>CM049396.1:3352500-3485000 GCA_026929865.2 Hyperoplus lanceolatus
ATATCGGATTATTTAGCAGCATCTAGTTGTGAGATAGATATCAACGCTCCCTTGCTAACCCCTTCCTTTGGGAAAATGTACAGAAGCTACGGTGGCCTTCAAGGAAAAGAAGCTATTACTAAAGATGGCATCATCCACCACTGCCTCAAGTCTTTCCACAATATCAAGTGATGAGGTGAAGATGTATTTAGTTATTTATTCTATAGTACTTCTTCCTCTTGGTCTTCCAACAGGTGCATTTCCCCGAGATGCCCACTAGAAAAACATGTAAGGCCGTTAAGTTTGTCTGTTCTGTGCTACTGTAGAAACATGGCGGTGCAACATGGCGGCCTCAGCGTCCCGCTCCTATGTAGATATAAAAGGCTCATTCTAAGATAATAAGAAAAACGCTTTTATTCTCAAACGATAATACACTTATTAAAATTAAAAAAATAAACTCACACACGTTATATTTAATTTTAAGTGTTCTGAAAAACGCCAATAAATTCCACGCACTGCAGCTTTAAGTCAACACTCTACTATATTTCCAAAATAAATTACAAAAAAGTAGGTAACTGATAATCTTTGTTATAGAGACTAACCTGTAGGTTTGGTCACCGGATCAGCATCCTCTCGCTCACTTTCACCCCATGATGCGCTGGTTTAAGTTTGATAACTTTTACGTCCGGAAGAAAAACGAAATTGTCCAACACGAATGCAGAGAAAAATACAGGCGAGTGTCTTCTTCTGCTAAAAAAAAAACGTGAAGGATGTAAAGATAAAAGCTTCTCTTGTCAGAAGACAATCAGATGTGGAAGAGAGATGAAACAGTCCGCTGTGTGCACGCGGGCTTCCTCCAATCTGAACCTCTGTCCTTCTGTCTGCGCTCCGAGGCAGTATTCGGCTTTTTCCGGAAATTTCCGGAAGTAGTCGAGTCCCCGAACGAGAAATACCTTTGATGGCGAGAGACTGCAGGTGAATGGGGGAATATTTTTAACGTATAGATATCATCATGAAACTTTGCCAGTTGATTACTCACATTAAAACAATATTTATTTTTGTATACAATTAGATTTTTATTTATCATGAAACGTTAAAATAGATATGCAATTTGGGAATATCTAACTAGTCCAGATGATATAGGAGAAATATACAGACACAAACAGACAAGGTTTAATCAAATAAACAATTTAATACACATGTTGGACCTTTTATTTATACTAGAAGAAAGAAAGAAGACGTGTTATGGAAGCAAAACAGACAGAAATCTAAAACATTAACCAGTGCTTGAGAAAGCCATGTTTTCGCATACAGTGTCTCGGCTACATACACAGCTGCGCCTGAATAGCGATGATGTTGTGATGCGTGTGTGGCACTCAGGGGTTGAATTAAGTTTGATTATGAACTTTATCTCGTATCTCCCTACGGGGATCTTATGCGTTTTGAGTGGTTCTTAATGGAGTCTTATATTTGCTATGGCATCGCTGTAATATTCAAAATCAAACTGGGATTTGAAAAGTGTATGCTGTGAAATTTTGTGAAGTCTCTGGTGACATGTTTGTTTTTTATTTTGTTGCTGTAATCTCCATAGAGACATAGCCCACTGAATCACAAGCGAGGGCTTTCACTCACACACACACACACACACACACACACACACACACACACACACACACACACACACACACACACACACACACACACACACACACACACACACACACACACACACACACACACGCAAAACCTTGACTAAACCTTGTCTGTTTAGGTCTGTATATTTCTCCTATACAACCACGTTTAAAGGCCATTATCTCAGAATTCTCAGAGTTCTGAAGCAAAACTCCACTTCTAAAGTAGGCTATTTACATCAACTAAACTTTCCATAATCATTCTAAGCACACATACGACATTTATTCATCAATTTTCATGCGACTCCATCCCATCCATTTGAGCATATTATGTTTTTTTTAATGTTCTTTTCACTCCCATACATACAGTATGCCCTGTTTGTTTATTGTCAAGAAGATGCGTTTCATTCTGTGTCACGATGGCTCCATCTAGTGTTCAAAATGTGGTTGTGCATCTCATTGTGTACATTCATATTGGTCAGTTTAGAGCAGGGGTGTCAAACTCATTTTGGTTGGAGGGCCACATACAGCCTCTCTGATCTCAAGTGGGCCGGACCAGTAAAATAATGGCAAAATAACTCCAAATCCCTAACTTTGTTTTTCAGTAATATGCTTTATCACTCAGCCTACATTTGTAACCTACATTATCAGGGATCACAAGGGATCTCTGTACCCCCCAGGAAATGTCTTAGTAAAGGTTGCTGCTGGCCATGGGAATAGGAAGTGCGGCGCGTAGCGCCCCAGCAAAAATGTTGGGGGTATTTTGCTCAAAGATGCCAATACGCACTAATGAAATAAACAACTGTTTATTTGAATACACAAATACAACAGGCACTGACCTTACAGTTGTTCAATTTTGTTTACTATATGTACAGGGACACAGTTTGTGCAAACATGCAGACTGTACAAAATACAATTAAATAAAAGTGCAACTTCTACTGTTTTGATTTATTTTTAAATACAGAGGTTATTGGTTGTTTTGGAATTCGTTTTTCCCAATTTAAAACATAAAAATAAAGCAGCATTGAAAATTAGGAAATAAATCTTGTAGGCCTACACTAGCATGCTCCTGCTCGTTTTGCGCACACAGAGCCGCAGACACACCGCGCTTGCTAGTACATTAATTGTTCAGCACTAAAAATAAAAATAGTTTTATTTTTATTAAAAAGTAATAAAATAAAATGTACTAAAAATAAAAATGTTTTTTTTTTTGGTTTTTACTTTGCCATAAAGCACTGGAGGAAACATCAATAGCGGTGAAGCAGGATTGCCATTTACCATTTCCCACGTTGCTAAAATGTGCTTTTTTTATTTAGGCTGCCCCCTAGCGGCAGGAGTGAGCATTTCGGTTATTTCTTTAAAAATTCATAACTCCTCACAGGAATGGGCTAGAGACTTACTTTTTTTTTGACATACTCAGAAATTTATGCTCTACAGGTCGCGGGCCTGATCAATAGTGATGGGTCGGGCAACACCGATGCGTCGGCGCATGTGTCGAGCTCATAGAGCGAAGCCCCGTGTCGGTGCGTGTATCGCTTTAAGAAAGTCACGTGACGATACAGTTGCAGTATCGCTTGTCGATGCCATGGACCTAAGGGTCGATGCGGCTCGTTGGGCGCGCCAAACTGTGTTTAAAAGGAAGCGCATCTGTGAATGGGATGCTTCTGTGCCAAAACAATCATCATTTCAAACGAAAACCTTGTCTGCAAGCCATAATGGAGCCAGAGAGAAAAATAAAAGTTTCCGCCGTGCGGGACCATTCTGATCTTATATCCGCAAATAAGGTATTTGTTTTTATTTCCTTGTAATTTCACATGGTTCTTCCCAGTTCCCACTTGATCTATCAGAACTCAACACCCCAACTTGCACTACAATATCAAAGATATTCAAACTTTGATTAAGATATGAAATATTACAATATAAAATACAATAAGTTAAATTATATTATTGTATAGCCTATCATGGTCATTAAATCAGTTGAGTCTGTCATTGGGTTGCCGGTAATGATTTTAAAGATCCAGCAGATGTCAGTATGGAGCAGCACAGTGACACAGTACCGACACAGTATCAATACAGTTTGGTAATGTGTCGAAACGCTTCACGAGGCCTCATCGACCCATCACTACTGATCAAATCATCTCGCGGGCCGGATCCGGCCCGCGGGCCGTATGTTTGACACCCCTGGTTTAGAGATACCTCACGTTTCTAAACGTATATATTAACATTTCTATATGTGTTCTATAAATACAGGGGGGTGTACAGAGTTTTGAAATTGTTACTTTTTGTCAGAAACTTTTAAATAAACCATTCATTTTATTTATTTCACGTTAGTTACAATGTTTTATTAATGGAGATTATCGATTAACAATGACAGGTTTATAAAAAAAAAAAAAAATCCTTAAGGTCTAATATTTTTGGGCCCCTGCCAGTCACGGGCCCTTAGAATCGTCCTAACTTTTCCCCCCATTACGGCGCCCTTGTCTATATATATCTATGTTTTTAAATATGTGATCGGTTTAGGGGGCGGGGCTAAGAGGCCGAGCAAAACCGATTCCATATGGAGCATGTGTTTGTTTCGCTGACCGGACCACGGACACTCTACGAAAGCAAACCATTCCCGGTCACTTAAGGAGCCTTACTCAATTGTGATAAGTGTGTTATGTGGCTAGAAACATGTTGAAGTATAGAGAGTGTATTGAGAGTTAATATAGAGGCTGCTAGTCGCTGCTTAAGACGCAGTTAGCATCGTGGCTTGGGCTAGCTAGCTGCAAGCATGATCATTGACGGAGCACGCATGAAGAGACAGTGCACAAATTGCACACCGCCCCGGTGTTTTTTTCGTGCATGGCGGTAGTCCAGCAGATTGCTTTCGTCATCACTGTTGGGACCGAGGCGGACATTTTTGTTTTCATCTCGTTCCCCTCACAGAGAGCATGGACGGTGGACCCATTAGACAGAGCGGGAGTTATTCATTTTCGCGCCCTGGGACAGAGTGGGTGCTGACTTCACTTCGGACATTCCTGTGACATTGGACTCTTCTGGTGGTGGGTCGTGGGTGAGTGACCATAGGATACTATGATATGGACACCGCCTTAAGCTTTAAGGTACGGTTTTATATACTATCTATGGGTAAAACACACCTCACGATGGAGCTGCTATTACCTAGGCTGTGTATTAAACTATTAGCCTAATTCATTTCAGCGCATACACAGTATAGAGACAGTGCATGAAATAGGCAACGCCCATGGCCACGCCCATCGTGGGGGAAAACATTGAACAGCGCTCCATCCACTTTGTATTGAAGGAGACCTGTCTTCTGCAAACAAACCTAAATAAAACGTAATCGAACATCCATTTAAGAAAAAAACGTTACTTTCTTGAAAGCCACGACTCTTGTTTGTCTATATGAGCTGTTTTTGTGAAAAATAATTGAGTGGTTTTCAATATTGAGGTGTTTTTGTCCGGTCGGACCGGGTCAGACCCATCGAGGGGGAAACCGTTCCATTCACTTTGTATTGAAGGAGACCTGTCTTCTACAAACAAACTTAATTAAAACTTATTCAAACATCCATTTAACAAAAAACCGTTACTTTCTTTAAAGCCACGACTCTTGTCTGTCCATACGAGCTGTTTTTGTGAAAAATAATTGAGTAATTTTCACTATTGAGGTGTTTTTTCCCGTCCGTGAGGGTTAGCCTACAGCAGAAGGCTAACATTAGCCTAGCATACAGCATACATTAGTTAAGAGTTTTGTCTCGATATTGAAAATTACTCAATACTTTTTCACAAAAACAGATCGTATAGACAGACAAGAGTCGTGGCTTTAAAGAAAGTAACGTGTATTTGTGAAAGCCATGTCGTATTACATTTTTATTAAGTTTGTTTGCCGAATACGGGTGTCATTCAATATAAAGTGGATGGAGCGCTGTGTATTGTTTTCCCCCACGATGGGCGTGGCCTCAGATTATGACGCTTTATGCACTGTCTCTATGGAATGGTAGCAGATCATGAGGAGATCACTCACTGATTTTGACAAGCTGACTCCTCCTTCTACCTTGTGTGCTAAAGGCCCTAGCAACTTAAATGCACTAAATCCTTGTAACTATGTTATTTGTGGGTTAAACTGAACCCTATTGGAGTTATGCATATCTGTCAATCTATTGTAAAAATAGTCATGCCAGTTTGAGTTCCGTTAGAACAATTCAGATTTTCATTTTGAATACGTCACTTTTACTTTAACCAATCATGTGGTGCCCTTTTGATCTCGTTCTAAAATACCTATTTATAATGTTTAACCAATCACGGTAGTTCACGAACGTTCTATGTAAATTCTTTGTGAGCTGCAACATCGTTTTCGTAAGGAACACGTATTAGTAACTTCGAGCAGAAAGCTATGGGGTTTGCTGCTTGCTACGCGGCTACGTCTCGCTCCTGGCTGGAGCTGTTCCCTTTCTCCCTCCTCTTCAGACCGCTGCCCTGGACTGCAGAGCATGGAGATTTATAATGTGAGTTGCTATTGTGTTTCATTCAGATAAACTATATGTTTTATTGTTAAATTAGACCACAGTTTGTTAATCTAAATTGTTGATGCTGCTAACATTTAGCCCCGGTCTTTTTGTTGCTAACCTAATGTTAGTGACATCATTGAACATGAGGGTCACCCCTCAAGTGATCTCTCAAGTATTTAAAAGTTAAATGAAAAAAAAAATGAAATAGTGTTATCTTACCATACATCGTCGCTCCTATGTTTTCAAACATATTCATATGGGTAGGATTTATTCTTTCTGAAATTTACCTTATTATTAGACGAAGATAATGTCCAGTGTGTCACCTTGAATTAGCTTTGCGTGTATTTCTGTCTAGCTCTGATGCTTATTTTTTTAGCAAGCCTTGCTAGCTACCTAGATGACATTAACCTTAATGTGGCTGCTGAATTAAGAATTATCTTCCACCCGAACAGAAGCTCTGTATGACAGCACTGCAGACAGACGGCCAGATTAAGTTTTCGGTGCCTGTACATATCTGAGCCTGGACTTGAACCTCTCATCTCTACCGGGAGATTGGATGCCAGACCAAAGTGACATGTTTATGTGAGTAATGTTCCAAACAACTTTTAACTTGGTTGTGTGTCTATAATCTGTGTGTTAACGTTAACTGTTAATGTGGTTCTTAAATGTTGGTTCTCATAAGGAGAGATGAGACGTTGCAGTCAGCCAAAGCAGAATCACTATTTAGACTTTAGACATTTGGATTTGATTCATGTTGCTTATGTTATTTCTACTTTCTTCAAGCAGCACAAATCAATCACTCTTTGTGAATCTCATATCCTTCACAATCTCAAAAATATTTACATAATTTCAAAATCTTCCAAATATTTAATGATCAAACATATTTCATCACAAATGTTAAAAAAAATACTAATCTCTGAAAAATACCAGAAATGAACACCCAAAACAACCAACCATGCATTACAATACAAACAAAGGTTATGTTAAGGATTGTCGTTGAAACTGAAATATCAGCTTGTCTAGTGCAGAGTTGGGCAATTAAATTACAAATGACACAATTTTTCAGTAAGATCTTTTAGAGCTAGAGCCTTTCTAAGCAAACTGAGGGGCAGCGTCTCTTTAGCAGTTATAGTATTTAGAATTAACGAACAATTGCATACAGCAGTGTGTTGATGTTTTTAGGGTTAGGGTTGGGTTAGGCAAAATTTCTTGCTAAATCACATTTGTTGCGAGTAAGTATAAGTTAGGCTTTGCTGCTAATCTGTTACTCGAGCCCGTCAGCAGGCGACCTGGGACTTCAATAGTAATTCCCGTCTTTTTTCTCCTTTTTGCGGCCTCCAGACAAAAGTTTATCCACCAACAACGCTGCCCCTCCCACCACTGCTACCAATCCAGCCCCTGCTGCCACCACCTTGGCTGCGTCCACTGCATTCTGTGCCTGCAGAGAGAAATATGCAGCTTTTGGTTACTGAGCAGGGATGTGATGAGCACAGTCTTCTTGACATTTAAAACTCCAATCAAATTATGCTCAATTCTAGGACAGACTGTTTAAACAGTGTTCTTGGACTAGAATAAAAACAATACGAATTATGCCTAAATGTTTTGCCAACCATGAACACAATCAATAAGTATAAAATAGGTTAAATAATATGTTAGTGTATGGACAGGCTTAAAATGCAACACTTTTTTGTTTCTTTTTATTGTATTGTTGAACGATCGTTCACTGAACACTTTGAGGCACAACACTGCTTATCTCATCACACTGACTCCACTGGCTTCTTGCATGTAGAAGACTGAAACTGAATGAATATTAACCTGTCGGGACTCTGGGTTTCCATAGCGCAGGTCAGTTGCAAAGTGCTCACAGTTTGTGTTTAAGACACTATACGGCTGCACTGTGCCCACCAGCGAATGGGCCTTTGTCACTATCTTGTCAGCCGGCAGGGGCTGGTACTTTTTATCCAGAATGTTGTTGATTCGCCACTTGTCGTTTCCTGCCACGTCCTTCAGCTTCTCTTTCTTCACAACAGCCCGATCAGTTAGGACAGATCCCACGCTGCAGGAACTTGCACCTGGGAAATCCGCTATGGATAACAAGGAAGAACAGAGGGAGAGAAACATGTGTAATTTCTACAGGTTTCACACACTAAATAATGCAACATATTTTGTGTTGAGTTGCGTTTATGTGGTTGGAGTTTGGGATTTGGAGTTTGGGGTGGGATGGGGGTGATAGGGGACTCACAGTTTTCTGTCAAGTGAACAACGTAGCCATCGCCCACATACACGGCCCAGTGCTGATACATGCCCCGGAAGAACTCAATCAAATCTCCTTTCTGAGGTTTATTATACTTGAATTAGAAGAGAAAGAAGTGTTGGACATTGCAACAAAACATATCAGTCAGCTACATTTGACTTCACTTTGACTTCACTCAACCAAGATTCGAGTCGAATCTTGGTTGAGTGAAGATGACGCACTAACTCAAAGCAATCTGTTCTGTGCCCAAACACGATTGGCGGCTAAAGTCTAGTTTATTTGACCATTGTGCGATTGCTCCCTTCAGTGCTCAAGAACAGTACACTTCCTTGGCCCTGTAGGAAGAGGACTGCTTCTGCTCGGTACACATGCTAATGAGCAGACATAAGCCTGCCATAACTGAAATACTCTGTTGACAGTCACATCGACTTCATACTAGCAACTTCCGCTATAGTTTCATAATTTCCTGTGTGTGTCTTTCAAAATAAAACCTACAAATGCAAAAAAAGGCAATGAGGCACACGGATTACTGTTAATCATATGCATTATAAAATTACATGAAACAACTTCATATTAATGGTAATTATATATGAAAACTCTATGTAGAAAGACTGGGCGTTTAGAAGCAGCACTGCAGCAGCTGAGACGCATGTATGGCTGACAAATGAGAGAGAGAGAGAGAGAGCAGTTAACAGACACCTGCAAGAGGTAGAGGTAGATGGATATGTGTCCCAGGCCTAAATGAGAGATACAATAAAACCGCAAATCGACAAACAACCAATAATGAACTACAATGGTCTAATTTCCTTCTGATTCAGTCATGAGTTACTAACCTGTGCGTTGGCCATGTTGGTGTTTGTTTCGTCTGTAGAACTCGGAATGGTTTTCAGCACCTGTGAGAACATAGGATATTTAAGACTAAATATAGCACACAACATCACAAACCGGTTTTACTGGCTTAAGTTATTGTTTCGTGTTTTGATGTAATCTGTGTGATATTTTTGCTTACACTTGCTGAAGGGAGGTGAAAAGGATTTTATATCCAACACTCAAGTTTTTAACTACAATGGCATCATAAGAAACCCCACACATTTCCTTCAGGTTGGTATTATTTTGAACAGACAATTAAAGGTGAAGGTATCTTGTATGAAGTTTACTTTATTAATAAATGTGGTCGGCTAGAAATCTTTCAGATTCCCTTTAAATGTGCAGTAGATCATATCCACACACCACAGAACCACAGGGCAATGAGACCAATCAAGGTGAATTAGTCTGGACTCATTCCATGTGACAGGTCTCTGATAAAGACGCTGCTGCAGGTTCAGTGAAGTATATTCACTTTTATTAATTATATCCACAAACAGCACAGACCTAGTAATTAATATGTCCGTTTTTTAACAAATAATATTCATCAATTAAAAACATTTTTTTTTTTTATCTTGTGTAGTGTTTTCCAACATTTATGATATCAGTTTGAAAGCAGTTAAGTTAACAGGACTCTCTTGAGTTTACCATGAAGCAAGCAACCTTTAGGGTTGACCTTGTTGAAAGCACACGGCTCACGAGTTGCGGATAGAGCAGTAAACAGACACTGAATACTATTGCATATCTTGCCACATCGGGCTTTGAATAGCCACAGATCTGACATTAGAGACGTTATACAACTCACACACACATACACCCATGCACACTTACACACACACATACACCCACAAACATACACCTATGCACACACACACACAAACACACACACACATACACACACACCCAGACACACATACACCCACAGACACACACACACACCCAGACACACACACAGGTAGTATAAAGCCGAGGGCTTTCACTAGAATCGGGGCTTTATGCCCGGGGAATGGAAACTGCTGGGGAAGCTCTGTACCCCCAAAGCTGAGACTAGATACCTGGGTGAGGTAATATCTGGATTGTTGTAATGACTAAGTACATTTGTAATGAATAAGTACATTTGTGTTGAATAAGTAGAAGCTGTCTACTAGCTCGTGAATTGATGTAAACCCTTGAATAAAGTAACCTGCTAGACCAACTCTCCTCCTCCGCGTCCTGATAATGAGATGTCTCCTTTCCTAGTAGTATTAAATGTCTTGGTGCAATGGGCCACTCGGCTACAGAAATGTCTCATTGTTTCCACTACATAAATGGCGTTGTCGTAACGGAAGATTTCAAGAAGAAAGCAGCGGACAGACGGCAGCCTGGGTAATGTATTGCCTTGCCCATAAATACTGTACCTGTCTGTTTTGTTTTCCTCGAAATCTGTTAAACCTTGCGTGCTTGTTTTAAGAAAAAGCCTGAATGGTGATGCGTGAGCGCATAGTTCACGACGGAAAGCAGAATCAGCAGACTGGTATGTAAAAAATTTCTGCCAAGTCGTTATTAACTGAAATTGTCTTTCCATGAGTTGTTAAGAAACTTGTTTTGTTAAAAAAAGAAATGGTTGTGTTGTTTTAGTTGGTTGGCCACTCTTGCTTTTTTTTTCCGTGTTTTGACATTCCATATTTGTAATGAATATCGCTGCAGCGTGATAAGCTTTCCCGTTGAGGAAGAGAAAAAAAAAAAAAAAAATAAGAGTATTGAGATACCTGTTGATGAGTTTTGGGCCCGGTCCATGAGCACACGAACCTTTGGCTGGTACACAGGTCGTTCCCACGGTGGACATTTACGTCAAGAAAGGCATTATTACACCCGTAATGACCTTTAAAAATAAGAACTTAAAACGATTCGGGAAAGAGACATATGCTGTTCTAAAGGACAGTTGTTACTGCGTCAAAAACGTTCCAGTTAGAGTCTGGGCTAGTTTTAACGTGTATGCAGCATAAATCTGGTTCTTGTCTATCGAGATTTCAATTGATCAAGGTCTTCTCTCCATATAGACATTTACACAGAGTCTAGGACGTAGAATACCGACAGATGAGAGTGTTGTATTTTAAATGTGATTAAATGAATCATAAAGAGTTGAGAAAAATAATAATAAGATAATTAAAGAAAAGAGAAAACAAGTGAAACTATTGTATGCTGTTTGTTGCGTTGATTTTGAAAAAATTGTACAACTGTTTGTGCTGTTATTGGAGCAAAGAGTGGCACTGCATTTTTGTGTTGGACCTGGTTGGTTTCTGTGGCTGTTTGCCAGATTAAAGGACAGAGCAGTCAGATAAGTGTTGATTACATTTTGTTGTGGGGGACCGAGCCACCAGGCAGCCTTCCCTTCCTCGTTAAAGAACTCCCCCCTGCCCCCCCTCCCTTTTGCTCTCGCCTGCCAAGTTGAAATTGGTGGAGTGCCACACAGTGCAGGCCGGGCTAATAATAGCTGGCTGCAGCTGAGGGAGAGAGAGTGTACAGTTTGCTCTGACTTTCATTTTAAAATCTGTAACAGAGCATTAAAGTAAAAAATTGACTAGAAAATAAAATCTAATGGTACATTCTGTTGATTTGGCTTAACATAAGAATTGGGTTGTACTAAAAATATAATATAATAATCTTAGTTAAATTGCCTGTGTTTTTAAGACACTGGAAATATGGTAAAATAAAACATCTAAGTTATATTGCCTGTGCCCTTAAGACACTGGAGAGTTGATATAATGAAAATTAAGCGGTGACATGTGTTTAGTAAAAATTAAACTAAGTAAAGATATGGGTTTATTAAACTGTGTGAGTACAGGTGTTAAGTGAACTAAGTTAGTATAAGTATAATTTAAACAGTGTAAAATTACCTTACAGGAGTTCCAGTGATATACAGAAAAAGCGACGGTAAAGGTTCATTGATCTGTAACTAGTTTTTTCTCAAATGTGATTGGAAGCAGAATACAGAAGCGTTAAATTGCATTGTCACCTGAAATTTGATATCCTTTTAGGAGTGTGTGAAGGACGTGAGTTGTACAATGTTCATGTGGGTTTGAAAGAGGATGAAAACGTCTGTCTTGTTTGTGAGAATGTTCAGTGTTTAATTGAGAATCATCTCTTAAGTCCAAAAAAGAGTTCTTGAAGCATGATTTGCATTTATTTCCAAAAGGAACCAAAACAGAATCATTGATTTTGTAGGTTGAATAAAGAAAGGTTGAAGTTTAGGAAAGGGTTACTAACCTTTTGAAATTAACTAAGGAAAAAAGTTAACTGGAAAGTGCATTTCCTGCTGAGAATGCGTGTGAGTGCTGAAACAGCTTGCCCTAAAACTGGATAGCTGAGTATGAAGATTTGTTAATGTTTGTAAAGGTCAAAATTGTGTAAAAGAGGTTTTAAAGAAATTAAAAGTTGAAAATATAGAGTTTTGAACAATATTATTTCTGTAATTATGAATACATTGAAAGACGTGGATAAAAATCTGAAACAATGAAATAGTAATTGAATAGACTTGGAGCTAAACTACCCAGAAAAAGAGTGTATATGTGTTCAGCTAAAGGTGTATGGTGAAAAAGTATTAAATAATTTTAAGTATGAGCGGTAGAGTTTTGTTGAACTCTAATTGAAACAATGTGGAGTATTTAAACATTCGAGATACAACTATTATTGAGAGACATGAAAAACTTATTCATGTGTGAAATATGCCGTCAAAGAGCATTTTACCTAATCACTATTGTGTTTATTAAAATACGCCACAGAATTGCAGGGTCTAGAGAATGACGTAGTTTTTCCAACAGGATGAGAGTTAGAAAGAGTAAAAGCATGAGATGAAAAAATTCGGAAAAAATAGAGAACGAAAAAGAGTATGAAAATATACAAAAAACAACAGAAAATATGTATAGTTTGAAATTGCTGGTTGTTAAAAAGTGTGAGTTTGATTGCCAGTTGTCAAGGTGACGAAGCAAATCTGTGAATTAAAATAACACCGGTAGATGATGCTAAGAAAAATCTATAAATAATTAAAAGCTAGGAAACAATAAGAAAACAAGTAAACACAGATTGATTGCCTTAAAGGTCATTTAGACCACGGAGCCTACTAGTTGAAAAAAAAAAAAAAACACAAATGAAAAAGCCCTAGGAAGGGTTGGGAAAAAATTACACAGCACTCTGCTACAATCTATAGGAAATGTCCAAACGATACACATTAAGAACAAATCCAAAGTAACTGGTAAAGCCCCTATTTTACAAAAAAAAAGTAGCAGAAGGTGTAAGGTTACTTTTGGTAAAGGACTCAATCATCAGCAGAGCGCCACCAAGGGAAAAAAAAACGTGAATTATATTAAATAAGCACCTTTAATATTTTAATTTGTTAAAATCATTTTATGTTAGATTCTTTTTAAAATACAGATGAAATAAGGATAATTGTACTAATTGGTGAAAATGTCTCGTTATTATAATTTGAATTTTTGGGTTTGTGTTTTTGAAATTTAGAAATGTTTTAATTTTTGGGTTTCCAAATCAAGTGTTATTTTGAAATGGATTGCACAAAAATTAAAAGAATTAATGTTTTAAGAAACCTCGTGATGAGATATTACGGGGAAAAGCATGAAATAAACAGAAGGAATGTTTTGCATGTTTTTAAAAGCTTGGTTTTGGAAAAATCTAAAAGAGATTGTTTGACATCATAGGAATTTTAAAAGCAAATGCCTTTAACTAACGGAAATCAGCACATAGGATGATTGTGAATATTCACAGGTGTGAACCGTGAAGTTAATGTAAAAGACAAAAGGTATTTCACCTTTAAGAAAAAGATAAAGGAATGTTTTAAAAACACTTCATAATGAAATACAACACAGGGGCATGTTTGGACCACTAAAACTGCTAAAAGTGGAACTGTGTGAGGTTGAAAGAATAAAGCATGAATTGATGTGATAACGTTTAAGCATCAAGTGACAGTTTTCTTTTTTTTTTCTCAAAAACATAAAGCGCATGAATCTTTTTTCTAAGAACTAAAAAGTAACCCCTAAAAACCCGACCTTGTTATGTTACGTGGTAATGTAATTAGAATTACATGCAGACTGAAAAAAAGAATACTACTAACATTTTCTTTTTTTTTATAGAAAAACGAAACAAGGAGGGACAGAAAGAGAGCAGAAAAATACAGAGAAGAGGGAGAGTCATCGCCTTCAGAGAAAAAAAAAGGGAAGTGAAATAATTATTACAGAAATAACGCAAAAACAACACGCAAATCTATGCACCAGGTCAGAGTATGATTTTTAAAAAAAAGTACACCGGCCGGATTATTAATGAAATTAAATCCATTACATGCACATGAGATCCCAACAATGTTGTGCAAAGTGGGATGATAGGACAAATGGCCATGATCTACAGTGGCCCAAAGAAGGGATCTGAGCATGCGCGGCGTGAGAGGACGGAAGGGCGCAATGGTCAAATAAAGTGTAAATCAAGACATTAAAACTCAATCAGTACCGACTAAGTACAAGAGGAAGTTTCACATTAACTGGACCTGTGGTGAAAAGAAAGAAAAGGGGAAAAGAAAAGGCGACAATTGAAATCTTCCGCGATGCCAAACCAAACAAGATCACAGGTGGCCGAGGCCGCACCTGCCGACATACCAGCTGGAGCATATGCAAGGTTTGACGAACTGGAAAGCAAACTTGACAAACTTTTAGACCTCCACACGGCTACCAACAAGCTTTTGTCAACGGTTGTAAAAAGAGTTGATATCATGGACGGGAAAATTGAAAAGTTAACAGGAGAAATGCACGAGCAGGTGGTCAATCAAGACGCGCAGCAATGCCGCACTAAAGAGCTTGAAAACAAACTGCAGCTCGCAATGGATTACATTGACCAACTTGAAAATCGCCAGCGCCAAAACAATCTGAGGCTTCTAAACGTGCCTGAACGGCTGGAAGATAATTCGGGAATGAACATCTTCCTGGTTAGACTCATAGACCGAGAGTGGAAGGTAAAACTGAAGGAAGAAGATTTCGAAAGCGCACACCGCCTTGGCCCTTTCAAAGAGAGTGCGCGTTTCCCCCGCACCATTATATTCAAACTGCATCACCTTCAGAAGAAAATACTGATCTTAAGAGCTGCGAGGGAAAGGAAACAAAGTTCTGTGCTACACAACACCGACTACAGAATCACCGCGGATATCTCGACACAACTACGCAAGAAAAGGGAGGCGTTTTGGCCGCTGAGAGAACAATTGCACAAACTGGATATTAAAACCCAACTCCGTTTCCCTTCATCTCTGCAAGTGCAAGACGGTGAGAAAACGATGAACTACGCTACACCACAGGAGGCCCTGCTGGAGCTCCGCAAGAAACATCCTTCTCTTTCATAAGAGTAGGCTACACGTAAGATGAAGTAATTACTCAAAGACAATTAGTGGAGTAAAGTAAAAAGCCTATAAGTCAACTCTGGACCTTTATTTTCTTTCTCGTGTAAAGTGGGGAATTAATTAATGAAATGTCTAATTTATTGTAAAGTAGACTAATTGCTTTGTTTGTTTTTCAGGTCTAGAGTAATTTACTTTATTTGTTATTGCTGTGTTTACTGGGGGGGGGGTGGAAGTGTGTGCTAGGAATGAATGTGAACGTGTTTAGGAGTGGATGACGTGGCGGATGCGTGAGGACGCTGAGGTAACGTGTGGGGGGAAAAAAGGCTATGGGCATTTGTAAATCTTAGTTTGAGGAGGTTTGAATGATGTATAAGGGGAGTAGTGTTTCTTTTTTCTACCCTTATCCTTTAACCCTATGTGCATCCTCTTGTAGGCCTATCTTTGAGGAATATTGAAGGAATTATAGTATTTATTTTATTTTATTTAAATTTAAATTTTTTGCTCTCCTTTTCCTTTCCTCTCTGTAACTATATTGCATCCTCCTTTCAGGCCCGCTGCTGCATCTCCTCCACTCTTCTTTTCTTCTTCCTCTTCCCTTCTCTCCTTGATACCAATATTTATTTTGATTATTTATCAAATTATGATGATATGACCGAGGAGGTACAATATTGCTTTGTTAAAGTGAAAACATTGTTATTCTTTATGACCATTGCTATTGTAGTGAATATGTACATGGGTTCATTCATTCCTTAAGACTTTTGACTCTAAAGTGAATTAAGACTTGGTTTCTGACCAAGCAAAATGTTTGTGTCCCAACCCCCCAACATTCCTCTGTTTGAGCCAAAGCTGTTATCTGTGTTTTCACACCTATCGGTTCCTCTGCTCTGCCAGCCCCAAGACAGGATGTCCCACATGACCCCTGTCTCTTCTGCCATTGGTCAGAAGTCTTATGCTGTTTTCTGATAATAGCAAGTGAGCTGATACAGCTCACTCTCTTCCCTTCAAGCACCATCCGAGGTGTTTCTCTCTTCTCCACGCACCACCCAACAGACTGGGGGTGCCAGTTGCTCTCTTCTCTACCCACCACCAAACGGTGTGGAGGTACAGCTCTCTTCTTCCCCAACTTCCAGACTGGGAGGGGGAATCCACCAAGTTCTCTGGAGCCGGCAATCAGCCTCTCCACAGTGAAAGACCTAGCACGCTCTCTCCTGCCTTGCTAACCACCCCAGACCGGGGGTAGCTCAACCTTCTGGACCCCGACTCTCTGCTCTCCCTGATCCAAGCTCTACAACACGGCCTGTCCAAACAGCCGTGAAGCCCCTCTCAACCAAAGAGGAACAAGGATCCACCCTGTTGCTCCCAGCAACTAAAGAGGTACCAGAAGAACCAGGGAACGAACCAAGCTCCCACAAAGGCCAGACCCTTTAAGAAGAAGAACTACTAAGCTACAACCGTAGCCCAGAGACAACAACGCCAGTTAGCACGCCGCTACTGAAGAACCAAAGGACCTGCTCAACAGAGCTGCATCACGACCGACCCTGCCAAGCACAACCAAAGGACCAGAACCCAAGCACGGCTATGAGCGCTGTGTAAACATCTGGTATCGTATGAACTTCTGGGCAGTTAGCTTAGCTTAGCAGGAACACATGGCTTAAAGGACTGTTAACTTGGAAATGTATATTTACTGATTTTGAACTGTTCATTGTTACTTTGTAATTGGGTTTACAATACGGTGATATTACATTGAACTTATTGGTGAGATACCCAAACATTTATGTTGATTTGAATTAACCTTAGGGGAACACACAGGCTCAAGCTCTCCCCCCCCCCCCACAAACAAAGGTTTTTCACACCTCCACACTCACACACACACACACACACACACACACACACACACACACACACACACTGTGTGCTTTAGTTAGTGGTTTTTAAATGTGTTGGATTTTGTTTACTTTGTGTAAATAAATTACATGCATTTTCTTTTGTAACCAGAAGTTTCTGTCATTCATTTGTGTGAATATTATTGGGAAGTCCGCAACCAACAAGTACAAGGATTCTGTAGCCTTCAGTGTTAAGATCATATTACCAAATTTATAATAGTAATTATTTGATTACATTATTTTAGGGAAATGATCATTGAGACTAGGATTTATTAATGTTGATTAATTTAACTGAACATTAAAGTAATCGACATTTGAGAATAAACCATTGATTAAACGAGACAATTTGCTATTATTTTTCCATTTCTTAAATGAATGGTGGTGCCCCTTTTGAACTTTAATAAACTATTAAAGTATTATTAATCATCAGATTAATTTCTAATAGCAGAATTAATCTGAAACACCTGTACCTAGCGGTGGTTTATGGTTTATTCTCAAATGTCGATTACTTTAACAAAATCCAACACATTTAAAAACCACTAACTAAAGCACACAGTGTGTGTGTGCGTGTGTGTGTGTGTGTGTGTGTATGAGTGTGGGGGGTGCAGGTCTGTGGATGCAAATTGAGTGTGTGTGTGTGTGAGTGTGGAGGTGTGAAAAACCTTTGTTTGTGGGGGGGGGGGGGGAGAGCTTGAGCCTGTGTGTTCCCCTAAGGTTAATTCAAATCAACATAAATGTTTGGGTATCTAACCAATAAGTTCAATGTAATATCACCGTATTGTAAACCCAATTACAAAGTAACAATGAACAGTTCAAAATCAGTAAATATACATTTCCAAGTTAACAGTCCTTTAAGCCATGTGTTCCTGCTAAGCTAAGCTAACTGCCCAGGAGTTCATACGATACCAGATAATGATACACAGCGTTTGTTGCAGTGTGAGAGGTTCTGGATCCTTTTGGCATGGAACAGGGGTTTTGCTTGGCAGGGTCGGTCTTGATTCAGTTCGGATGAACTGGTCCTTTGGTTCTTCAGTAGCGGCGGGCTAACTGGCGTTGTTGTCTCTGGTAGTTCTTCTTCCTCTTAAAGGGTCTGGCCTTTGTGGGAGCTTGGTTCGTTCCCAGGTTCTCCTGGTTCTCCTGGTACCTCTTTAGTTGCTGGGAGCAACAGGGTGGATCCTTGTTCCTCTTTGGTTGAGAGGGGCTTCACGGCTGTTTGGACAGGCCGTGTTGTAGAGCTTGGATCAGGGAGAGCAGAGAGTCGGGGTCCAGAAGGTTGAGCTACCCCCGGTCTGGGGTGGTTAGCAAGGCAGGAGAGAGCGTGCTAGCCTCCTTTGTTGGTAGGCCAGGCTGAGCATTCCATCACCTCTGATGGTGGTTGAAGAGGAGAGCTGGCCTTACCACTCCTCTCGGAGATGCAGAGAGTCGGGGTCCAGAAGGTTGGTGGATTCCCCCTCCCAGTCTGGAAGTTGGGGAAGAAGAGAGCTGTACCTCCACACCGTTTGGTGGTGGGTAGAGAAGAGAGCAACTGGCACCCCCAGTCTGTTGGGTGGTGCGTGGAGAAGAGAGAAACACCTCGGATGGTGCTTGAAGGGAAGAGGGTGAGCTGTATCAGCTCACTTGCTATTATCAGAAAACAGCATAAGACTTCTGACCAATGGCAGAAGAGACAGGGGTCATGTGGGACATCCTGTCTTGGGGCTGGCAGAGCAGAGGAACCGATAGGTGTGAAAACACAGATAACAGCTTTGGCTCAAACAGAGGAATGTTGGGGGGTTGGGACACAAACATTTTGCTTGGTCAGAAACCAAGTCTTAATTCACTTTAGAGTCAAAAGTCTTAAGGAATGAATGAACCCATGTACATATTCACTACATATCCCCCGGGTGGCGTTGGCATGATTCCCGATGTGTCATGCTGACGGCACAGCTTCATCTGTACAGGTGTACAAAAGTTCATTAGTTCATTCACATTCACAACATCTGGTGTATCATTGAACACTGGGCAGTTGTTTTAACTATCTGTCATGGCCAAGAGCAAGTCAATGTGATTTAAACAAAACAAAAACAACAATACAATTCTATACACAGTCAAATAACCAGTGTTATTTATGAGGTCTGGGTGGAACAAGAATGTATTGATGGGGAAAGTGTAAGGTGCCCAGAATGCAGGTGGTAGCACCTAAAATGAATGAGGTCATAACCCTAACAGGCTTTGTAAAGTGTAGTGTGTCCTAAAAATGGTGTTTTGTAATAATTTGTATTACTGACAAAAATACTATTAAAGGAATTAATCCAAGTGCACATACAAAGTCTTACAGTGGTGTTTGAGTAATCAGACATTTGTTTCCTGCACTAATTCTGGGAGGAACAATCAGAAAAGCTGTCTTCATATGGTCTATCGATCTGGTAATCCTGATTTTGGGCACGGATATCTGCATAGGGCCTTGGACAGCTCCTCTGTGCATGTCCGTCACGACGTAAAGGTTGTACCGGACGTCTACTCTCTGTGGGATTGTTCAGCCTGTTGCCACCCCCGTTGGATCTGTGGTGAGGGGGGAGGCAGCGTTTTGTGACAGCAGGTCTCTGTAGGTGTGAACTGACAGATGGATGAGGGGACAGACTCTGAGTCGGGCCTGGCTCTTTGGACCTGGGCTGAGCAATTTCCCAAATTTCCTTGGTCTTCTGTCTTATCTCAGTTAAAGAGGCGTCACTAATCTCCATCGCAGTGTGAAGATAAGTACGTACACTTGGATGCAGATTTGCCACAAAAAGACGTTTAAAACGACTGTCTTCGTCTAAGCCGGGGGCATTTTTGCCCTGGAAGAATACATGCCTGAAACGGTTAAAATAATCACGGGGATGTTCACGACGGGAGTGTTTTGCTTCATCTGCTGCATAATATCCTTTGTGGAGGATATTTAACCCATAACCACAGGAAAACTCATCCGTCACGGCCTGACGGAGCTGGTTGTAGTCATTTCGGACACTGGCAGGTTGTCTTTGTACAACCTGTCTGACAGCTTTTGAGCTAGTTTTAAGAACAAGTCTAACTTTTTCCCGATGGGTTGCGTCGGGCAAATCAAGTAGATTATTTTCTAGCTCCCTAAAATAATCATCTACATCTTGGTCAGAATTATCAGGATCAAAGATTTCCATGTCTCTAGCTAACAGTTCCAGGGTCGGTCTTGATTCAGTTCGGATGAACTGGTCCTTTGGTTCTTCAGTAGCGGCGGGCTAACTGGCGTTGTTGTCTCTGGTAGTTCTTCTTCCTCTTAAAGGGTCTGGCCTTTGTGGGAGCTTGGTTCGTTCCCAGGTTCTCCTGGTTCTCCTGGTACCTCTTTAGTTGCTGGGAGCAACAGGGTGGATCCTTGTTCCTCTTTGGTTGAGAGGGGCTTCACGGCTGTTTGGACAGGCCGTGTTGTAGAGCTTGGATCAGGGAGAGCAGAGAGTCGGGGTCCAGAAGGTTGAGCTACCCCCGGTCTGGGGTGGTTAGCAAGGCAGGAGAGAGCGTGCTAGCCTCCTTTGTTGGTAGGCCAGGCTGAGCATTCCATCACCTCTGATGGTGGTTGAAGAGGAGAGCTGGCCTTACCACTCCTCTCGGAGATGCAGAGAGTCGGGGTCCAGAAGGTTGGTGGATTCCCCCTCCCAGTCTGGAAGTTGGGGAAGAAGAGAGCTGTACCTCCACACCGTTTGGTGGTGGGTAGAGAAGAGAGCAACTGGCACCCCCAGTCTGTTGGGTGGTGCGTGGAGAAGAGAGCTAGCCTCCTTTTTGGTAGGCCAAGCGTTAGCATTCCATCACCTCTGATGGTGGTTAAAGAGGAGAGCTGGCCTTACCACTCCTCTCGGAGATGCAGAGACAAAAGAGAGCCTGAGCTGTTTAGCTCACTCGCTGTTATCAAAAACAGCAAAATACTTCTGACCAATGGCAGAAGAGGCAGGAGTCATGTGGGACCTCCTGTCTTGGGTCAGGACAGAGCAACTAAAAGCAACCATAAAAACACAGATAACAGCTTTGGCTCAAACAGAGGAATGTTGGGGGAGGGGACACAAACATTTTGCTTGGTCAGAAACCAAGTCTTAATTCACTTTAGAGTCAAAAGTCTTAAGGAATGAATGAACCCATGTACATATTCACTACACTATACACCAGGGGAGGGAGCAAATGAATTAGCTCAGGAAAGCATGTTTAGAGATGAGAAGTTTTCAGGGGTAGGTGTATTTTTTCTTTTCTTTTCATGTATATCAGTCTTTTATTGTCTGTGTCAAATGTGTCTGTGCTCTGTGGTCTCCACGGTGGTTTCCCCTCGCTTTGAAGCAGCTATGTGTCCCACAAGTAAGATTACAAGTAGAAATGGTACTAAATAAATCGTTAGAAACCATACCCAACAAATTTACCATTTGTACCTGGAACATTAACGGGTTAAAAGAAGGTGCAAAAAAACATAAAGTTCTAGGTCAGTTAAAAAAAATGTCCTCTGACATAGTCTTTCTTCAAGAGCTCCATTTCAAACCCGGGGAAATACAATTTCTTAAGAGACAGTGGGTGGGGGAGGTGTTTGAGTCTACCTTCACTTCCAGTAGCAGAGGCGTTGGCATACTTATAAGTAAGAATATTCCCTTTAACCTAATATCAGAATACGCAGACTCAGAAGGTAGATTCTTAGTTATTAAATGTGATATTTTTGGAAGTAGATATACACTAATCAATATTTATGTCCCACCATCATCTGATGGGTTATTCCTAAATAAAATTCAGAAAGTTCTTGATACGACTCCAACAGGAATAATTATATTAGGCGGTGACTTTAACAACATCTTTAGCATACATGACAGCTCATGTAAAAGTAGAAAAGCAAAACCACCAACAAAACTTTTAGAATTTCTTTCTACAAATGAATTACATGATATGTGGAGGGTAATGCACCCCAAAGGTAGGGATTACACACATTACTCGCATGCTCATAAATCGTATAGTCGAATAGACTACATTTTCATATCGGATATAGGGCTCAGCAATGTTATATTTACAATGATCCATGACATAGTTATCTCAGACCATGCAGCAGTTACGTGTGTAATGACACCACCAACAAATACGTTTTCTCATAAAATCTGGAGAATGAATCGAAAATATTTGACTGATAATCAATTTCTTAATTACATTGTAGGGGGTCAAACCTATGGACAGCTCTGTGCCGCCACCGTGCGGCCAAAACACTGCAGTACACCCTTACCTCTTCAGGTGGGTGTGTCTAAACGCTAGCCTGAAGCCCCGGATGATAGCCGGGGACTTCAAAAGCGCCCGCACAGCGTCCATTCTTCCTTTCTGGGGGCGGCTGTTAGCTGTCCCTTTATAGAAACAACAAAGTCTGTACAGATCTACAGGGGCCTCTTCACCCCTGTATCAACCACCACGTGTTTTACTAAGACTATCGCCTGCGGCCGCGGCGATCTCTAAAACAACGAAGTGTTGAAGCTGTTCCGTTGGAACGACCAGAAGAACACTGGAAACAGGCGGTTTATCCAGAAACCTGCCTTTGGACCAAGGAAGTAAGCCGGTCGAATTGGTCTTCGATCGCAACCACACCACACGGGAAGCAGGCGGGTTTATCCAGAAACTCAGCTTCGCGGACTGGATAGCCGATCGCCATCCCCGCACCAAATCAGCTGCGCCCTTTTGCCTTTTTTCCTGCGATCTGACGAACGCAGAGATCACCTCACCAGCTCACCGACCGCCAACGGCCCGGAGCCTGGAGCTTGGATAGCCGTCTCGCGGGCCCCTTTCGCCGTCCTGGAAAGGAGTGGCCTACCCGCCACAACGACGACGAAGCAGTGGGAATTAAGTTTCCCCAAGTGAGATTTTGGCTTTATAATTACCTGGGCAGATGTTTAGTTATTATTTACTTTTTAAGGTGTGAACAATACTGTTTATTTTCGAATTTGTGTTTGCTATTTTGAAACAAGCTGTGTGATCAATCTCCGTTTGTCCTCTCCCCCACGGAGAGGAGAAGGGAAAGTTCGATCTTTTCATTCACGCTGCAGTGTGGTTTTTAAGTCTGCTGTATGTTTTAAACCTAACGCCTTTTTTCCCCCCCCCTCTCCGCGTCCAAGCGTGGCCTTTCCTCCTTTCTCTCTCTCACACACACGTACACACACGTTAGATGGTGACCTGACCTAGATAGAATTGGTGCTAAGATCGTTGGTAGAATTCCCTTTTAAAGAACTAGTGTGTTTTCCAAATTCCCCGCCTCAAATACCATTCGTCAGGTCCTTTGTCCCAAAGGTAGACGCCCTTTGAGCACCCGTGGTAATCACTCCCCCCATCGGGGGAAGTAGGATAGCCTAGCCTAGCCTAGCCATCCAGGGACGCCATTTTGTGTCATTAATAACCTAGCCTATTTCGGCCGCCATTTTGTGCCTCTGGTGTCCCAAGTCACGTGGGAACTTCCCCGTCCCTTTTGTTCTTGCTCCGCTACACACACACACACTCACTCACTCACTCACACACACACACACACACTCACTCACTCACTCACCCCCCCCCCACACACACACACACACACATTGGTACATAGCTGTATAAACAACAATGTTCTAGACGTTTTTCCTTGATTAAGTGTATTTGCTTCATGCGTGTATAAAACGGATGTTACCTTAAGTTTCATCGTGGTTAAAATAAATGTTCTTATATTGTAACCAGAAGTGTTTGTGATTTATTTGTGTGTGGATATTATTGGAGTGTCAACAATCAACAAGTGAAAGACTCTGTAGCCTTCAGTGTTAAGATCATATTACCAAATTTATAATAGTAATTATTTGATTACATTATTTTATGGAAATGATCATTGAGACTAGGATTTATTAATGTTGATTCATTTAACTGAACCTTAAAGTAATCAACATTTGAAAATAAACCATTGATTAAACGAGACAATTTGCTATTATTTTTCCATTTCTTAAATGAATGGTGGTGCCCCTTTTGAACTTTAATAAAATATTAAAGTATTATTAATCATCAGATTAATTTCTAATAGCAGAATTAATCTGAAACACCTGTACCCGCTACAACATAAAAAAGCATATTGACATATTTAAAAGCACGAATATAGATAATGCTTCTTCTACTGTTAGTCCTCCAATAGATATTATATGGGATACATTTAAGGCGTATATAAGAGGGATAATGATATCATTTTCAGCTAGAAAGAAGAAAGAACTAGATAAAGAGATTGACAGAGTAGAAAAAGCAATGCATTCTCTTCGTAATATCCATAAACAAACACATGCGAAAGAAGACTTAGAAAAACTGCAAAAATTAAAATTAGAATATGATAATCTTCTACTTAAAAAGGTTCAAGACATTAAGCATAACTCAAATAAAATATCGTATATAACGGCTAATAAAACGGGTAAACAACTGAGCGCCTTAGTTAAAAGAGTAGTTAAAAGGCATACGTAGCATTAAAGGACACTTCCAATAAGCTAATTATAGACAATGAAATAATTAATAAGAAATTTGCAACATTCTATGGAAATTTATATAAATCTGATATAACTGAGAAATCTGACCCAATGCCCTTTCTAAATTCAGTTAAACTTAAATGTCTCTCTGATGAACAAAAAGAAGACCTAAAAAAGGAAATAACAATATCAGAAGTCAAAAGTGCAATTGATGGTTTTCTCCCAAAAAAGGCATCAGGAAATGATGGTTTCCCAATTGAATTCTATTCTATATTCTGGACACAGATTAACCCACTATTATTGAAAGTTATTAATAATGCATGGAAGCACCAGGCTCTTCCACAAACAATGTATCAAACAATTATTAACGTGATACCAAAACCAGGACGGGAGTGCAACAAACCATCTGATTTTCGACCTATAAGTTTAATAAATAGTGACAATAAGATTATTACCAAAGTCCTAAATAATCGTATAGCCAAATTATTACATGATATAATCCACCATAATCAAACTGGCTTTATACAAAATAGGAGTCTCAAAACTAATATTAGAACTTGTATATCATTAATTCAATATGCTAAAAGGCAAAAGATTGATCTGACATTGATGGCTGTGGATGCAGAGAAAGCCTTTGACCGTGTAGAATGGGTATATCTTTTTAAAGTATTAGAATTATTTGGATTTCCTGATGAAATAATTACCATGATAAAGACGATTTATAAATTACCAACATCACAGATTTATGTTAATGGGACTTTATCTGAAATATTTAGGTTAGAAAGAGGCACTAGACAAGGATGCCCGTTATCCCCCTCCTTATTTGCGTTGGCCATTGAACCCTTGGCTCAGAAAATTAGACAAACAGAAGGAGTGGTATTAGGGTAGATAAACAAAAATATAAACTGAGTCTATTTGCTGATGATTTATTGTTATATTTAACTAATATTAAAACTTCTCTTCCAAAGGTAATGAAGATCATAGACGAATTTTCTAAAATATCTGGTTATAAAATGAATATTGAAAAAACTGAACTGATGCAAATTAATAAAGGAACATGCATCCCAGAAGATTTAAAGAACCTTCAGTGGAAAAAAAAGTTAAATTACTTAGGTTGCATTATAAGCCCTGAAAAAACACAATTATACAAAGATAACTTTATCTCTCTAATAAATGAATTAAAAAGTAGTATTAAGAAATGGTCAGACCTGCCCATTAATATAATTGGAAGGATAAATCTTTTTAAAATGATGTGGTTACCAAAATTTCTCTTTATCTTCCAAACAATACCTTTAATTCCTCCAAAAAAATTCTTCACACAACTAAACTCTTTACTCACCTCGTTTGTCTGGTCCAATAAAGCACATCGACTGAGTAGAACTCTTCTTCAAAATGTAAGAACAGAAGGTGGTCTTAAACTTCCAAATTTAGAATTGTACTTTTATGCATCACAGATGTTTTACATAGATCGGATAATCAATAATACATCTGAAGAACCCTGGATTGATATAGAAAGTAACCATTTAAAACCCCAAACCCTGTTCACAGCTTTGTTTACAAAACATAATATAAAAGTATCAAACTTTGTTACAAATAGCACTTTAAAATCATGGAACAAAATTGAAAAAATACTTGGAGCGCAGATTAGTATCCCTAGGAACACAGAACTTTGGAATAATCCATCAATTAAAATCCAGAATGAAGAGCTCAATTGGAGCACTTGGAGTACAAGGGGAATTAATCAATTGTCAGATCTAATTTTGCACAATAGAGTTCAACCATTCACAGAACTTCAGAATAAATTCAAACTGTCAAACCAAGAATCGTTTAGATATTTACAGTTAAAAAATTGGATAATGGAAAACTTTAATTTACAATATGATTTGGTTCAAGGACCATTTGAGGAGGTTATGTTTAAAAAAGGAAAGAAGAAACAGTTAATTGGTAGCATATATAATATTCTTTTGAAGGAAGAATCTAAACACTACTCAATGCATAAGCTCTATGAACAATGGAATAAAGATCTCCAATTCAAAGAAGCCAACATAAAATGGAAGAAATGCTTATATCTTACAAATAAAATTACCACTAATGAAAATCTCAGGTTAATACAATATAAACTCATGACAAGAATATATTATACTAGAGATAAATTACATAAGTTTTATGCTGACTCCTCTGACCAGTGTGTGAAGTGTGGTTCTCGAGACTCCCTCATACACGCCTTTTGGCATTGTATGAAAGTGAACAAGGGATGGAATGAAATCCAAGAATGGATATCAACCATTTGTAAAACAAAAATGCAGTTCTCAGCTCAGCTGTGCATTTTTCAGAATCCCGAGGGTGTAAGGTACCCTATGGGATGGCTAATTATGTTTTCTTCCCTTGTTTACAAGAAACTAATTTTGAAATACTGGAAAGATGCAGAGGCTCCTACATTAAAGAACTGGAAAGAACTTATGAAATATTATCTGACCATAGAAAATACATTATCCGAAGACAACAACAAAACAAATCAATTTAATGAAGTATGGAAACACATCTATGAGGCACTATGAGTAATAAAGCTTGTAGTATTGCTGAGAAGGGAGGGGGGAACTACGGTGGAGATCACAGGACATGGATTTTTCTTTTTGTGTGTCTTTAAATGTTGCCCGTGTGTGTGTGTGTGTGTGTGTGTGTGTGTGTGTGTGTGTGTGATCATGCAATAATGAACAACATACACATTTGTCCTTTTTCTTATGTTTTTCTGTCTTTTCTTAGTTTGTATGTATTGTCTGGTGTTGTTTGTTTGTTTGATTATTGTTACAAAAAAAAACAAAATAAAAAGAATTATACAAAAAAAAAAAAAAAAAAAGATACTGTATAGCACCAAAAAAAAAAAAAAAAAAAAGAAGGGATGTTTAATATTGAAATCTGCCAAGACATGCAGACATTGATAAAACACCACAAGGTCAAAGATACAAGTGACCATAGGGCAATTAAAGGACCCTGGAAAGGGCAGTGTTGGACTTAATCAGGGCAGAAGGCCAGAAATTGAAGAAGTCCATAAAGAATGCAGACCATTTTGGAAAGCACAGTATCCACTGAAACAAGAGGCAGAACAGGGAATAGTAAGCACCAGAGATGGAAATTAACTTTTTTGCCTACCAGCCACTGTGGCAGGTAGATTTAAAAATCTACCAGCCACTCGTCTTTTTTACCAGCCACATATGCGTTAATGTTAAACAATACAATAGTAATACAAGTGTTTTTCATACAAATGTTTTCCATCAGAAGTGATTTCTACTGTAAGTTGGTGCTACCAAGGAGTTGCAAATACTCTTACTATATATGATACACAATACACGCCATGTTTATTTCAAAATTTTTATAATTGAACTCCATATATACTCTGGGTTCAATTCAACTTTTTTCCCCAACTGGCCCGCTTAGCCAATAGATCCGAGTTTTATGGCCCCTTGTATATTGTCACTGGTCCTGCAGACACCTTTTTTCATCATCTAGTCAATAATTATAATACAGTATTGAAGTTACCTTTAGATTTATTTTTTTATTTTTGGTTAATGATATGAAATGTTGATATTGTGCACAATATCAACATTTCATATCATTAACTAATAAGAGATGAAGGTCTGATCAGTTTTTGTGGTGTGGTATGTGTTTATCACTTTCTCTATATGCATTAGCGATGTGAATGTGTCGACACATTGACCGGTTTTCCGCTTGCGCTCAAGTCGAATTTAAAAATAGAAATCTGAAAATCAGGGTGTTATGCCGTTTAATTAATGGGAGATGTCATCGTGTAAGCGAGTTCACGTCTGGTCGTGAGCGCGCTGCAGGAGCGTCACTTCTGCAAAGTGCGCGCATGAAGTAATCAGCTACACATAAGAGTCCGGTGTGGGACCATGTTTTCACTGTTGATAAAAAAACATTGCAGAGCAAAAGATGCAGCATCATGTTAAACGCTCGTCTGAGGCTTTATTGGTAAATCATCTAGAAACACACAATGCCTTCGTCCGAGCAAAGCAGCGTTTCACCGTGAGGTCGCACCAGTGAGTGAGAGAGCCGCCGCGCGGGGAAGAACTCTGTTTGAGGCTCAAATAATAACCGGGGATATTCTCCCCGTTAGCGATATCGATGGGAAAGGCTTCCCTGTTTGTATGCGATCTGATTGTATGCGATCTTTGTATTTAAAACACAAAGCCATGTTGGCAAACTGATTGCGCGACTCAAGGGACTGTATAGTGAGGAGTCCCTCCGTTAGTTTCTGTTTTCAGCCGACACAATTACAATCACCTCTAAGCACGGACAGCGTTAAATAAAGCCTCTCATTTGTATTACCATTAGGGCTTTGATGTAGCCTAAATACTGTAACATTACGGCGGCAGCTCTGCTGCTTAAAGGAAAAGCGCAGTTTTCACTTTATTTTCAGCACCTCAACCTCTGCTTTGGGAAGAAGAAAAGGGGCAAAGCAAGTCGATTGATTTGTCGACTTATGCCTCCACACGTCAACTCGCAGATAGTATTTACCCGCGGAGCGGATCGCGCCGTAGTTCAGTTCAACAAGAAAGGCAAAAATAAACTGTGGGACTGTGCAGCACACTGGCATCATGTTTATGACGAATGTATTAAATATGCACATTCGATCGGACCTGACTGGAAAGTATTACCCGACACAGTGGCGGGCAAAGTGACACAATTTACACGCCAGCACGCAAATCTACCCGCATTTGGCGTGTGGCGGGTGTTAATTTCCATCCCTGGTAAGCACCATCAGAGACTTTTCTTCGAGAGGCATATTGGAGATGGAGCCAAACCCAGTGGCAAATACACCCATGCTGCTGGTGTTGAAAGCAAACAAATAGTGTTTTAGACTGGTCCATAATTTGCGTGCTGTAAATGACGTTATAAAAGATGTAGTGTCAGAAGTACCAAATCCTCATACGTTACTGTTAAATATCCCTCAAGATGTAGCTTATTTTACAAGAATTGATTTAACTGCAGCATTTTTTTTTTCGGTCCCTTTGAGCGTTTCTTCCAGGGGACTCTTTGCGTTCCAGTACAGAGGACAGTCGTATAGATATACGAGACTGCCCATGGGACTGAAACTGAGTCCACACATTTTTAACAAGGTTTTAAAAGAAAAAAGGATTTAGCAGATCTGGCAGGAAAGGTAACCAGCGCAGTGCTGTGTTAACGTTGATAACATCGCTATAGCAAGTGGCTCGTTAGAGGAATGTCACAGAGACTCAGTAACCTTGTTAAAAGTGTTGGAAAAAAGAGGCCACAAGGTCGCGTTGAAAGAACTTTCATATTTGTAGCACCCAGACTGAATATTTCGGGGAGAGTTATAACACAGGGGAAAAAGCAAATCTCCCCCCGCGCATTTGAAAGGAATTGCAAAGGCACCGAAACTAAGAACAGTTCGGGAAATGCTTATGTTTTTGGGGTTAACAGGGTACAGTTCGGATTGGGTGGACGGGTACTCTTTATTGGTAACACCACTGAGAGAAATGGTAAGAGAACAGGGGGCAGGAAATTTAAAAGAACGCATTAAATGGACACCAAGAGCGGAGGAGGCTTTTGTAGAACTAAAAACGGTACTACAACAGGCCCCTGCCCTAACATTACCAAATTATGAAAAGGGGTTTGAACTATACGTCTCAAGCCGCGGAGGGCACGCATGTGGCATGCTCACGCAAAAAACCGGGATAGGGACTAGAGGACAGCCAATAGCATACTACTCAATCGGGCTGAGCAGCGTGGAGCTGGGTTTCCCAGAATGCTACCAAGATTTAGCAGCCGCGTCCTTAATGTATGCAAAAGCATCGGCCTTAACCATGGGATATCCAATCGAGATAATAGCACATCACAAACTTGTAAACCTGCTGGAAAAAGGTAAATTTGTACTAACTCCGCAGCGTATGGGAGAATACCATCGGTTGTTAGAATACCCAGACGTAACAATATATACGTGTAAGGTTAAAAACCCGGCTGACCTTTTTCCCCTCTCCACCGACGGTGAGCCACATGACTGCGGAATCGAGTCAGAAAGTTACACAAAAATAAGATAGGACTTACGCGCGTTTCCCCGTACAGGACCCAGATGTGGTTCTGTTAGAAGACGGTTCGTGTTATAGAGACGGAAAAAGCCTCAGGGCAGACTATGCCGTAATAGAGTATAGTAATAACCAATATAGGACGCTAGAAGCTCCACAATGGAAACAGCCGTGTTTCCGCCCAACTAGCAGAGCTAAGGGCACTAACCAGAGCATGTGAACTGTCAGCGGGCAGAGCGGTAAACATATACACCAATATTGCATATGCAATATGCAATATCGGTGCATATTGGGGGTAATATGCATATTGGGGGTAGCACATCTGGTTTCTGCAGCGTAAAAAGAATAAGGGTTTAAAAGAACAGATGGCTACCCCATACAACATCACGCACAAATCGTGGCCCTATTGGAGGCAGTTATGAAACCATCTCGGTTGGCAATTGTTAAATGCGCAGCCCATAAGAATAACGATTCTTTTATTACATGCGGAAACAATGCCTCAGACCTAGCAGCAACAAAGGCGGCAACACTTAACCCTGGAGCAATAATGATAAATCTTGAAGTTGAGCTAAAAGTGTTAACTATAACAAAAAGTTTAGCTCGGCTGCAGGAAAAGACAACAAGCGGTGAAAAACAACAGTGGGAGTTGAGAGGAGCATGAAAAAATAAAACAGGGCTATGAAAAAATCATGCAGGCCCATTAGTGGCCCCCAGTAGCCTGATACCGTTACTGGAAGCAGATGCACACGGTTTAGCCCATACAGAAGGGAAAAAGAAGAAATGCACAGGAAAATATCGACAGAGTGGAATTTTTGGTCTCCAAATACTCGACAGGAAATTGTAGCTTTCACAAGAAAATGCATTGTGTGATTACTGTGATATATTAACACCAGTCAAAGGTAGACAATACTTGTTAGTAGTCGTCTGCAGTTATTCAAGATAAATTGAAGCAAGATTTGAAATCCCAGACATTATAAGCTCAGAAAATGGATGAGAATTTGTTGATAAGACTGTAAAATACATTCTGCAAAAACTAGGCATGAAACAGCGTTTAGGTTGCGTTTATAATCCACAAATCCAAGGGCTGGTGAAACAAATGAACGGAGTCATAAAGAACGGAATTCTCAAAATAAGCATGACTACAGGCTTAAATTGGGTTGATGCGTTTCCAGTAGCATTAATGGCGCACCGCACAAGCGCACACAGGCGGTTAAAGTTAACTCCGCATGAGATCTTAACGGGGGGACCTTTCCACACACCGTGTCGGCGCAAAAGGTCCTTCATTGGATCTGTTATCAGGTGACATAAAAGCATATGTTAAACACATGACATCAATGGAAAATATAATGCGTTCTCATCTTTTGTCTTTCAGAAGAAAAAAGAGGAGAAAAAAAAAGAGACTGAAGTCTTAATTAAACCTGGAGATCTGGTGTTTGTAAACAACTGTGGTTGTTCAAAGATTGTTTAAGGAAAAAGAAAAGGAAGCTGAATATTTAAAGAGGTAGAAACATTCTAAAAGAGAGAGGTCCATACACATCCTTAGAAAGCTGAACATTTTGGTGTTTGTATGGTTAAAATAGCTGAAGGTTTGAAAAAGTTGAAAAGAGCCAAAGAACGCATGAAAACGGAAAAATAAGCTTAATAATAAAGTTTTAGATGACAATAGTGTAAATGCTGGAAGCTCCAGCATTCTCACTAACAAGTAATTTTAACCAAGTTTGACAACTAAAGTAGGCAAAAAAAGACAAGGTTATTTAAATAGCACAATTCAAACACAAGGCCACTCAAAGTGCTTTACAGGGGCAAGATAAAAATACATAAAACACAGTAGGAGACATTTAAAAGCAAAATGAAAGAAAAGTAAAACATTTGAATAAATAAAAGTTCTGTTACGGTGTGCCAGACAGGCAGGCAAGCAGGACCCAAATGCAAGACATAGTAGCAAAAAAATATTTATTAAGCTAAGAAAGGTAACAAAAAAGGCCAACAGGCAAAAAAGTTAAGGAACAAAAGGAACAAAAGTAACACAGGGAACAGAGAGAACACACAGGACAAAGACTCACCGACACGACAAACCATAATGCACAGACAAGAAACAAAGAAACACAAGAAGTATATATACAAGACGTAACGAGACACAGGTGAAACACATCAGGGAAGGGAACAGCAATCAACAAGAGGGAAGCTAGACAGGACATGGGGAGGAAGCAAGACAGAGATACCAAAATAAAACAGGAAACCACCAAAACCCAAGACAGGACAAAGACGGACCATGACAAGTACAGGTTAAAAATATAAACAGAAAAGTTTTCAGATTTGAGAAAAAAAATAACTGAGGGTTGCAGCAGACCTCAAGTATTCTGGGAGTTTGTTCCAGATACTCGGTGTAAGACAACTAAAAGCTTTTCTCCTCGTTTAGTCCTAACTCTAGGGACTGTAAGTAAACCTGTTCCAGACGACCAAAGGGCCCTGGACGGGTCATAACGTATCAGCAGATCAGTAATGTATTTTGGGGTTACACCATTTAGTGTTTTAAAATCCAACATCAGTATGTTGAGATCAATTCCTTAAGTGGCATGAAGCTAGGGTACAGTCCTCAGAACTGGGGAATGTGATCTATTTTTTTTTTTTTTTTTTTTTTAGTCGTAGTAAGAATTTGGGCAGCAGCGTTCTGATTTAGCAGAAGCTGCCTGATAGATTTTTTTTTTGAAAGGGCTGCACGGATACTGTTACAGGAGTCAAGTCTAAAATTACAGTAAAAAACAGTAAATCCTGTGGTGTTGGGTAAGTGATAAAATCTTTTGGATAACATCGTGATTAAATTAAAGATTTTTGTGAGCAACATTTTTGAAGGTTTGAGAATCCTTGGTTCATTGACAAATGTGTAATATTTTCTGTTTTCTTTTCCAGAAGCTGTATACTGAGACAGTGGACTGATTTAAAAGGTTTAGCATTTTGTTTGTAGGGTTTAGATGAACAAGTAAATCCCCTTTCAGGATAGTAAGAGTTACTATTGATGAAAGACTATTCTAAAAACTATCTAAAGATTATCCTAAATTAAGTATTGTGCTTGCAAAATTGGGTAATGGGGCACTAAAAATTGGATGTTGTCACAGGTTTTAAAGTACTTTTTCTCTGACCAAAGAAGAAAATAAAATAAAAATTTATATAATATCAAGAAAAAAAAAGGGAAAAAAAGTATAAAAAGAAGAAAACGGAGTGCCTGGAAAAGACAATTTACAAAAAAAAATATAATAAAAACAAATGGACTGAGATACAAAGAGGACATTTAGCCTGAAGTCTGCTCTGCTCAAGAGCAGGTTCCAGTTTCAGTATGGTCTGAAGCCAACAAGCCCAAGGAGCCATGCATACCAGCAGAGAACGCTCTGCCAATACCAGTGAACTACAAAGATGGAGACTTATAAGCACGTGGCTAAAATACCGTGCCAAAAGTGACATTCAATGCCCTGTGTGGACTACAGGATGGGAAGAACTACAAAAATGGCAAGTAACATGCGCCAAAATGACATTTCCTGACACCTGATTTGTGTTTTAGGGAAAAGAAGACACTGAAGCAGCGGATGTGATACAGTCTGAACTGGAAAAGTGGACATTCCATCTGTAAAAGGAGGGTGGAATCAACTGCTCCACTTAAAAAAGTGCAAGTACTTAAATTGTGACAATTTTCAGATTCGGGTGTTTTCCCCTAAATTTAGGAATTGTGTGCAAGCAAGCAAATGGATAGGTCTGGTTTGGACATAAACTAATTTAGTTATGCCCTTAAGACAACATAGGATTTTGTAAAGAGAAGATATGTAGGATTTAAAAGTATAAAGGACCGTTTTGATAACTAATAGTTTTCCCCTTTTTATGCATTAAAGAAAAGCATGGTTAGGGTTGTTTCCAAATAAAAAATACAACTAGTGTGTACCGTTTTCAAATCAATAAAAGATTGTGTTGTTGCTTTCTCAGCCAAAAAAAAAAAAAAGAAAGCATGACCAGAGGATTATCACTTTAATTTTATTTCAGAAAAAGATTAGTGTTTTAAATATTCCCAAGTAAGGAAGTTTAAAGATAACAAAGTTAATAAAGTTAATAAAAAGTAGATATTCCCAAGTGAAGAGGTATTAAAAACATTGAGAAATAATTGTTGATTTAGTAGGATTTTGAACCAACTTTATTCTCACACTTTCGGAATACCTTTTTTTTTTTTTTTTTTTTAAGGGGTTGCTCTTTACAAATGACTGATTCAAGGGAATTGGATTTTTTGAAAAAGGGTTTAGCGTTCTAAATTTATAAACCGCTTGGGGTTTTGTTGATAAGAGGGCTGGGAAAATGCCACATGTTTGTTTGTTCCTGTTTAAATACAATTGCTCACACAAAGTGAGTATTCTATTTTTAGCTGAATTTTTAACTTAATATGCTCCTTCTTTTGTGTTTCAAATAAGAAATTTGAAAAGGAGGGAGAGGTTTGAGAAAGCACATTAATTAAAAAGAATAGAAGTACATGTTAAAAAGTTTGAGAGAGTACATTAATTAAAAATAATATAAGTATGTGTTAAATAAAGGAAAAAAGTAATAAGTACAGTGTTAATGATAATGCCACATAGAGAAAGCACTACAAGCAAGCAATGTTAAAAAGTAATCGATCAAAAGACTTAATATTCATTAAGAAGATAATGAGTTATAAGTGGTTTATTTAGGGTTCATCAATCTTATTAAATAGAGTAAGAACAGAAACTATTGTTTGTTGTTGAGGTTACAGTTAGCTTTTCCAAAAAAAAGCTTTATATCAGGTGTGATTAGATTACACGTGTTTGCAGTAATACAGTAAACCTAGGAAACAAGATTAAGTAAGACAAACACAAACTCCCCGTAACTAAGAAGTTATTTAGAAGTTTGTGTCAGGTAGGATTTTTTCCCTATCTCTTCTTTCTCTCTCTCTATATCTATCTTTCTGGGGCCTCGATAAAAAAAAAACCTAGGTGCAGAACCTGATTCCTGCTGTGAACGATTGGGGAGATATCGTGCTGTAATCTGATGCTAAGCAACGCTCTCAACTCGAGCTATCAGCGTGATGTCACAGGACAACTGACAGCCAGAAACCGGGGGTCGTCAACTCGTCCCATCCAGCTCTGTCCAGACAACTACACAACCAGCAGGAGGGTGCCACCTGTCGGCTGGAAAAGCAACTCAACACCGGTCGACGAGAAGTCCCTTCCACCGCCGGCAGCATCGCCAACACAGAAAGGGGATCAGAGAATCCAGCAGGCAACCTCGTCATCCGGAAATCGAGAGGGGTTCGCTCTCGTCTCCCTCTTCACAACGGATCCAGTTGCACAGTCATCAATGCCCAGTAAAGCACCACTGCAGGGTGCACTGGGATTTCCCTACAGCCTCCCCATAGTTGAAGGGGGGGGCTGTTGCGTTGTGTTTTTCCGCACGGGAAAAGGGGTTGCTTTGATGCAATTCCAAAAATGCGCAAGTCACGCTCGTGTCGTTTCTCGCAAGGGCGCGGGTATTTGCGGGACTGGACAATGGTCCGAAGAACAAAAAATGAAAGACAATTGTAAATGGTTCTTGTTAAAATATGCTGTTCAATTATTGTTATTGTTGTCAAATTTTAAAAGGGTCTAACAGGGGATTGTTAAGTTTCATATTATAGAGTTAACAGTGGCCACTGTAGTTTTATTTTGTCAAAGTTTATTATTATTGATTTTTGTAGAGTTCAAAGGATGTGCATTTTTCATGCAGGTTAAATGTTGAAATTCTTTTGTGCGCCGTATTTACGGCGCAAGGAGGGATATGTAGTGTTTTCCAACATTTATGATATCAGTTTGAAAGCAGTTAAGTTAACAGGACTCTCTTGAGTTTACCATGAAGCAAGCAACCTTTAGGGTTGACCTTGTTGAAAGCACACGGCTCACGAGTTGCGGATAGAGCAGTAAACAGACACTGAATACTATTGCATATCTTGCCACATCGGGCTTTGAATAGCCACAGATCTGACATTAGAGACGTTATACAACTCACACACACATACACCCATGCACACTTACACACACGCACACACATACACCCACACACTCACACACACACAAACATACACCCACACACTCACACACACACAAACATACACCTATGCACACACACACACACAAACACACACACACATACACACACACCCAGACACACATACACCCACACACACAGACACACACACACACCCAGACACACACACAGGTAGTATAAAGCCGAGGGCTTTCACTAGAATCGGGGCTTTATGCCCGGGGAATGGAAACTGCTGGGGAAGCTCTGTACCCCCAAAGCTGAGACTAGATACCTGGGTGAGGTAATATCTGGATTGTTGTAATGACTAAGTACATTTGTAATGAATAAGTACATTTGTGTTGAATAAGTAGAAGCTGTCTACTAGCTCGTGAATTGATGTAAACCCTTGAATAAAGTAACCTGTTAGACCAACTCTCCTCCTCCGCGTCCTGATAATGAGATGTCTCCTTTCCTAGTAGTATTAAATGTCTTGGTGCAATGGGCCACTCGGCTACAGAAATGTCTCATTGTTTCCACTACACTTGCCCAAACCTAGAATGAGTATGCCTATCCTTTATTATGGGACAGTCAGAGTCAGACTTAATTGCAATTTTTAAAGTATACAGTACAGTATGTGCAAAATTGGAATGACAGGAATATATTTTTTCTTGCGGACCTACAAAATAATGAAGCTCAAATGTTTATAATTTCCTGTCTCATATACATATCTTTGTTTAACACTTTTCCCACTGTAATTCTTCAATTGATGAGAGGCAAATGGGAGAGGGAAGAGTTAGGCCTAAGTGGAGCCTGCCTTCTTTGTAAATGGCATAAGTAAGGGTTAATGTTTAGCGAACGGGTCACTGTCGAAAAATAAAGACCAACTGGTGGAAAAGAAGTTCTACTGCGGACAAAGTCGTTCGGTTCATTGTTTTAAAATCTTATCAAAACATTCAGGCAACGAAAACCTTCAGTTATTTACATAACCCCGCTTCCCTGAGAAATATGACGGAAGGCATCCCATAGTGAGACATTGAAACTAATATTCTGAAAGAAAACTACACATCACCCTGAACTTGCCTGTTCACATCAAACTAATTACTTTGATCAGCGCCAGATTTAAGTTCAGGTTACATCATCAATTAAACACTGTAACATCACAAACATCTGTTATGTTTCAGTTTATGGAAATGGTTTGAAAGCCTTTTCTTACCTTCAACGTCCACGAGTCTTTTGAATATCAGAGAAACGAAACCTGTGCTGTGAACAATCAGAGGATGTGTTCCTCCTTAAAGCACTTTGAGTGGCCTTGTGTCTGAATTGTGCTATATAAATAAACTTGCCTTGCCTTGCCTAGCCTGACCCTGTGACCTTTACAATACAATCTTATCTAGACATCAAAATGTAGCCATGCCCCAAACACTGACTATACCAGTGTCATTATTTTAAATGTTTCACTGCCTACTTGAAAAGCTGCCCAAAATACATATGCATAGACAGGACCAACAACAATTATAATATAGTTTATTTTCTTTAGTTTGACAAAGATAGGTTAGTTTATGTCCCTGCTGCAAGTTTGTAACGATGGATCCACCTAGTGGTCAAAATGTGGTGGTGCATCTCATTGTGTAAATGCCTACCTCCTTCTCCATCATAGTCTTTAAGAACTTTACACATAAGTGGGGGCGCCCTTAGCTCAGTTGGTAGGGCGTCCCCCCCATGGGCCTCGGCCAGCAGCGGACCCGGGTTCGATTCCAGCCCGCGGTCGTCCTCTGCATGTCACTCCCCTCTCTGCCCCAATTCAACTCTGTCTCTACACTATCAATAAAGCATAAAAATGCCAAAAAAAATAATATCTTAACTTTACACATAAGAGCCACAAGTATAAAAGAAAATGTGTTTTTAATATGAGTATTGCCATTTTAAAAGTTGAATGTTTCTTCATACATTAAGTTCTCTTTAGAAGTAAGGATTAGAAGTTGCTGTTGTCATTCAGTATGACACAAGAACTGCAATTTGCTTAAACCTGGTACAACAGGCTACGTCTCTCCTTTTCTGAAACAAGGTTGATGTTTATTTTGTACATTGTCCCTGTCCAATTTAAGTTTCATTGCATTACACTAGACCAACACAAGAGAGAGAGTAGCTCTGATAACATGTGCGACAACAAAAAATGCCCCCTAGTAATGCCCCTAATGGATGTATTTAGTTTTTTTTTTTGTGATGTTTATTCTCAAAAAAGAAAGCCCAAAAATGCATAACAAAAAACAGTTATTAATCTATTCAAATCAGTGTCTCTGAGTTTCAGATGTTGGAATAATTATAAAAAAACAACAACATTTGGAACACTGGGTCAATATCTATTATGGGGTTAATATACAAGGAAGCTAGATCAGGTATTAACAATGACTTAAGGAGAAAGGATGAGATGAAAAATGTTTTTATACTTCTTCCCACTCCTTTTCAAATATGGAATCCAAAAAAATCATATTTGAAATAAAAGGTTTGGAAATGGAATTGAAAGTCAATAGTTTCTATAACAATATTTTCCACTTCAACCTCTGCCAGGCTGCTTTTCTCCACATGTCCATTAGATGTCCTCAGTCTGATATAAATGCATTATAATGTGCAGACAGTGCATGACTGTTTCATCCCACAAGCCATAAGAATGTTGAACTCCTGAGCTACTAAGCTCATAACTGTCACTTAGCAACAGTTAATATCTGTTTTAAAATGTCTGTTTACGTTGCTAATGTTCATGCTGCACATATTTGCAATGTTAACTACTCATGAGTCATAATTTACATCTGTACATATTGTGTATATATATTTTTTAAATTGTATTTAACACTATTCTATTAAATGTACAGTATCCTATTTCACTACAGTTATTATCTTGTTATTTCCATGTACAGTATTCTATTTTGTCTACATTTAATTTGGTGTTGCATTTTACATTTTAAATTCTTTAAGTTGTACAAATCAATCACTATTTGTGATCTCATATCCTTCACAATCTTAAAAATATTTATATAATTTCAAAATCCTCCAAAAAATTTAACATTCAAACTTATTTCAACTAGTCATTTTTATTAGTGAATTTTAGCACAAAAATGGTAAAAAGTCTGAAAAATACCAGAAATTGATCCCAAAACAACCAACCATTAGAATACAAATCAAAGGTTAAGTTGAGGATTGTTGTAGAAACGGAAATATCAGTCTGTCTAGTGCGATGAGAATTAAATACCAGGTGACGCAATGTTTCAGTAAGATCTTTTATTGCTTGCAAGCTAGAGCCTTTATAAGCAAACTGAGAGGCAGTCTCTCTATTCAGCAGTTATAGTATTTAGAATGAACAAACAACAATTACATACACCACAGTGTAGATATTTTCAGTTACATCATTGTCTAACTTTTCTCTACACAATCTTAGCCTCCAATACCTAGAATCTCAACCATTACAACCTTGCTTTGTCATAGATCCCAACTATTCTAGCCTGATCTTAAATTACCTCAACCATCTACCATCTGCGTTGCATACAAACACAGGAGGAGGTCAAACCCTCTCCAGGTCAAACTCCTTTACAATGAGTTTACTTGTATTTAGTTACATGACAGTATTACAAATACACACGGTTATAATGTTGGTCTCCATAACAGGATATAAAAATAGAAATCAACTCAATTTCTAAATGATTTTTAATAAAATTAGCAGTATTTGCTGTGAGCAGGTGCAAGTTAAGCTTTGCTGGTGATCTGTTAATGAAACCCGGGTAACACTTTATAATAACTATCCGTTGTAACTTGTTAATAGATCATTAGTAAACTCTTAATTAATGATTATTAATGATTCGTTAAGTGTTTGTTAGCAGTTTGTTAAGGATTTATAACAATGGTAGATAGTTAATAGCTTAATAATTGAATCAGTTCATCTGGGAGGTAATCCGAGATTAACTGATCACGTCACGTTCAAGTCCATGGCATGCACAGTGTGTATTGAGTTTATTTAAAAATATTTGAAAATGGGGCTGCCCTCAGTTGCCCATGCACTGTGTATAGTCTATAGCCTATTTCAGCCTCGTCGGTATCTCGGATTACCTCCCAGATGAACTGATTCAATTATTAAGCTATTAACTATCTACCGTTGTTATAAATCCTTAACAAACTGCTAACAAACACTTAACAAATCATTAATAATCATTAATTAAGAGTTTACTAATGATCTATTAACGAGTTACAACGGATAGTTATTATAAAGTGTTACCGAAACCCGTTAGCAGGCGACCCGGGGCTTCAATCGCTGTTCATATTGTTGTTTTGCTTTCTGGTGTCTCCAGACAAAACTGCACTCAACAACACCGCCGCCGCTCCTACCGGTCCTAGCATTTTTCCTGCCACTCCTAACACTCCTGCCCCTACTACCAACGCCCCGGCACTGTCCATTAACTGTTGCACCTGTAGAGAGAAACATGACACTTTTGGCACATAGAGCAGGGATGTGATGAGCACAGTCTTCTTGACATTCAAAACTCCATTCAAAGTATGCTCAATTCACATGATAGGACATTTATACCACTATTACCTTGCTTTCTCAGGTTCTTGCATGTAAACACTGAATTTAAACCAACCTGTTGGGACTCTGCTTTCCCATAGCGCAGCTCATTTACAAGGTGCTCACAGTTACTCTCTAACAGGTTGTACGGCTGTTCTGTGCCCACCAGCTGCTCGGCATCTCTCACTATGTCGTCAGCCGGCCGGGGCGGGTGCTTTGTATCCATGCAGTTGTTGATTCGCGGCTCAAAATTTCCCGCCACGTCACTCAGCTTTTCTTTCTTCACAGTGGCAGTATCGGCTAGGACAGCCTTCGAACTGCCGGAGCCCTCATGAGGGACGTCAGCTATGAATGAGAGAGAGAGAGAGAGAGAAACAACACAATTATTAGCCCCATACCAGTGAATTTGTTAATCAATGGACAGCGCTGTTTATGTGTGTGCAGGTGGGAGGGGAGATACGTGTGCACATTGTCGAAAAAAAATTGCCGTTGAGCGTAAAAGAAAAGACACTTCTGGAGCGCAGATAGCTGCAGAGATTAAACAGTGTTTCTGTTGGTGAGAGCGTGAGTTAGAAACACGTTGAAGATGCTTGCTGTCTAGAAAGGGGAACGAACATGAGGGAAAAGAAACTTACGGGACAAGTGAATAACGTTGTCATCGCCGACATACACGGCCAAGTGCTCAAAGCCGAAATGGAGGAACTCAATCAAGTCCCCTTTCTGTGGTTCCTTATCATGCATGAATTAGAAGAGAAATAAATGTTGGTCATTGCAACAAAACATATCAATATCAATCTACTTAATTCGACCTGACTGGACTCTGTATAATCTGGGTTAAACAAAGATTAAAGTCGTTTAAATGAGACATAAAATATAACCGTAAATGGACAAACAACCAAAAATAAATCACAATGGTCGAATATAAAGAGCCTGTGTGTATGTGTTTGTCTTTAATAGTTTGTTTTTGTCATTGTATTTTTATTACTTGTGTGTTTTCCTGAGGACCCCCTCCAAAGCTAAATGCCTCATCTCAAGGGGCTTATCCTCCAATAACATTTTGAAATGAAAAAATAATATCCTTCTGATTCAGTCGTGATTTACTTACCCGTGCGTTGGCCATGGTGATGTTCATTTCGGCTGTAGAACTCAGACTGGGTGAACCTGTTGGAACAAATGATTTTAAAGACCAATTATAGCACATACATAACAAACCTGTTTACTGGGTTAGGTTCATGTTTTCGAGTTTTTTTGATGGTAACTGTGATTTCTTTGCGTACTTCCTGTGGTGAAAATGATTTTGTATTCAACATTGTTTTTTTTCAAGTTGCAATGTGCTCACAGATTTTCAATGGAAGGCTGTTTGGCTGCTTGTTGCCTTCCAGCGAATTGACATCCGTCACTATTTCCCGCGCCGGCCGGAACGGGATCTTTGTAACCAGGCTGTTGTTGACTTGTGGCTCAAGGTTTCCCGCCATGTAGCTCAGCTTGTCGTTAAATGGAGTATTAGATAGGCCAGGCATGGCACTGCCGGAGCCCGCATACTGGACATGAGCTATGAATAAAAAAGAAAGGACAGAGAGAGAGATCGAGAGAAACCGTTGTAATTCATACAAGCATATTTACACTGCCCCCTCTGATTTAGCAACATACATCCATAAAAAAGTACAAAAAAACAACACAATTGTTAGCCCCATACCAGTGACTATGTTTATCAATGGATAGCACTGTTTATTGTGTATGCGGGTTGGAGGGGAGATACGTGTGCACATTGTAGAAAAAATTGCCTTTGAGCATAAAAAAAAGACACTTCAGGTGGCGCTTATGCCTGTGAGATGAGTGTAGACAGGAGAACAAACGAGGGAAAAGAAACTCACGGGACATGGAAAATAGGTTGCTTTTGCCTTCAGACACGCCAAAGTCCTGAAGGCCGGCCTGGCGGAACCCACTAAAGTCTCCTTTCTGTGGTTCCGTATCATGCAAGAATTAGAAGAGAAAGACATGTTGGTCATTGCAACAAAACATATCAATATCAATCTACTTAATTCGACCTGACTGGACTCTGCATAATCTGGGTTAAACAAAGATTAAAGTTGTTTAAATGAGACATAAAATATAACCGTAAATGGACAAACAACCAAAAATAAATCACAATGGTCGAATATATAGAGCCTGTGTGTATGTGTTTGTCTTTAATAGTTTGTTTTTGTCATTGTATTTTTATTACTTGTGTGTTTTCCTGAGGACCCCCTCCAAAGCTAAATGCCTCATCTCAAGGGGCTTATCCTCCAATAACATTTTGAAATGAAAAAATAATATCCTTCTGATTCAGTCGTGATTTACTTACCCGTGCGTTGGCCATGGTGATGTTCGTTTCGGCTGTAGAACTCAGACTGGGTGAACCTGTTGGAACAAATGATTTTAAAGACCAATTATAGCACATACATAACAAACCTGTTTACTGGGTTAGGTTCATGTTTTCGAGTTTTTTTGATGGTAACTGTGATTTCTTTGCATGTACTTCCTGTGGTGAAAATTATTTTGTATTCAACATTGATTTTTTTCAAGTTGCAATGTGCTCACAGATTTTCAATGGAAGGCTGTTTGGCTGCTTGTTGCCTTCCAGCGAATTGACATCCCTCACTATTTCCCGCGCCGGCCGGAACAGGTTATTTGTATCCAGGGTGTTGTTGATTCTCGGCTCAAGGTTTCCCGCCATGTAGCTCAGCTTGTCGTTAAATGGAGTATTAGATAGGCCAGGCATGGCACTGCCGGAGCCCGCATAGTGGACATGAGCTATGAATAAAAAAGAAAGGACAGAGAGAGATCGAGAGAAACCGTTGTAATTAATACAAGCATATTTACACTGCCCCTCATACATCCATCAAAAAGTACAAAAAAACAACACAATTGTTAGCCCCATACCAGTGACTATGTTTAGCAATGGATAGCGCTGTTTTTTGTGTATGCGGGTTGGAAGGGAGATACGTGTGCAACGTGCGTGTATTGTAGAAAAAATTGCCTTTGAGCATAAAAGAAAAGACACTTCAGGTGGCACTTATGCCTGTGAGATGAGTCTAGACAGGAGAACAACCATGAGGGAAAAGAAACTCACGGGACATGGAAAATAGGTTGCTTTTGCCTTCAGACACGCCAAAGTCCTGAAGGCCGGCCTGGCGGAACCCACTTAAGTCTCTTCTCTGTGGTTCCGTATCATGCAAGAATAAGAAGAGAAAAATGTTGGTCATTGCAACAAAACATATCAATATCAATCTACTTAATTCGACCTGACTGGACTCTGCATAATCTGGGTTAAACAAAGATTAAAGTTGTTTAAATGAGACATAAAATATAACCGTAAATGGACAAACAACCAAAAATAAATCACAATGGTCTAATAAATAGAGCCTGTGTGTATGTGTTTGTCATTTGGTGTCATTGTATTTTTATCACTTGTATGTTTTCCTGAGGACCCCCTCAAAAACGAGATGCATCATCTCTAGGGGCTTATCCTCCAATACATTTTTTGAAATTAAGTGAAAAAATAATATCCTTCTGATTCAGTCATGATTCACTTACCCGTGCGTTGGCCATGTCGATGTTCGTTTTGTCTGTAAAACTCAGACTGGTTTCACTTTCCAGATGATGTTCAGCACCTGTGGGAACCAATTATTTTAAAAACCAAATATAGTACACAACATAACAAACTTGTTTTACTGGGTTACGTTATTGTTCCGTTTGTTTTGATGGAATCTGTGTGATGTTTTGCATACACTTCCTGAAGGAAAGTGAAAAGGATTTTATATTGGAATTTTTTTTTCTAACTGTAATGGCGTTATAAGAAAACCCATACAAATTTCCTTTAGGTTTGTATTATTTTGAAAAGACAATTAAAGGCGATCATATCTTGTATGACGTTTACTTTATTATTAAATGCGGTCGGCTATAAATCTTTCAGATTCCCTTCAAAGGTGCAGTAGATCACACCCACACACCACTGGAGCGTCAGGGGAATGAGACCAATCAAGGTGAACTAGTTGGGTCTCATTCCATGTGACAGGTGTCTGATTAAGACATTGCTGCAGGTTCAGTAAAGTAGATTCACTTTTATCAAAAATATCCACAAACAGCACAGACTTTGTAATTAATTTGTCCGTTTTTTAACAGATAATGTTCATAAATGAAATGATTTTCACTGATATTTGGCTTGAAACTAGAATGAGTAGTATCAATCATTATGGGACAGTCATTGTCAGACTGAAATGCAATTTTTACAGTATGAAAGAAAAGTAAGGGATAATGTTTAGCTAATTGGTCACCCTCGAAAAATAGAGACCAACAGGTGAACAAGAAATCCTACTGCAGAAAAAGTTTGGTTTTAAAGTTTTATCCAAAAAATTCAGGCGACGAAACCTTTCGGTTATTTACATAACTAAGCTTCCCTCAGTAATATGACGGCAGGCGCCCATCCCATAGTGAAACAAATAATATGAAATAAACTAGATCACCCTGAACTGGCCTGTTCACATCAGACCAATTACCTTTAACAGTGCTGCTTTTAAATTCAGGTTACATCATCAATAAAAACACTGTAGCATCACAAACATTTGTTATATTTCAGTTTATGCAAATCATTTGACAGCCTTTTCTTACCTTCAATGTCCACGAGTCGTTTGAATATCAGAGAAATGAAACCAAAGCTGTGAGCGATCAGATTATGTGTTGTTCCTTTTAGCCTAAGGCTGTGACCTTTACAATACAATCTTTTCAAGACATCAAAATGTAGCCACGCCAGTTAAAAAAAAACTTGTAGGCGTACATAGCTGCCCAAAGTACATAGACAGTAACAATGACTATAAAATAGACTCTGTTTTTATGGAAACTTTTTTAATTAGGTGTTTTTTCAACTGAAGGCTATTGTAGACGTATTATTATTGTAGTAGATTATATCCAAACATAAACATTTGTAATAGTTAAAATGTTTCCCTATTCACCTGCAGTGTTTCACCTTAAAGGTTGACTATGCAACATTTTCCTTAAAAAAAAGTATAGTGACGCAAGAGTAATCTGACTCAACTATCTCTTCTGCCTCACTGTGGTGATTTTTTTTTTTTCTGTTTTTATTTGTACTTACCAAAAATGAAATATGTGAACAAGGTTCTGATCAGTACTGAAACATGTTCTCATGGAGTCAGTTAAGAGAACCTGTATTTTATTTTGTTTGACACAGATAGTTAAGTCAGTTTCATCAATGCTTCTAACAGGCCTCCTCACGAAGGATGGCTCGAAATGGTAGGGCTGCATATCATTGGTTGACTGACGCTGGATAAGGACAACTTCCTGTCTTCATAGCAGGCTGCACTATCATCGAGAAGGTTCTCTCTGCAGCCGCAGCCACTTGGCAAAACACGCCCATTTCTCTTACGTAAGGCTGCCAACACAGTTCAAATATATTTTCCGGAGCTTTTATTTTGAAATCAAAAATCAGTTTGAACTATATTCTTCCTTTATTCATATTAATGACTGTCTATCTGTGATATTACACACCTGACAACCCTTTTATTTTGAAAACAGTTCTGACAGTGTATGTACAGCCAAACAGTGTGTCGTCTAGCTTGACAGCAGCAGAATCTGTAATGTCGTCTTGTTCTCATTATTGTTGTAGTGTTTTGTGAAATTTCTCTGTGTTTTTTACCCTCAGGGCCACCGTATTTGGGGCTCTAGGCAAAAATTCACACAGTGTCCCTTCAAATTAGCGTTCATCACCATTACTTTATAAATAAACTGAAACCAACAAAAATATTTTGAAAAGTAAAACATTTTTTATTTCACAAGTGCACATTATAGTTATTTTCAACTGAAGTGTGCAGAATGAGGTGGGGCCCCCTTAGGGAGGTCAGGTCGCTTACTGTCATTGCAAACTGTTGTGCATTATTCCTCGTTGTCACTGCTGTAGTTTAAAGTCTGTCAGGTGGCCTCCTACTTGCCTGGGGCCTCAATCAGGTGCCTGTCTTGCCCGTTGGCAAACAGAGCCTCTGCTAATGTTTATTATTTGACCTGTAAGTTCATATTGACTTTCTGTACCAGCGGGCGCACCCTGACTTTATGCCAACTCCAACAGGCCAGGTATCGGGTCCAGTACTTCCTGAACAGCTCGTCTCTGAAGCCGTAGATGACCGGACTCATGAAGCGAGGGATGATGTAAACGACAAGAAAGAAGATGTAGCGGATCTCCAGACTGAGGCGAGGGAAGAGAGAGATGAGAGCGGCCTGGAGGGAGGGCACCACGAAGGCTAGCATGCACAGCATCAACTGCAACACACACGGACAAACTTCATAAGCACATGAAAATGCTAAAGAAAATTGAGTATCCAAAGTTTTGGTTATGGAGCTATCAGACCATATATCCTTAAAGCTATAGTGTGTAACTTTTGTCGGCCACATGAGTAATTCTGAGGAGGTGCAACAACACTGTCGGTGCATCTACATGAGGTAAGCCTTTGGTGAAAATCATTCAAACATGTACAATAATTGCAATTTAAAAAACAAAACAAACATACATCTATAAAATTATTGCACCAAATGTACCTCCGTAGCCTTGCAGTGAAACACCCACCTGGACCCCGTGCAGTGCCACAGTGTTTCTGGCTCTGTTGACGAGCACCAGCCCGGCCGAGGCAGCCTGCGCCGTCATCATGATCTTACAGTAAGTGTAGAGCAGCGTGAGAAACACGAAGGACAGGTACACCCCGTCAAACACACAGTTCTTATAGTAGATGGAGCCATGGCGGAACAGCAGCGGGTGGTCACAGAAGATGCTGCTGTGGAAATACCTTGTAGCAACACATAGTGGAATAAGAAATGTCAAAATCTAATACAATTTCACTTCATCATGTAATTGCACCGGCATTATGTAGCCTTCAGGCCGTTTCAAACGGGAGGCGTTTGTTGCCCCTGCTAATGCATTCTCAGTGGAGAGGCGAGCGGGCAGAGAGAAGGCGCAGCGTTCTGTCTGGCGAAACAATAAGCGGGCGCAATCCTCTGGAACTGTTGCCTCTGTGCACATTGAACGCATGTGCGCTCGTAGGAGCTGTCAGAATAGTTCAGAACTGTTTATCTTTTTGACGCAACGATTGAAAAATCAGAATCGCGCTTCTCCGTCCGTCACTTCACACGGGGAGCGCAACGTAACAGCGTGAGCGGAATGCCGCCTACAGTCTGAAACGGCCTTTATATCGGCTGCATTTTGTAAGAAACAGTTTGAACGGAGGTGGGGCGGGGTGAGCTCGGTGTAGTGGTTAGAGCATAGTTGTCATATCATAATTCGTAGCTTCAAACCTGATTGGCTCGTGCACTATAGTGATGAGCAGGTCTGTGATTGGAGGCGTGGCAGTGAGAATCAGAATGACCCCGATGAGCAACACCGTGCGCGGCACCGTGCACGTCTGGACGTAGTGCAGAGGGAAGCAGATGGAGATGTAGCGATCCAGGGCCATGCCGGCTAGAATCAGAGGAGTGGAGCGCGTTGTGAGGACCGCCGTCATGATCTGAAGGGACAATAGTGATAGTATAGTTTAGGGTTTCCAGCACATTTTTAACAATGAATTTTCAAAACTTTTCCATGAAACTACAGTACGGACATTTATAGGCTGCTTGTATAGACTTGTTGGATTGTTCATGGATTCTCAAAGTTGTGAGCAGAAGCATCTTAAACTGTGTGTGTGTGTGTGTGTGTGTGTGTGTGTGTGTGTGTGTGTGTGTGTGTGTGTGTGTGTGTGTGTGTGTGTGTGTGTGTGTGTGTGTGTGTGTGTGTGTGTGTGTGTGTGTGTGTGTGTGTGTGTGTTTGTGTGTGTGTGTGTGTGTGTGTACCAGTGAGCAGCAGATTGAGGCGTTGATCTTTCTGAAGATGTAACTGACCACGTAAAGCGCCGTGACGAGGGTCAGCTGCAGCGCGTCGTTTATCACCATGGTGATGAACATGATGTAACGCGGGTTCTCATAGAAAACACTGGGAGGAACAACACAGAGATGGTCAGTTCAAGTCAGGGCAATATTTATTTATATAGCACATTCAAAGTTGCAGTGTGTATTAAAGGAGTATTTAGTGGCATCCAAGGGTGAAAGTTCTAGATTGTAACACTCCCTTGCTAACCCCTGCCTTTGGGAGAATTTACTGATATGCAACATGATGGCCTCAGCTCCCCGCTCCTATGTAGATATTTCTAAGGTTATAAAAGAGACAACAACTTTTATTTATTAAATAATCATGCACTAATTAAAACATTATCTTTCATTTTGACCAAGTCTGTTAAATCCAAATAAATACTACACACTGCACCTTTAAAACAACCAAAGTTGACTTATATGCTGTACAGGCTTAAAACACAGTATAAAATAACAACATGAGTAACATGAGTAAAAACAACACAATGAATATGAGCATGTTAAACCTTTTAAGTGTCAAGATCAACTTGTATTAAAAGCTAGCACAAATCATTTTTCGGTCATCAACTTATGAATGAATTGCTGCAAGTTTGTACTGCACATAGTTAATTTTCATCATGTTCTATGTGTGTTTGTTCTATGTGTGTGTGCGCATCTGCTGTTGTGTGTTTGTCTGCTGTTGTGTGTGTGTGTGTGTGTGTGTGTGTGTGTGTGTGTGTGTGTTACCTGTGCCGTAGGAAGGTGTGCACCATGCTGCTGTTGATGAAGCTGAGCATGAGCCACACGAGCATGGCCACTATGTTCTTTGTGAGCGCGTTAGTGAAGCTGTCTTTAGGCACGTCCACAGCGCCCCCTGGCAGGGGAAGGCTGGTATTACCGCTCATTATCAATAACAGGTCCACAGGGCTGGGGGAGGTTGAGTTCAGCATCACAGACATCTTTGTCTCCTCACAATCTGAAGGAATACACACAATAATATGATGATTAATAGACACAAGTACAGTATAACCTTCAATTTACGAACATATTTAACTTACCTGGAGACCCTGGGATAAACTACCATAATAGCAAAATTAACCTATTTCTTTTCAAAACATTATTAGTTAAGTATTTGTTTATCGTTGTCATGCTGTACATTTTAAATTTAGCAAATAATAAAAAAATAAAAAAAAAATTAAAGTTTTGTGCTGTAATTAATGTTATCTGAGAGAGAATTCATTTTCATATTGTGAATATATTTAAACGAAACATTTAAATTAAACTTTTCTTAAATACAAATTAAAGCCTTTATCTCACATACAAAGTAAACCAACCAGGGCCGTTTTGAATCAAATATAAAATAAGTGATACATTAAATAAAATTAAAATGAGAACCCATAACAAACATTATATTAAAACTAGATTTGAGGCTTTTGACTGAGGTCAAAATGATTCCAATACATTGCAGTATTTTGAAAAAGTACCAATTAAAATATAAACAGAAAATGATATGTACTCATTGGGAACAAATAAACTGACAAATTCTGGAAAAATCGGAATGTATGAATCAACTGTTAGAGATATGACAACATTTAGCTGAACATTTGCAAGGTGCACATCATAGTTATGTTTTCAAACATTTTGCACATGTCAACAATGAATTTATTTTACACGGACATGTACAATGTTTCTATAAAACAACTTGTAATGTTAGCAAGTGTCACAAAGAACTGCACTACAAGGAAAATAGTTTGTTACATAAAATGCATGAGGCTAAAACTTTCACAATCAATTAGTATATATAGACTTATTTTAAATATAGCTTTTTGCACAAAGATCCCATTCACACTTTTATCAGTAGTTCATGTCTGAAATCTAAAGGAGAATCAGAGAAAACACATCAAGATAAAGCAGAATAAATAACGTTCAAAATTACATTAAGAAGATTCTAGTTCTGGCGTTGCAATCGACTCAAATAAATACACCAAGTTTAGATGCTTATATACTACATTTTGTCACAGTTGTGCAGGACTTTTGTTTTGAAAAAGGATACTGCAACAGTCAAATAATTTGTTTGCATTAGTACCATTAATATGTATGGAATGAAATATACTATTTTACATGTTACACAACCATTTTACAGTATAAATGTATATTAATTATTAATTACACATATTAATACATTTTATACACATGTTATGATTATGTTTATTCAGCAGCTTGTAAATATTGACTGTTGTCTTTAACGAAAATACAAAATATACCAAAAAAAAACTTATGCTGATTTCCCACAATTTTTTAGTTCTGCAGGGCTTTTATTTTTTGAAGAACTCTGCAGTAATATAATGTTTTTATTTCATTATTATATATATTTAAAAGGTATCTCTACATCTTCAACACCTTAACATTAATGGTATAGTGGGAGGTATTACAGTAACATGTGCATCATTAGAATACAACGTATGTAAGACAACCATTTTACAGTATAATTGTACATTAATTACATATATTAAAACATTTTATACAATCTTTAGGACTTACGTAATTCAGCAGCTTGTAAATATTCAGTCTGTTGTCTATTTGAAAAGAAGAGAACAGAGAAACATAATAGATCAGAAAAAAACTCGCGATTTAACATTAAGAAAATATATTTTAGTTTTATGGCTCATGTATCAAGATCAACATCTTTTTACACTTAAATATATATAAATAGAATAGAATTTCAACACAGTCAGAAAAGCTTATAAAATACTGTATGAAAAGGTTTCATACACATTTATAAATGAGACGGAAGCAAAGAGAAACATTAACTTTAATAGAAGCATCAACATGTGAAAATGAACATAGTAATAATTATGATATTGACAGGACTTTAAACTCTCACCTGCTGAGGCACTGACCTCGTCTAGCAGCACTGTCGTCTCATACTGTTTATAAGGATTATTGTAGGTGTGTGTGTGTGTGCGTGTGTGTGTGTGTGTGTGTGTGTGTGTGTGTGTGTGTGTGCGTGTTGGTCATGATGTCATGTTATGAATCCCTGTATTGATCATTAGGAGAGAGACAAAGAGGAGAAGTAGAATTACACATTTATTAGTATTTTAAGTTCCTTTATATTCAGAAAATCTTTTGCTTATTTCTGATTCCTATAGAAGTTAAGTCTCATATCAGACAGGCCGTGCCACTGTGGAAGAGTAATGAACTTAATTTGACCCTATGTATTTATTACTCCTTTCTTTTTACCATTTGTGATTCTGCATATTTTATTGTGTGTACATGAAGGAAACCTCAGTGTCCTTCAAGTATAAATAAAGCTTGATCGATATAAATAGACTGGAAACTAAAGCTATAAAACCAAAGTTAGAAAAACTACAACCGCAAAAAATACTCGACTGAGAAGAGGAATAGTTATGACCAAAAAAATCTCATAAACAATCAAGATCCAGGCACTAAATGTTGGTGTCAAACATATTTTAATCGCCTTTAATTCATTGTTCAAGATACATTATAAATACACCAACGTTTGTCTTCTTTAGTGTGTATTTTTTTGTAAAATATTGTCCTTTATTGCAATTTTATTAATGAAGAAATGTAGATTTTAAAAGACAATTTCAAGTGGCCTCTTGATTTTTTTCCACAGCTGTATATCTGCCTGTATTGACTTATTGCAGACATGTCTTATCTTCTGTGTTAAGTTTTTTTTTAAAAAGTGGTTACAATTACAGAGTTTGTCCACAAGAGGGTGATCTTAGGCTGTTTTGTTCAACTGATTCTATCTGGGTGTCTTACACAAACACACACGTCAATGGACCCATGACAGACAGGATAAAAATCACAACATATTGGGATTATTTTCAATTTCCCAAAATGAAGCATTCGCCTCAGAAGTACAGAATCAGTCAGTTTATAACCAGACATACAATGTAACATTAAAATCTTTATTTCATTTTTGCAAAATTGTTATAACATATTAATGTTCAAAGTTTTACAGGTCTTAAAAACACATTTTCGGCATGTTTTAAGAACAAAGTGTCTCATAAGTCAGACCATTTACAACATATGAACAAATCCTTCTGTAATAACCGTCAGAATAGTGCTAGGGATGATTATGGACAGTTTTTATTTGTACTAATATATGAACGAATACATGTTATGGAAGCTTAATAGACAAAAATCTCAAAAATTACCATTTTTTTTTAACTGCAGTGGCTTCGTTCCTGTTATTTGAGCTGACGGGACAATTAGGCTATACAACTCATACAGACTTTTCATACACTTTGTTTAAACTCTACACATTTTTTTTCATGTTTTCTTCACAATAATCTAAAAAAAAACGTTTTAAAAATCAAAAGTTGGAGTGAATATCGTCATTCAACTCCTCTGACTACCAGACATAATTTGGTGTCTTTGTCGAAGTGCGTCAGGATGTATATAATGAGGTAGTTGGCGTGTCTTATTTCTTGGATTATTTTTTGTATATATATTTACATAAGCGTATGTATATTTGCACATGTACAGTGTTTATATATACAGTATATATTTTTCTATTATTTTCGTGTGATTTTATAATTATTACATTTTATTTATTTTCTCTTCTTGATTTATCAACATGTATGTTTTCATGTGTTGCTTTGCACTGGGGTGGGGGTGGGGGACGGCAAATACCAAGTCAGCGTTTGGAAGCATGTTTTTGCTATCTGGACTGAATTGTTGCATAATGGAAAAAATATTTAAAAATAGAATAATTACCAAAAATCAAGTGAATTTTGTCCGTTACGTGTGGTTTTAATCCAGCGGTGCGACTGTCTGCAGTTTGACACAGCACCTGCTGCTCAGCAAATGCATCTTCAGAAACTTCCTGAACTTCTTATCCCTCACACCGTAGATTATGGGACTTAGAAAGCGCGGCAGGATGTAAACAATCAGGTAGTTAGCGTAACGGATTTCTAGAATTTGCCCGGGGAAAATTAAATGGAAGACAACCTCCACACTGGGTGAAATGTAGGAAAGCATGCACATAGCCAACTGGGCCCCGTGAAGCAAAATGGTGTTCCTAGCTCGCTTGGCTGAGATTTTCTCTGTCGAAAGCTTCCTAGCTGCAAAAAAGATCCTCAAATATGTGTAGACCAGAGTTAAAAACACACATGAAAAGTAGAGTATGTCAAATACTTTTCTCTTGTAGGACAGGACTGGGTCTTTGAAAACATTTTCACGCAAACAAAACACAGACCCGTGAAAAAAACTTATTGATTCAGTTGCGAGTGTCACGAACAGATCGGTGATAAGCGGAGCCCAGCATATAAACCAAATCAACCCAAGAACAATGTAAGTCCTTTTAACGGTGCATATTTGGTGGTGTCGTAAGGGCTCACAGACAGCGATGTAGCGCTCGATAGCCATGCTAGCTAGGTTAACTGGAGTGTTTCTGGTGGTGAAAACAGCCACGAGAATAAAGAAACAGCAGAACGAGACGTTGATCCTGTAGAATATGTAGCTTAGCACGAATAGCATGATGGTGACGGTCAGCTGGATGGCGTCGTTCACCACCATGTGCATGAAAAGGATGTAACGAGGGTCTTCGTAAAACACCTGGAAGGAACAGATAATAGAATTATTGCAATTATGTAGTCAAAATTGCGGGATTAAAGTTGAAATAATGGGGCTTGAGGCTCGTGGTGTTGTTATAGCCACCCCGTCCCCCCCTCCAATAGAGGCTCAGTCTTCAGAAGCAGCAGACCACAGGTTAAAAATCTGGCCCGTGGTCGTTCTCTGCAAGTCATTCCCCTCTCTGCCCCATTTCAACTCTCTCTCCACACTTTCTAATAAAGCATAAAAATGCCTGAAACATAATCTAAAAAAGTTCATTGTAATTGCGTGAATGAAGTTGAAATGTCAAGAAGTTGTTAAGACATTGACATATTTTCCGGGATCAATAACTCATTAGTAAAATGTTATTAATTCACATCTTTGCTATTGTTGGAAGAACAGGATGTAACAAGGTCTTCGTTAAATGTCTGGAGGGAACCGAAAAGTACTAGGGCAAAGGGAGAGAGAGATTTGTTTTTCAATTATTCAGTCAAAATATGGAGAATACATTTTTAATGCAAATGTCTGAATGAAGATGAGATGTCGAGAAGTTGTAAAGATATTTTATCTTATATTGTTAGTTGTTAGATTATTGAGGAACAGTCAAATATATCAAATTTACAATGATATAAAACAAATCAAAATTGTTGGATGATAAAATTGATTCATCGTTTCTAAACTGAGGTGTCACAAGAGCCCATGGCTGTCTGTGTGCCTGCGTGTGTGTGAGAGAGACAGGGAGGGAGAGAGAGAGTGTGTGTGTGTGTGTGTGTGTGTGTGTGTGTGTGTGTGTGTGTGTGTGTGTGTGTGTGTGTGTGTGTGTGTGTGTGTGTGTGTGTGTGTGTGTGTGTGTGTGTGTGTGTGTGTGTGTGTGTGTGTGTGTGTGTGTGTGTTTTACCCGGTGACTGAAGAAGATGGCGACCAAGGTGCCGTTGATGTAACTGAGAATGACCCAGACCAAAACCACGATGAAGTTCTTCACAAACGCTGTGGTGAAAGTGTCTCTGACCAGCATAAACTATCCACAGGAAATTACACATAGAATTACAATCAAACATCATGTATCCTCGCGATAAATGCACGAGAAGTTAAACATTTCTAGTGATGCCAACTTGAAGATAACCTGTCTTCAGTCACCGGGGCACGATATATGATTTTAATGGTTAATACATTTTTAAAAAATACTGTCATTCTAGATGGCAATATAATTTAGAAAACCACAATCAAGAATCTTACTCAACTGTCAACTATCTGACAACATTGTTTTTGCTTACATTTTTCAAACAAACTTTTGATAACTGTAATTTTGACATTCATACCAAGCAAAGTGACCAATGAACTATGTATGAATACACCAGTACAATCAAATGAATAACGGTAAACTTTGTACTTTTTCACTGATGTTAAAATGTATTTGAAATTCGTCACCTGATAAGGAGATGTGATGTTGCCTCCAGAACTCATGCTTCACTCAAACCTGAGACGGACACAATACAGAAAATACAAAATGGACAAATGCAGGAAGGAATTACTTTAAAACCGCACAATATAGTCAGTTAAATAAATCCATTCAGAATCAAACACAATATGGGTAAATTCAGTGTATTAAAACAGAAATTTTCATGTTGCAAAAAAACATTTATGAACTAAAAAACATGTTAAAAAATCTTAAAGATTAAATAACGTACATTATTCTGACCCAATTGCTGTTTTAAAAAGCATATATGAGTGGATATAATTAATTTTGTTATGAGGAATTACTCTAAAACTGCATAATAATGTCAAACCAAGAACTCAACTCTGGGTAAATTCAGTATATTATAACAGCACTTTTTAACTTTACAAAAACACATATTTCAGAACTAATAAAGCACGTAAAATAACCTATCATCTAAAGTTACTATCACATGGCTGTCAAATGGGAGATTTTAAACTCAGATTTAGTTAGATTCTTTGCTCACAGCAGACACCTGAAGCTGAAGACACAGGCAAATACATGAATGTGACACTGACGTTCATTTTCTGTTAAAAAGCTATCGAAGAATGTTCATAAATACTTAGCTTATGTATTGTTAACAACAAAAACATCATCACTAGGTCACATTTCATTTAATAACATGCATTGCTCTGCCATAAAGTCTTCTTCTCTCTCTCTTTTCTCTGTGTGACACAAGCTATCAACCCATACATGATGTTACAACATGTATCGGTGGATTACATTGTTATGAGGAATTACTATAATACTGCATAATACAGTCCGTTAAATATATCCATTTAAAATCAATCACAGTATGGGTAAATTCAGTGTATTGAAACAGCAATTTAACGTTACAAAAATATATATTCTTTGCACACAGAAGAGACCTGAAGCTGCAGACACAGACAAATGCATGAATCTGACCCTGAAGTAAATTGTTCTGTGTTGAAAATCAATCGAAACATTTTCCTAAATACTTCGCTCATTTGTCTCTAATTTCTCTACCTGTGTGACCAGCTATCAACCCATACATGAAGTTAACACATGTATCAGTGGTTATGATTTAATTCTATGATGAATTACTATAGCAGTGTATAATATAGTCAAACAAAAAACTATTCAACTCTGGGTAAATTCAGTGAATGAAAACGTTACAAAAACACATATTTTGGGACTAAAAAGCACGTACAATCACCCATTAATATAGTCAAAACAAAATACTATGTAACTCGTGATTTCATTTCTATTAGGAAAGTCTGAATGTGCACACACTCACAGTATGTATCCACTAAACAAATCTTACTTCTGCCCGGCTCAGTCAGCTGCTGAGACGTTACTGTTCACCTGTATGGACACATGTAAATGAATCACAAATGAACAACAAGTTAAAATTTGCATCAAAAACTGAGCCTAACCTGTTTTGGATTATACTTTAAAATTCAAATACAGCCGTTTCATGAGAAAAACACAGACTGACAATGTGCAGGCAGAGATTAGTCTTTCAGAAAAGTACTTTTATAGATACAATTTATTATTATTATTATTATTATTATTATTATTATTATTATTATTATTATTATTATTATTATTATTATTATTATTTATTATTATTTATTATTATTATTATTACATATAACATAACATTACCTCCAAATGTGAGACTAAATCGACTAAAACACACTGTTTCAAGTATATTGTAAAAATAAATATTATATTATTATGATTTAAATCTTGATTCAAAAATATAAACAGTTAATGGAATAACAGAATAATAACATACAAACAATAGATTTTAATTGTTTAAAGACTCAATGAGTAGCTTCTCGTCTCACCTACCCAAGTCCAGGTCAGACCTACAGAAGGCAGAGGCACATTCACACACACTCTTTTATAAACACTTTGAGACATGATGTGACCTTCCTATCGTAGTCTTCCTTAGAGTTTAGCAGAGAACAACGTGATGATGACGATGATGATAAAGATGAAGGTTAATGGTGTTTACATGGATGTCAGTGAAGGCAAAGCTTAATTTTAGTTATAGAAGTGTTTTGGTGCAGTCTGGCATCAAGTGATTTATTAAAGGTGGATTTAGTGATTCTGGAGAACGCTTCTTAATACACTGTCTAGGCTCTGTAAATAGCTGTGTAGAAAAAAGGGAGCTATTTATTTTTATTTATTTATTTCAAAGATTATTTTTGTGCCCATTTGTCATGCTTTATTGACAGTGTGGTCATTTATATTTAAAATACTTTATAGTTCAAACAATAACGTACATTTTAAACATAAATGATCAATATACATGAAGAGATAAGTGGTTTTACTCTGAAAAACTGCAGGTTGACAGTAGACCTCATGTTTTACATTGGATAGTTTCTGGGCTGTTTACATTTGTTATGTAATTTGTGTGTTATTTAGCTCGTGGTGTAGTGGGTAGAGTCCCCACCCCCCAAATTTAAATTCTTAAAGCTGTAGTGTGTAACTTCTGTCACCCCCCATGAGGAATTCTGAGTAATTACAACAACACTGTAGGGGCCTTCACATGAGGTAAGCCTTCAGTGATGGATTTTGTACCTTCTGCTGTACGTCAAGTTTTTTTTTCTTAGCAGTAGAATCAACAACTTAAACAGGGGTGACACTAGTTTGTACAGAAATATAAGTTTTATGGAGCTGATTTCATGGAGCTTCATTCATTTATATGAAAAAGTTACGCACTATAGCTTTTTTAAGCCTTTATTCTTTTACTGGTAATAAATTGTGTTTTAAAAAAAGAGAAAGTGTGATTTTTGTATAATATATAATGTTAATAATATGTTAATTCAAAACAGACATGGATTGAACTGAAAATACATCGATAAGTTTAATATTAGAAATGTACGGAAGGGCCACAGGGAAGAAAAAAAAGGAGAGGAGGAAGTTTTTATTATTATTATGCACTTCGAGAATGAAGACGAAATTCAATATTGAGAAAAAAAAGTCTACCCTTTAAGACTACATCAAACAGCTCATATGACTGCCTCAACAAAATGCCTCGTGTAGATGAACTGGTGAAACTCCACTCCAGAGATGTGAGCTCTTCGCGTAGCTGTCAGTCTAAGCCCTTATGCATATGATGGACCAGAAGAATTTACTCTGTTTTTTCTCTAATGAATTTCGTCTGCATAAGGGTTAATCATATAAAAAAAAAACGTCCTCCTCTCCCTTTGCCCTTCTACTCTTCCATAAAAATATTGTGTTTTAGAGTGAATACTGTTTCTGCTTTACTGTCTGTGTTGCATTCCTTCTGGGTGGTTCCTGACACTCACTTTTCCACACAGGTAGCGTCTTACGTAGCTCCTAAACAGCTGGTCTCTCAATCCGTAGACAATAGGACTAACAAACCGTGGAAGGATTATCACAAAGACGTAGGCGGCAAATCGTATGGCCAGAACCTGATCGGGCATTAAGTACAGCAGCCCTTGTTCAAACATGGGTCTCACATAGTTTAACATACACAACAGCAACTGAAAACCGTGCAGCAGAATAGTGTCCCTGGCTTTTTTAACGTCTGCTGTCGCTTTCTTTGCTGCGAACAAAATGCTACAATAAGTGAAGAGGAGAATTAACCAAACTAAAGTGAGAAAAATAATATGTGACGCTTCCCTTTTCTTGATACTATATTGGCTCCTGAACACAGAAAATCTGGAACAAAATTGTCTGGTGTTAAAAAACTCCCGCGGTTCTGTTATTAGGAGTAAGAAAAGATCTGGTAGAATGTTTAACGCACTCACGAGCCAAATTAAACCAATCAGGATGTAGGTTTTTTTCACCGTGCAGATCTGCCCGTGGCGTAGGGGGATGCAGATGGCTATGTAGCACTCCACAGCCATGCATGCTAGATTGAGAGGGGTGTTCAAAGTGGCGAGGATGGCTATTATGAGCACAATGAGGCAAAATGAGACGTTGATTGTGTAAAATGCGTAGCTGATGACGTGGAGGAGAGTTGATAGCAGCAGCTGCGTCATGTCGTTTATCACCAGGTGGATGAAGAGAATGTAGCGAGGGTTTGAATTAAAGATCTGGAGGAGGAAAAATATATATTATTTATTTTCAAGTTTTTTACTTAAAGGTGGAGTCAGAGATTCTGGAGAACGCTTGTTGTCGAAATCACTTTTTATCAAAATCAGTGAACCTAGTCTGTGTATAAACACTGGAATGTTTTTTCAGTGCACCTACACAGTACAGACAGGTAGTGGATGGTGAGGAGATATTCACTGATTTAGACAAAGTGATTTTGACAACAAGCATTCTTCTGAATCACTGACTTTACCTTAAAACATTTAGCAAAAAAAATCCATTCTGATTGTAAACAATGTAGGAAATCATGAACACACAGATACACTGTGTTCAAAATGACTCAGCTTAAAGTTAAAACATCTGGTTAAAGTAAGACAGCACAAATATTTATCAAGCCAAATATAGTGCTGCCTGGTAACATATAAAACTGTTCAGATATTATTATAAACTGTATAAATCAGGAGGGGCGCTTGTGGTGTAGTGGTTAGAGCGCTCCCCGTAAAGTCTCAGTCCTCTTCACAGCAGCAGACCCGGGTTAGAATCCAGCCCGGGTCGTTCTCTGCATGTCATTCCCCTCTCTGTCTGTCTGTCTGTCTGTCTGTCTGTCCTCTTCACAGCAGACCCGGGTTAGAATCCAGCCCGGGTCGTTCTCTGCATGTCATTCCCCTCTCTGTCTGTCTGTCTGTCTGTCTGTCTGTCCTCTTCACAGCAGACCCGGGTTAGAATCCAGCCCGGGTCGTTCTCTGCATGTCATTCCCCTCTCTGTCTGTCTCTGTCTGTCTGTCTGTCTGTCTGTCTGTCTGTCTGTCTGTCCTCTTCACAGCAGACCCGGGTTAGAATCCAGCCCGGGTCGTTCTCTGCATGTCATTCCCCTCTCTGCCCCATTTCATCTCTGTCTCTCCACACTGTCTAATAAAAAACATAAAAAATGCCCTAAAAAAAAATATTTAAAAAATAAAATAGAAATCAATGCCACATTTCAGACCTGGTGCTTTCTGAAGGTGTGGACCAAAGTGCCGTTGATGAGGTTGATGCCGATGCAGAGAAACATGACGATGAAATTCTTGGTGAAAGCCGTGGCATATGTGTCTCTTCCAACCGCAGGAGAAGAGCCATTCAGGGATGAAACATTCATAATGTTTATAACGCAGAAAAATATCCTTTCTGTTTGAAATAAGCAAAGATCATTTTATAGGTTAGGCAGGTCAAGGCAAGGCAAGTTTATTTATACAGCACAATAGGGGCATGAAATACATCAAGATAAGCCAAGCAAATTAAAAGAATGAATTTTAAAAAAAAAGTTGATTGTGCAATAGCTCTCCATAAATTTAAAAGTAAATTTAATTAAATTCCCCTTTTATTTGAACTCACAAATAAGTAATTAGTAAGAGTAATAAAAGGATTAATCAAACAATTAAATACATAATTTACGTAAATCTCACATCTGGAGTCTCAAATAAGAAATTTAAATGCCAGTAAGATGTTATAATGTTTCTTTTCCAGTACATTTGTGGATGTTTGTCCAATTTAAAATATATATTATAGGCAAGGCAAGTTTATTTATATAGTACAATTCAGACACAAGGCCACTCAAAGTGCTTTACAGGGGCAAGATAAGAATACATAAAACACATTGGGAAACATTTAAAAGCGAATAAAAGAAGCAAAAAAGCAAATAAAAGAAGCAAATAAAATGAAAATTACAGGTTAAAATGGAAACAAAAAAAAATATATATATGAGAATAATCTTGAAAAAAAAAATATTAAAACATACAAAAATGCCAAATAAGTTTTATAATGAGAAGCATAACATATTGGGTTAAGAGAACCTGGCAGTAAAATATGGTAAGATTAATCAAAACTTTGCCATAAAAATAAAAAGTAGCAGAGAAAAACATGATTTTGTTTTAAGCTCTGTAAAAACAACAGTCACCTGCCATTCATCTCTTGAATCATAATACACATCACACACAGTAATATAACACAATTAAATACACACTAACAGTATTAAGATTGACTATAGCATCAGGTTAAGGCAGTAGTAGCAGTGAGAATGTCTAACTGTACCTACCCAACAACACGTCACATAACAGCATCTGATGTGGGTGTTGATGTAGACTTTATATTTGTTTATGGGAAACATTTGGGAATATCTTTGTTCGTGTGGTTTATTCATCCTGGTGTGTGTGTGTGTGTGTGTGTGTGTGTGTGTGTGTGTGTGTGTGTGTTTTACAGATTTTATTTCACAATTTTGGAAATGCAGACAGAGTTATTTATGCCTGGGCTGCAACAATAGTCAAAGGCCGGAGACATTATGTTTTCAGGTTGTCCGTCCGTCCGGGACATTCTTCTGAGCCCAATATCTCGTGTACGCTTTGAGGGATTTTCCTCAAACTTTGCACTAATTTCCACTCTGACTCCGAGATGAGCTGAGTGGATTTTGGAGGTCAAAGGTCATTATGTGAACTCATACCTCATGAACACAATATCTAATGAAAGCTCTGAGGGATTGTCGTCAGATTTGGCACAAGACTAGAATATAATGCATTTTTTTTCTTTAATCTGTACACAAACATACCCTTTTCAACTGCATGCACTCAACAACAGTTACCATCTTTCTGTCCACTTCTCAATGCTAAACTTCGTCACAATTTAGTCTGTGACAAGTAGCACAGTGTTTGTTATAGTTAAAATAATCCAAATATTATGCTTTTTTTGATTTTTTTTTTTTTACTTAAACAGTTGTTTGGGCTCAGGTTATTGAACTACAGGCCATAAACACAGAAGCAAACAGAAGTTCAACATTTGTTATATTCACAAGAACTGAAGTTGATTAAAAAGTATAACATATTAGGTGAATATATTATATAATATATATATAACGTTTTTTTTACACTTGTATTTTTATTGATTTATCATCAGTTTTAATGAGGTGTTCATTTTTGACCAAGAACACAAAAGTAGTTAACAGGGGGGAAAAGTATACAATACAGCAATGTAAAAATACTCTATTACAAGTAAAAGGCATGCATGAAAACGCCATTTAAAGGTGGAGTCAGTGATTCTGGAGAACACTTGTCAAAATCAGTGAATATCTCCTCAAGATTCGCTACTTGTCCGTTTGTTTAGTCGTGAAGAGCAGATATTCACTCAAGCATTCTCCAGAATCACTGACTCCACCTTTAAGTTAAAGTACAGACATATTAGCAAAAAAATACCCCAACCTGTTATACTCATACGACATTTTTAATTTTTATTGTTTATTTTTTTTTGCTTCAGTTATATTTTTACTCACTTTTGGTTCATTTTTATTTGAATTTGATTCACTCTTATTTTGACATTTTGGAAGGCATTTCCAACATGCCATGAAATGCAATTGCTATTTTCTGAGTTTCTGCATGCTAGAACACCTGCCTCGTGTCCCAAAACAAACTGGCCTTTGTCCAGAGCTCGTTTGAAGTGGAATACCATCGGCCTGTCCCATCTGTAGCAGGTAGAGATCAGGTTTCACACCAATTTAGTGATTTAGTGAAAACAGAACTAACAACGGTGAATTCTAGCAGGGATTATTTACACATGCGTGAACATGAATGGTAGATTTCTCTGCCCAGTTGCACAAAACCATGTGTGTGTGTGTGTGTGTGTGTACGTGCGCGTCCGTGTCTGTTCATGTGTCTGTATTTTAATGTGAATTTGCTAAGTGGTTAATTTTCGGATCTTGCGTCAGATTTTCTTGAAATTTGTAAAGTCAACACTCCTCCAAGTTTACAGGTCATTTAGGATCACCAAGAAGGAAAATTAGACTGTTTCATGGACATTTAAAAGTTCCTCTTAGGTTTATAATAAGGATAACAATAAGATAGATAGATTGACACACACACACACACACACACACACACACACACACACCCCTATCCCTGTCGAGTTTAAACTGTACAAAAACTTAAATAATTAAACTTTGCAACAAGATAATTTTTTTTAAGTTTAATTTCATTCTTTAAATTTTTGGTAAAGAACTGAAACAACCCACTTTACAATGGCTTCTTTAGAGTTTTTGCTGTTGATTGTTTGCGCCACAGAACAGATATCTCTTCAGGTATCTCCTAAACGTTTTGTCTCGCAGCCCGTAAACAACCGGGCTGATGAGTCGAGGCAAAACCTGGATCAAAATCGCCACAGTAAAGCGTATAGTCAGAACTCCTTTTGGAAACAAATATGTCAGACCCTCTATTGTTACCTGGAAAACATAGATGAGCATACACAACATCAGCTGAAAGCCGTGGAGTAGGACGGTGTTCCTTGCCTTATTGGCGTCCTTAGAGGCTGCCTTTGCCGTGAAAAGTATGTTAAAGTACGCGTAGAAAAGAGTCAGCCAAATTATAACCATGCACACTATGTTGGATATATCTCTCTTCGTTGTCAGTTGGGGGTGTCTGAAAATATTTTCCCGCAGGCAAAAAAGTCTAGAACGAAAGAATTCCGGGTCCTCTGTTCCTAAGGCGACAAATAAATCAGGAAGTACTGAGAGTGCGCTACTCATCCATATCAAACCGATCACTATGTAGGTTTTTGTCACCGTGCAGATCTGTGTGTGTCGCAGAGGGAAGCATATGGCGATGTAACACTCTAGGGCCATAACAGCTAAAGTCAGCGGATTGTTTAGGTTTGCCAGTATAGCGATCATGAGAGAAACGATACACAGAGAGGTGTTGATAGTGAACACAATGTAACTGATGACCTGGATGAATGTAAACATAGTGAGGAGGATGATGTCATTGACGACCAGGTGGATGTACAGGATGTAGCGCGGGTTCATGTTGAAAACCTGTTGGAGAGAAAAGAATGGATAAGGAAATAAAGGGGGAAATAGGAGGAAACAGTGTGAGACTGTCATTTTAAAGGTTAGATTAACTTATAGTAAACTTAAAGGTGCTCTGAGGAACTTTCAGTATGTGTTCATTCTAGCGGCCACCCTTTGGTCAAAAGCTGTAGTGTTTTTAACACGCCAGCTGCTGTCACTGGGTGAGCGTACCTATGACAAAGGCATTAAGAAAAACTATGTAGAAATAGTCTTCTTTACACTGATGGTCTGGTTTGCTGTTACATGTCATTTATGATCATAAGAGGAAAAATTAGACTGTTTCAGAAATATTTAAAAGTTCCTCATAGCACCTTTGTGCCGCCTGATGTGCAAAGGCCTTTATACAAACATGCAAAGTAGATTTCTGTGAACGTACTCAGACCTGATGTTTAGTGAAGGTGTGTACCAGGGTGCCGTTGACATAGTTGATGGAGATGCAGAGGGCCACAGTGATCACGTTCTTGACTATGGCCGTGTGTAACGAGTCCCGGTAGAAGACTCTGGTAAAGTTACTGCTGCCATTTGAAAAGCTCATCAGTCAAAAGACACCGGAGAGAGAAGAACTGTTGGTTCGGATAAAACAGATAAAAAATAAATAAAAAAATAGATAAAAATAGATTAATTATACACAGATCAGCAGGTCAGGCTATTTGAAAGCATCTAAAAAAATGCACAGCTTCTGGCACTGTTTGGATAAATCAAAAAATGTATCTACCTTTTATTTATGACACTTGTCTTGGGCAGTGAAGGCAACAAATACAAAAAATAAAAGAAAAACCTTCCAACCCTTTGTTTTTTGCTTATGTGTTGTATTTTTCTTTGCTTTTTAATGTTTGCTTCTAATGGGATCAACCTGATAGTTAAAATTCGCCTATATGGCTAAATCTGGCACATTGAGATGATGGATTTTGGTGCTCATGTTTTCTTTATGAGTGTGTGTTTTTCCTTTTTTAAATTAAAAATAAATAACAAAGAAAAATAAAAGATATTAATAATAATAATCTAAAATCTTCTCCCCCAAGCCACAGACAGAGCAACACATATTACTTTCAGAAATTAAAAACACATAATACAGTAGAACTCAATACACACAAACTGATGCAGTAAAAGCACAAGTATAAATGGAACAATAAAGCAGTAAATTCTCTCCCAAACTCTTCGATTACAAACTCAAAGTGTTTTGAGAGCGTTGGTTTAAAGAAATGTTAAAAGTGTAAAATAACTATTACTGACTCTTAACCAACTAATACAATAATACCAGTAACATACATATAAAAGTAATTAGATTTGGTTAAATTCACCTTTCAATATGCTCTTCTTTGTATCACACATATTGTTATTTCAAGAAATGATACCAATAAATAAATCTAATCTTATAGGATAAACATTCATCCTTTAAATGTACATATCCCAAAACAAAACAGTTATATTTGCATGGGTCTAAGGTGTATCACAAATTCAACATTATTACTTTAATACTAAGAGCGACATATTAAGTTCAGGGTTCTACACAAGATCAACAAATGTTACATAAAAATATACAAATGTAATGTTATGCTGAATGTCCATTTGCAAAGTTAAAGGTACACTATGTAACTTTGTGTCTGTCAGAGAAGTGAACATTTTCTAAGGTATATTCTCATAACTGAATAAACAAACTTCTTTTCACTAGAAAATGTGATCACTGGAACACTGTTTGAAGTTAGAAAGCTTCCTGAAAAGTTACCGTTTGACTGTTGTTGTTTACAGCAGCAGAATTAAGAATAACATGTAGAGTCACTAAGTTTTTTAAACAAACTAACAGCAGGCTCTGCAAACGAAAATAAATCCACCTCCTTTGAAACTGAACTATGCACCTCTTAAGATATACAGCTATTTTTCATGTAGAGTGAACAGTCTTTAACATCTGAAATATATACTGTAAACTATGAACTTATTTTGTTATTGAGTTTGTTGCTGGTCAATTCTTCTTTCAAACATTTTGTTACTTAATGCAAACTGTCACACCTGTTTTGCCAATACTATCTTTCTCAGGATTGAGCTTCTAGAATCTAGATCTTTAAAAGAAGTTTTTTTTTATAAAGGAAATAAAGGACAACAAACTATAATCATTGTTAGATCAGAGCAGATTAAGCATTATAATCGAATACAGTTTCATTTAATTTCATTTATTTACAGCTCTTGACCATGGTACCATGGTATGGAGCACAACGCATTCAAATAATAACAGAACAAGACAGTGGTGTACGGCATGCACAAAACAACAACACTACTCAAGCAATGGTAGGACATTTTTCAGAAAGGCAAAAAGGTTTTACCAATAACTTTAGGCCTGTCTGTGGAAAGTTAACAATATTTCGGCATCATAATAATAGAATACTGCAATAAAAGGCCTACAGTGTGTAAGCATCAAATACGTGCCTACCTTAGATAGTTCACTTCACTCTCCACTTTCAGCAGTTTCAAAATATGAGACCGAAATACTATTGATGGCTTCATATAAAGTATGTTGATGCATGCATAGCGTCAGGGGAGAGGTCATGCTTTGTCTATTTGTTTTTGTTGTGCGTGTGTGTGTGCGTGTGTGTGTGTGTGTGTAACAGTGTATACACGCATGCATTGACGAATATAGATATTATTATAGTTTTTTAAATATTTAGGTGTTAATTAGCTTTTTTATTCTGCTGTTTGTCGAACTTGACAATCTCTACGTCCATTCTTACTTCTCTCTGAATTGACTATAGTCAAACACACACACACACACACACACACACACACACACACACACACACACACACACTTTGCACATTCTAATACAAGCACGTACGGACAGAGAATTAGTATTAAAGTTTTATGTGTTCTGGTTATTGGCCTGGTAGAAGCGTACCATATCATAAAACACATGTATTTAAGATAGATGGATGGATATCATGAACATTAACCTCACCTCCGTACACCTCCCTCTGTATATTTACCAAAGGGGCCCCTAGTTTAAATATGCAGAATATTACTTAATTACTTTTAATATACACAGATTTATTTATTTATTTCTTTATTATTCTTTCGGACAATTCCACACAATACACAATTATCTCTTTCACATCATAACTTTGTGTTGACGATGTAGAGAATTTACAGAAGCTACGGTGGCCTTCAAGGACAAGAAGCTATAGTCACTAAAGATGGCATCATCCACCACTGTCTCAAGTCCTGCCACAATATCAAGTGATGAGGTGAAGGTCTATTTAGTTATTTATTCTATAGTACTTCTTCTTCTTGGTCTTCCAACAGGTGCATTTCCACAAGACACCCACTATATATGAAAACACATAAGGCCGTAAAGTTTGTCTGTTCTGTGTTACTGAAGGAACATGGCGGTGCAACATGGTGGCCTCAGCACCCCGCTCTTATAGATGTAGAAGGCAGGTGATTTAAAATAAAATTAAAAAATGTCTATTTTTTAAGCCATTATAAACCAATTAAAACATAATTATGAATCTTATATAAAATTTTTACCAAGTCTGCTCTGAACAAATAAAAATAGATTCTACACACTGCACCATTAAAACAACACTCATCTTATGATAGCGTCTTAATTCCTTTTTGATCGTCTTTTTTATGAATGCGTATTGTTACTCCACATAGGAAATACCTTTTGAAGTACTTCCTGAAAGTTTGGTCTCGTAGCCCGTAGACAATTGGACTTATCAAGCGAGGGAGCACTTGATTTATGATAAACATGGCAAAATATATTGGTGCTATCGCCCCTGGGATCCAATATATGAGAAATTGAGTTAACATAGGTTGCACGTACATCAGCATACACAACAGCAGCTGAAAGCCATGAAGAAGAATAGTGTTCCTTGCTTTCTTAGTGTCTGTATCGGCATGTTTTGCCACAAACACAATTCTTAAATAAATGTAGAATAGAGTAAACCAAACTAAAACTAGCGACAATATATGAGATGCGAACCTCTTCTCGAGACTGTAGGAGCTCCTAAACACTCCCTCCCTATTGCAGAAAACCTTTGAATAGAAAAAATCCAGAGGTTCGCTGGCCAATAATATGAAGACATCCGGTACTATAGAAAGTGAACTTAAAGTCCAAATTATGCCGATCACAATATATGTTTTTTTGACCGTGCAGATGTGGCTATGGCGAAACGGAAAACACACAGCGATGTAGCACTCGATAGACATACAGGCCAAGTTAAAAGGAGTGTTTTGAGTGGTTAGAATAGCGGGTAAAATAAGCACACAACACACAGACACGTAAATGTGTCTTAAGGTGTAACTTAGTATGAATAGAGTAATGCCGGTGGTGAGTTGGATCATGTCGTTCAACACCAGATGGATAAAAAGGATGAAGCGAGGGTTCGTCTTCATGAGCTGAAATGAAGGGCAGAATCAGCAGAATTAAACACAATTTAAAGCTATTGTGTGTAACTTTTTTGTATATAAACACATGTCTGTTACATTCAAGCCATCACCAAACGAGTTGACACAAGTTGATTAAGCCTATCGGCTACAAAAAACACTCTGTATTTCTGAGTATGGCAGCGATTACAAAATTGAAGTACTGGTGGTGAAAGTTATATAACTATTAAACTTAACTATTATTAACCAATTATTATTATGATTATGCCTTTGTGAAATGTGAGAATGTAAATATTAAGCAGATTTCAGTGACTACAAGACATTGTGCTGATAACTATAGTGAGTTAACTGTTTTCTGTGTTAAAGGTATGGTTAACACATTTTCAAATTGATATAAAAATAATACTAATTTCTCCAAATTCAGGAAAAGATTCAAATAAATGCTGTGTGTTCCTGCTTTACTTTGGTGGGAGACAATATCCAGTCCTTGTTTTGTTCCACCCAAATTTACTAATTTAAATTAGTTTACTATGTTCATTATAATACATTTTATCTTCAGCTAAACCACATTGGACATTTCTCTGACAGAGAATTTGGTATTTTTCCCCCCATATGTAACTTCATGGTTTCTCTTTACAGCAAGAGGAACACTTGCTGCAACCCCAAACTCTTGCAATATACACACACATTAAATTAAATACCAAACAAATGTGAACCTATCGTTTTAACTCGAATTTCAACATGTATTGAAAATTGAATTGAATTGAAAATGTTTTTATTTCGAACAAGTAAATAAATAAATAAAAATTAAAAAGCAATAATAAACAATAAAATAAATGAAACAAGTGGACAGTTATAGTAAAGTAATATTTACACACAATGAAAACCACAAATGAAAATAAACTGTCTTGCACTTGCTTTACCTGTTCGAAAAGGGGTGAGAAGAAGACAACTTATTTAATCTCACCCCTTCTCCCTGATTTATATATATATCTATAATGACTATTGGCTTCCTTATTAATGATATAATAATAATCGAAAAAAAAAATAGTACATATTAATATATATTAATTTTCAATATGATACAATTTGTTACCAATTGCATATTTATCTAATAATATCGTTGGATTTATCTAATAATGTTGTCAAGTAATCTTATAATAATAATAATATCTAATTAAACATTCAATATTATATAAATACCGTCAAATATATACAAATATACATACATGTAAACATATACACTATGTTAAACACCTTCTTCATCCCTGTACCTTGTGAAAATCAATTCTTTGTATTTTATTTTAAACTGGTTAATGTTTGGACATTCCTTGATCTCCCCACTCAAACTGTTCCATAGTCTCACACCACATATTGTAATGCAAAACGTTTTCCTGGTCGTACGGACGCTGTTCACTTTGAAATTAAATTTTCCCCTTAAATTATATCCCCCCTCACGATCATTGAATAATTTTTGTATGTTTAAGGGTAATATGTTGATTTTAGCCTTAAACATTATCTGTGCAGTTTTAAATTCCACCAGATGTGTGAATTTTAATAATTTTGATCGTATGAATAATGGGTTAGTATATGTATTGTAAACATTTAAAAGAAAACCCCAAATTTCAAGGCAACTCTCTGAACTAGACTTTTGAGTTTGGAGGCCCAAACTATTAAGTTTGAAGGAAAACTACCTAAATTTGAGCAAACTGATTATATTTTGTTGAGATAACTCATAATAACTATTTAATGTAACTTACAGTTTTGAGTTGTACATTTTAAGAATTCCAAATTCTGTCAACTGATTTTTTTTTTTCATAAAGTCTTTCAGAATGTTTGAAAAATGTTCATTCCATATAAATGATAAGTTATCTCAACAAAAGATAATACGTTGGCTCATATTTCACAGTTTTCCTTCAAACTTAAGACTTTTAGTTTTAGCCTCAACACTCAAAAAAATCAAGTTCAAACAGCTCCCTTGACATTTTATGTTTCCCTTATTTATTTTTTCATTTTTACAATGTTGTAAAATCCCTTAAAACCACATTTCTGAAAGAGAGACAGAGAGTGAAAGGAAAGCATTTACACACATGGTTCCTGTTGAATGTGTGGACCATTGTTGCATTGATGTAGTTGATAATGATTCCGAGAACAAGCACAATCAAAATATTCCCAATAACCTGGGAGCTGCTGGGGTAGATTGCAGATCCTGTTGCGTTGCTGTCCGTGAGTGTGAAATTCATGGCTACATCCAATGAACCTAATGATAAAGACATACAGTATATCATAGTAGAATAATACAAATAGAATTTTTTAGGTTAAAGGTGCTACAAGGAACTTTTAGATATTTGTCTCATTAAACACTAAACACTAAAATGCCACTTTACATATTAAATGAAAACCAACACTTAACGTGCAATCTGTTATATTAAGACTTATCATCTTGCATGAAATTACAAGTTCTCAATTGAAATAAACAATGCAATACTGACCTCAGACAGTCGATTCTGATATGGAGATTAATCTGCTCTAATATGATTGTGCTGTTGTAAGACTTTATATAGATAAGCTACATTGTGTGTGTGTGTGTGTGTGTGTGTGTGTGTGTGTGTGTGTGTGTGTGTGTGCTTTTGATACAAAATACTCCCTCATATTTAGAACAAGCAAGGCCAATAAATCATCCATGTTGAAATATAGGTTATCATATATCGGTATTGATGTATTTGGGGCAAAAAGTACCAAGAAAATTACCAAAATGCTAAATAATGTGAATATACATTTTAGTGTGTAAGAGTGTATGTATACAGTGTTGTAAGAATATTTGCAAAATTACAGAGATAGTCAATATTTTTGCAAAGGAAAAAAAAAAGAAAAAATAACCTTATTAAATGTTGCCCCTATGAGTCATTTTAAGTAGTTAATTGTGTCAACTTGTTTGGTGATGGCTTGTATGTAACCAACATTTATTTCTTATTTCTGAAACGGTGACGCACTATAGCTTTAATCTATAGCCCAGTTCATACTAATGACATTCTGAATTATGGAACCAAACTCAAGAAAAGTATATATTGTCATTGTTTATTTAATGAAAGGACCAACATTTCATAGGTGGGTTTGAGGTAATTTAGAATCATCTTCAGGCTTAGGGTTCAGGCCTTTCCTTGTAGGCATGGTTTTGCATTTTCAAACTTTATTTGACAGAACAGAGTTGAAATGGAGAGAGAGAGAGAGAGAGAGAGAGGACCTGCAGTAAAGGTCCACGGTTAGGACTTGAACCCCCGACCACTGCAACGAAGGCCGTAGCCGATGTGGTACTCACTCTATCCACTACTACTGTTCTTTTTAAAGATTTTGGTCTCAAAAAGAAGGGTATAATAATAATATAAAATAATTGTAGAATTTTCATTTATTTTTTTGTAGGTGTTTTCATGTTCCACGTTTAATTATGTCATGTAGTGTGGAACCTGCACTGATTCTGACTCGGTTTCTGGTTGTGCTTAAGTCAATAAGTTTAAGTGTTGGTCTAAAAGAAAATATATATATACAGAGCTTCACTTTAAACGTGTGAATTTGTGACTTTTTCATAGTTTGATCTTTTTATTTTCATTGTTTTAATATTTAGCATCTTACATTGTTAAATTTGCAATACCTCCCCTCAAATTATAATGCCTGGGCTTTGTCATATTAAATACAATGGTAGATTATGCCTCTGGACGTGTCTTTGTCTGCTAAAATATTTAGTGAAATCACTGACGTCAACTTTCTTTCCAACACATATTGACTCCTACAGTATTGCACTCGCTGAAGTAAACTTACTGTAAGAAAGAACTTGTTGAGCTTTCCATAGAAACTACATTTGGGAGCGACTGACATTTTCAATAATCCTCAGTGTATCCTATCTCATTAGGCCCAATCAGTAAAGGTCACACACTCTCTCTCTCTCTCTCTCTCTCTCTCTCTCTCTCTCTCTCTCTCTCTCACACACACTAGGGTAGCTTGTTATGTAACACAATTAAAAGGTAGCTAGAGTCTCTATTAGCTGTGACATTTAAGATAATTTGGCCTGGCTATTTTAGTAAATGAAAAACAAGTTTGCATCATACTCAATTCACTGACATTAACAAAGTTGTTTTAAAAACAAAAGAATATTCTCTGTAGTCGTGATCTTTGGACAGAATCCACAAGGACTTTATGTGACCTGTTTGTTTTGTTATTAACTATGAATCCAATTAACTGAAACTTTCCCTTGGAGCAAGTTCAAACTTTTCGTCATGATCACAACTTTACTGTGAAGACAGCTTGACAGCTCTTTAATCCACATTGCCAGTGTACGAGGATCCATATTTTTCCAACAAAGTGCAATGTCTCTCCTTGCTTTAAAGCAGTCCAAAGTCCAGTAGTCTGGTCTTTTTTGACGCATGTGGAAAGTCTTTTGGGTTCACTCCAAGCACACACAGTTTGAGATTCAAAGGGACCCTGATTTTAAACATCTCTGACAAACATTGTATAACTTGTTCCAGAAATCCTGGATCCTTGAACACTCCCATAAGCAATGGAATAGAGTTCCTTTCTCATCTACACATTTAGAACACACATCTGGAATATTGGCAGACCTATGATGGAGCCTGACACGAGTTATGAATGTTCTTCTATTGAAGTTGCTTAAATTGAGTATTAATGGTTTGTTTTTATGCCTTTAAACAAGCACTATTCCAGTCTGTCTCATCTATATCTTCGTTTATGTCTATTTTCCAAGCGTTTAAATTATCTAGTTGATTCAGTACTATGTGTAACTAAGATACTGTAATATGTAGATAAAAGGCCCTTCTCTCCTAGGTTTGCAAATGTTACTTCCTTGAGTTTTGATAAAGTTGGTGGGTCCATTATCTTTTGTTTTTATTTGTAAATACTTGAAAAAGTGTTTTTTTGGGATTTGGTATCTCTGACATAATTTATCAAAAGAAAGCAAAGCTCACAGGGAAATATTTGAGTGTGTGAAACAAATATCAAACTTTTGTCCTCTGCTTTTATCTGAAATTGATCATACTTCAAGTGCTGATACAATTAGTTTGTATATAATTTGGTAATTCAATGAGTCACAAACTGATTTTGATCATTAAAGAAATAGCGTTTTTTTCTATGATTGTGAACTGAATATGTTTTAGATTTTAGACTGCTAGTCTGAAAAATAAATGTCAATTAAATATATCAGATCAACTATATTGTCCTGTTGTTTAATATCTACACATTCCGGAAAGTCTGGAGATTACTGATGCCAAAATATCCCCAAGAAAAGTGCCATAATAAGTAAACGTATTGCTACTCTGACTAGTAGGCCGAGCAGCAACAGACCAGAACGATTTTATGGGTCCGGATAAACAGTCCCAGAAAAGTTTCTCAAGATAAATGACAAATGTTCTTATTCCAACTAACACCATTTTGATTATGTGTAACAACAACCCATATTCAATTTGTATCAGGCATGGCCTGTGTGTGTGTGTGTGTGTGTGTGTGTGTGTGTGTGCGCGCGCATCTGCATCCCAAATATTAACCTTTAGATTAACCAATTAGCCATAATGAAATAAATGTGCCTCAATTTACAGTTCTTATCAATTTTAGTATGAAAAAGTATCCTTGTACTTTGTTCAAAACTAACAAAAGACCAAAACAACTATAACAATCCTGTGTTGCGTCAGAGTCTGTTGAGAAATCGTTCATAAGGTCATTGTCAGTGGCTACGGTGTTTGTTTGAAGGCAGTAACTGATCCCCTAGGAGCCGCCCTTTAAACAAGGCAAATACTAATCCACAAGGAATTAGCTTAGTTCCTCTAAGTGTTTCACTCACTCACAACATCTGATTAACCTTTAAGAAAGAAACACAACTTCATTGTTTACCTGCTCAGAAATAACTTTAGTCTTTAGGGTGCAACTAGTTGAGCTGTGGAGAAAAAGAAAAGTTTAGTAAAAATGTTTCTTATAGTAACTCCTGTATTTTAACCCACTTTTCCTCAAAATATATTAAAGCTTCAACACTTCACTTATTGTTACCTGGACCTTGTTAGTGAAATCATTAGGATGTGTTTTGTCCTCTTATTAAAGATACACAAGTTTAAGAAATAATTTATGGAGAATTGATGGAGATTTTAATGGTAATACTTCACCATGCAAATAACCATGTTACAAACTCAGTTCCATGTTCACTCAATGTTCAAACCAAATACTGAGTATCTTGTCATTGTAAAAAGGCACAAAACTAAGGCCTATTTTAAAGTCTATTTAGGCAGAACATTTACTTTGAACCCAATTTTCTCTGTCTGTTCTTAGTGTGTACGGATGTATAACTGAACGGGCCTACTGGACACCCAGGGGTCCCGAGGGTCCAAAATGTCCTAATGAATTTTCTAATATTTTCAAAGACATTTACTAAGATTGAAATGTTCTGTAATTTGGTACTAATAATAGATAATTTAATAACAATGACAAATTAATTGATTCATATTTAGTCTGAGCATCAAATCAGCTGCATTAGACAAAATGTTAAAGTGATGCTTGTCAGACGAAAAACATACAATTAAATATATAGGGGAGAACGGGGTAATTTGTCACATGGGTTGGATGTCACATTCGTTATATCTCGCCACCAGAGCGCGCTAGCTCTGAAATGTTGATATAAAAAAGGTCCAGAATTGGGATCAGAGGTCACATACATAGACTTCCTTGGAGTTAGACTGCTGCATTTCAGGTGAGAGGATGTTTTGTGTTTTTCATGTCAAATTCAAAATATTTTGCTTCTCAGTATTTTTCTTCTAGGCTTTTACACAATGGGTTTATAACAAAACACTTGTTACCCTCAGAAAGTGTGAAGGGTAAACTATAGTTTAGATTTTGGTTAGCAAGCTAATTAGTTGTCAGATGGTTGTTGGCCTTGATGGTAGCAAGAAATTCAAGTTGGGGTTGGTCGTCAAATTTTTTGGGGGGTTGGTTGTCACATGTTATCTCAAGGCTGCAGCCAGAAAAGGAACCCAATAACGAAAGAAATTGTCAAGCTGTACCCTCACTGACACCCCAGAGAAGGAAAGAATAGAGCAGGAAAAGGCAGCTAGCAAGCAAAAGAAAAAAGGGCAACAAAATCAAAACAACCCAGTGCATCCCAAACTAGACCAGCTGCCAAGGCTACAGAACATTATGTAGGCCTATTTGTCAACTTGACAATGCAATTAAACATTCAAATTTGGTTCTGCCTCCTTGCCTTCTTTTTAAGATTTTTCCCATTAAGATAACATTGTGACAAACAACCCCATAGTGTGTGACAACCGACCCCTTGATGGGGTTGGTTGTCACAATGTGTCAGAGTGTCTTTGATGGTAAATTACTTCTTCATTACAATAAATTGGAAAAAAAGAGAGACACACATTTCTAGCCAACACCTTAAGCTTCAATTTAATGTAGGAATGGCTATTGACAGACAGTTTTGGTGATGAGCAATTCTCACTAGAGTAAAAAGTGTGCCTATAGTAATACTTGAAAATAAATAAAATGTATTTAAATAAACAGCTATTTTCATGTAATTTGTATGAAGTTACATTGTTCTTTAAATGAAACAAATTATTAAATAATTATAGACCCTTAAAATATTTTTTTTTGTAAATGAATATTACATTGTTTTACTGCTACATGTACTATAATAAAGTATAAGTACTTCTTACACATTTATCTACACACACAGTGATGACACAGGACGATCCAATATCCAAAAACACTCAATCACTCGGTGTGGAAAAGTTCACTGGTTTATTGGCTTCTGTACTGTAATACAGGGATTCATCAGAAAAATACAAAAAGGTAAAGCTATTAGAAAATATACAAAAACATACAGGCATTCAAATATAAATGGGGAATACAATACATACATGTGTGGTGGTTTTCTTTCTTTTATACAAAACTACAAGAGTGAGACGATCTGCTGTAGTTAAGGTCGTTTAGTTTCATAATGTTAATGTGAGTGAATTATGTTAAGTATATTACCCTGTAGATTGAAACACTTTAGGAGTGATACTCAGATGTGTTAAAAGCACTGAATCTGTAAATTCACACGTTCACATAGAGTGATTTTACTTAACCCCTCGTCAAGTCTTAATCAGCACAATTTTCTCAATCAACAACAGACCACAGAGTTGGCGAACAGCAGTGGTGTGTATGTACTATCTAAGGGGCCCAAAAAAAGGGGAACTTTCTCTATGTGAACAAACATTCGGCCAAACTGCTATCTGGAGGCCTGTGTTTGCATACTGATACTTAAGGCCTTGTCCACACGTACACAGGTTTTTTTCCTCTGTCATTTGCAAGAATATTCCTTTCTCCACAAACACACATTTTGAAAAATATTTTTCTCCACGCGAGAAGTCACACACCAAAACCTCTAGTTTACCCTGTCCCCATCAACACAGAAATAGAGTTTTTCTAAAATCTTGTGTTCCACTTTGGTTGGATGTTTCAAAAAGCTCGGTTTGTAGTGTCCAGTTGTGATGTTTGCATGTGGACAAAAGGCAAAATCACACAGAAAAATACTATGGTTACCAAAATACCCATGTACGTGTGGACATAACACATCTTTACTTCCCTTTTTTTAAACAACCCTCCCCACCACTGCAAAAGCCAGTTAGGCCTGTGATCAAAACGAGTTTCTATGGGCCAGTAAGAATTGCTTCTGATGTATGAAAACGACCCAAGCCAATTTAATATTGGGAGTGGTAATAACACTTCATATTCATTGTATTTGCTATACTAGTGTGGTTGAAAAGAAAGAAATCTGCTATAAATACATCATATTAGAAAAAAAAACGTACAAAACAGATCAAGTGTAAACAGGGCACCGTGTGAGTATGAACGAACAATGTGTGTGTGATGAAGACTGACGCTCGCATTTTGTGCTTATGATCTAATATCTACAGTACACCGATTACATCTAGTTTACAAAGATAGCCGACGTTTTTACAATCGCGTTTTTGCGCTTGTGACTGCACAGATGAAGCGTTACAACATTACAATATGGAGGTCAATTAAACGAATGGTACACAATCTCTTCAGTGTGTCCTTAATTCTGTAGGTGCATAAAAGTCTGCACTCGGAACTCTGCAAGTTTAAGCTATAGTGCGTAACTTCTGTCGCCCCCATGAGGAATTCTAGGAAATTACAACAACACTGTCGGTGCATCTAAATGAATTAAACCTTAGGTGATGGTGCATAGATTGTATACCTTCTGCTGTACGTCCAGGTTTTTTCTTAGCAGTAAAACAACTGAAACATTTCTTGGACGCTTCTTGAGCTCTTGTGCCAGTGTCGGGGTGACACCAGTTTGTAAACGCTGCCATACTGAGAAATACAGAGAGTTTTTGTGGAGCTGATAGGCTTAATCAACTTTGTGACAACTAATTTGGCAAGGGCTTGAATGTATACGACATTCATTTACATGAAAAAGTTACGCACTATAGCTTTACAGAGAAGCAATATCCTTCTGTTTCATGAAATCATTTGTTTGTTGTTGTTTGTTTTAGTTTAAAAATTAAACCATTTATATCAAAACCAGAAACATCATTTAAATTTGACAAGCTTTCATATGAATGTTGTCCTCATAACGTGACATAGTGAAGGCTACAGAGGCCTCGTGGTGAAGACACTTTGGTTTAGTCCGTTGGTCGGAAGGTTTTCTGATTGTTTTGATCAGGACGTGCCCTCCTCCTCTTCCTCATTCTTTACGCGTCCTGTTGGCCTGTTGGATGGCGGCCATGTTTTCACTTCTTGGACAAAAGCTGATTCTCCAGCTGCTCCAGTCGAGCCGTCATCCCAGATAGTAGGAAGGTGGTTAAGGAATAACAACAACACGTTCAGTTTGAACATTATGGATCAAATTATCACTAACATTATACTGGAGTTTGGTTTCCCCCACATCTGCATTACTGTGCTGAGGTGTGGGGAAACACTTACAAAGGTAAATTGCTCCCCTTGGAGATTCTTCAAAAAAAAACAATAAGAATTATATACCAAGCCAATTATTCATTCATTTTCATTTTCCTTTATTTATTCTCGAAAGATCAATTGAGGTTACCCTCTTTTACAATGACGTCGAGACAGAATTACAGGGCACACACTAATAACTTCTTTATTGAAGGTAGAATTCTCAAATTACGTGATGTGGTAAATTACCACACCATACAAATTATTTACAAGTTAAAAAAATTAACAGTTAAAAGTAAGTTTGAAGAAAGAGGAGTTACATGATTTAAGAAGAAAAGGAAAATACGGACCACACTAAATCCTTTTCGACTGTAAAGGAGCGTAGATGGTTGAAAAGTGTCAAAGGGAGTTGCAGTTTGCGCAATTTCAAAACAAATTATGTTTCAAAAATTATTGAAAATTACAGACTAATAAGCTGAGCACAATGTGAATGTCACTATCATAACAATATTGTAACAAATAATAGAGGCCAGCAGACAGGCTTGTATGTTTTTGAATACTTTTGCAGATGTGTTTAGACTGCCAGATAAGAAATTGAACAGGCCACATACAAGGCCACTTCACACTTTGCATTGACACAGACAAACTGAACTGAGCTGAGAACTGCTAAGTTGGTTTGTAAATGCCATTGACCGTGTGTTTTCAACACACGTCTGTTAGTTTGTTTTTTTCTTATTTTTTTTATTGTTTGTTTTATTTTTTATTTTTATAATTTTCTGAAACAATAACTGTGTATCTGTAGCCTGGCTCCGCCCGCCCGCCTACTTCCGGCCAAATTTTATTTTCCCTTCAGTAGTCAGTCTGGGTGTACAGCCCATTTCCCAGTTTTGCTGGAGATTCGACAGCCGGTCCAATCAGCGAACAGAGCGAGTGGCTGAGAACGATGACGTCGAAGTCGCGCTCCAGTTTCAGTTGCCAGAAGCCGGCTCATGACACACGTGACGACCAAACGTTATGCGATTGGTTGGCTAATCCAGAGTGGCACTGGGCAGATCCAATAGTTTTAAACTTTAACAGACACCCGCCTTCATGAGTGAACGTTTGCCAATTAAAGCACTGCCAGACCTTCTGTACAAATGAAATGAAGTACGATGGTCTGGTAGCACCAGGCTAGTGTATCTTTGTATCTAAATCCAATCTGATGAAAATGGGGGCGGGACCTGATAAGCCTTTGGCTTCTTCCGTCACCCTTCGGACAACACAAAGTAAGATTTATGAAGATATGAAAGAGAAAATTGTGTATTGGTGGAATTGTCCGAAAGAATAATAAATAAATAAAATCTCTACAATTGTACTCTTAATTCCATTTTCCAGATTTAATCTCAATTTACACTTGATCAATCAATCGATCGATAGTGTATGATAGTTAGATGCCTTTTAAATGTGTACCGTGTTGAAGTACTATAGAATAAATAACACCTCATCACTTGATATTGTGGGAAAGACTTGAAGCAGTGGTGGATGATGCCATATTTAGTAACTAGTTTCTTGTCCTTAAAGGCCACCATAGCTTCTGTAAATTCTCCCCAAAGGGGAGGGGTTAGCCATCTAGAACTTTCACCACTAGAGGCCACTAAATATTCCAATAGCACACTGCACCTGTAAGAGCCCTGTTGTTTTCAAAAGGATATGTTTCTGAATTATAAAAACTGGACTTTAAAAACATTTTCACAGCAATTTTTTTTACAGCTTTTCAACGCCTTATTTTTGGTTCAACTAATTAATTCCTTTTCAATATTTTTAAAGGATCTGTAGGAGCCATGTTTAGTTGTTTCTGAAAGGATATGTGTCTGTGTGAGCTGCTCCAGGCTGTTCATAGTCGCCTGTTGAAACTCCACCAGATTCTCACAGGCGCAGGGATCCTTCACCTCGATCTCTCCCTGGCTCTCCTCTTCACAGACAGACAGGAGACAGACAGACAGACAGACAGACAGACAGACAGACAGACAGACAGACATGAGACAGACAGACAGACAGACAGACAGACAGAAGAGAAGAAAAGGTTAGAGACAGAATAAACACCAGTACATGTATACCAAAACACCTACATTTTACCCGTTTAGATCCCAGACCAGTAAATTAAGAGGTTGCATTTAAATATTCAAACAGTACACCCAAAAGTATTGATAGTATGGACCTTACACAACTAAAAAGAGTTTTACATAATTCACAAAAAAAAAAAAAAAAGATACTTTGGACTGTTTCCTCAAATACTTTTTTTTAAACAATAAATGCAAAATCATAATTCTGGTATTAGACTTTTTACATTGCGCTGTATTTCTTGTCCCTGTCACTAGATGGAGCCAAATAACCAGAAATCAGCACAGTGACATCCCAGCAGAATGACAGTAAACACTGTAGTGCCACCACAGGTAAGTGTCATGTTCAGAATATGATTTTACGTTATCAAACTCTTTTGAAATAAATATAATAATTGATGATTATTTAAAAATAAATTGTTGCTAATGATGTTCATGACCCTAAAAAATAAGGTACATTTTGATAAAATCATAGCGGCCCCAAAATACTAGGGAAATGATCAATTTCTGATTTTGCTTTAGTGACATATGTGGATATTGACAATGCACGTATTTAATTAACATTTTTGTTGCCGATTTGTTGTCACTCAAAAATGAGAGGTGACCTGACCACTTATATGTGATAACCTTTGAATACACATTTCCCCCGTGCGGTTGGTGTTGTACCTGGGCAGATGTTGAGTTTGAGGTTCTCTGCGATGTTGCTGATGGCGGTGAAGTCGTTGGTGTAATAGAAATGTTTCTCCACCGGCTCCGAGGCGATCACACGGAGCTCGTCCTCTACGGCTTTACCCACTCCCACCGCGTACATGGTGATGCCTGTTTACACACACACACACACACACACACAAATGCATTCGATATCAACATTAACACACAACGTCCATAATTCCAACAGCTTGGTTCTTTATCCTGAAAACAAAAACCCTATATCCGAATTGCCATTGTTCTAATTGGTTAAAAAAAAGTCCCATTCTTTCATGTCCTGGAAATAAACACACTCTTTGGAGTTTTTTAAACGTACCAACAAACCATGTGGCAAAGGTAGTATGGCACATTTAAAATAAAGCCAAATATCTTTCTCTCAAAAAAATACAAAAATTGACCTTGGATAACTGACTGTAGGACCAATGGGGCCTTTTGCTCCAATGGTAGAACTGTTGGACTATTGAGCGGTTGTAGTAATGGGCCGTCTGTGTCATGGCATGGCACACAGTTACTTTGATTCTGGAGAATGCCTTTTGTCAAAATCAGGGAATATCTCCTCACAATCCGCTACCTGTCCGTACTGTGTGTATTAAGACTCGTTTTTTTTTTAGCACACACACGGTACAGACAGATAGCTGATCATGAGAAGAAATTCACAGATTTTGAAAAAAAGTCATTTTGACGCAAAGCGTTCTCCAGAATTTCACTCCACCTGTCTGACCTGCTTCTATAGCTTTTCAATGGGGCCTTTTGCTCCAATGATAAATATGTCAGACTATTGAGCTATTGTAATAATGTGCTGTCTGTATCATATTATGGCACACACCGTTACACTAGTTGAGTCTTACCGGCTTCTTTAGCTTTCTTGGCGAACTCGGTGATGTCATCCTGAGAGCGTCCGTCTGTGAACACCAGTCCGATGCGCGGGATGTTTTTACTGGCCGGACGAGCGCCTCCCGCCTCAGAGAAACTGTTCTCCACCATGTGCTTCAGGGCCAGGCCGGTCATCGTACCTTTCTCCATGTAGTCAACCTACACAATAAGCACAGGCAGGTCAAACCATGTGGCGGCAATTTCAAAATAAAGCATATTATTCTATCTTTTCTTTTTCTTTTTTCTTTAGACTAAAAATAAATCTCTTCATTTTGAGAAACATTTGTTGGACGTCCATTAAAGTTTTTTTTTTAAGATATTTTTTGGGCATTTTTATGCTTTATTGATAGTGCAGAGAGACAGAGGTGAAAATGGGGCAGAGAGGGGAGTGACATGCAGAGAACGACCGCGGGTGGGAATCGAACCCGGGTCTGCTGCTGGGCCCGGCCCGGGAGGGGGACGCCTTACCAACTGAGCTAAAGGCGCCCCCAAGAATGCTATTTTTATATAGTTTTTCTCAATGCCTTTGTCATGGGTACACGCTCGCCCAGGAACAACAGCTGGCATGGTAAAAACACTACCACTTTTGTCTGAAGGGAGCGTTCGAACACAAACTGAAAGTTCCTCGTAAACACTTTAACTAAACGTCCGTGAAACCCGCTTTACCTTCATGACTGCAGCCTTGATCTCGTCGGCCGTCTGGTACATGTTGAGAGAAAACTCAGTGCGAACGCGACTGGAGTACTGAACCAGACCCACTCTGGTGCCGTGAGCCGACACATCCAGAGAGTCCACCACCTAGAGCACAGGTAAGCGTTTACATTTCTATAGAGGCTAAATTACCAGTCATACGTTAAAGGAATTTTTTTTCCAAGTTTTTATTGCAATTTTTGCAGTTTAATGTCTCAATGTGCTTGTAATTAAACTTTGATATCTATCTATCTATCTATCTATCTATCTATCTATCTATCTATCTATCTATCTATCTATCTATCTATCTATCTATCTATCTATCTATCTATCTATCTATCTATCTATCTATCCATCCTAACAATAATATCAATCTACTACTTCCTCCTACTGGACCTGTAGTGTATGTGCTTATTATTGTTTTTTTTAAATCCTGATTTAGGTGAAGTGTAAAGATATTTATATGAAAACCTGCCTCACCTGGTTTACAAACTTCTTGACCAGCTCAAAGTTTTGCGGACGAACACTTTTGGATCCGTCGATGACAAGAACCAGGTCGATGTTAGACGACTTGCAGGCTGAAAAACATTTTTTTAAGAACAATGTATTAAATTACATTTGTGCTTAAATGTAAAATGATCCAATAACATCAAGGAGAATGTTATAAAGGCCGAAGTTATCTACGAGAAATGTAAGTTATTGACCAGTATAAACACATTTTACTGACTGGAAAGATGCTAAACGTTTTTGACTGTGTTTGGAATAAATGCATTAGTTTAACTTTGCCATTGTAATTTATTGAAAGTGATGGACACTAAGGATTGTAGACATAGTTATATGAAAATTAAAGCATTATCAGAATCATCTGTTCTGTGCTACAATAGAAACATGACGGTGCAACATGGCGGCCTCGGCACCCCGCTCCTATGTAGATATAAAAGCTCATTCTAAGGTCATATTATTATTATTTTCAAGTGATTATACACCAATTAAAAGAAATTGTACTCCATTTCCACCATGTATGTTCTGAGAAACGCCAGTAAATTCTACACACTTCACTTTTTAATCAACATTTATAAATTAATTAATGGAAATTCTCTAAATTACATAATGTTTGGATGGGAAATTGGGAATAATATTGCTATGATCTATATGAAATATAAAAAAGCACATACAGTACCTATACACATTAAAACCCTAAAGGATGGCCTCTATATTAAAAATTACATTATAAATACTTATAATATTTCATTTTCATTTTCATTTAACTTTTATTTATCCTCGAGAGACCAATTGAGGGGTGACCCTCATTTCCAATGACATCGAGTCAAAACAAATTCAAAACAACAATACAAACAAAATATTCAATGCAAATACATCAAATACACAACAAGTGAAGAGAAGAGAAAACAAAACGATTGAAACACTTACAGAGTGGGGAAGAGTGGCAGCAATTAAAAGGCATAAAGTACAATATAGTCTAATTAAAACAGTTACAAGTAGAGTTTGGCAGATCCAAGATAGTCTGTTTAAATTGGCCAAAGGATATGAATGTATTTAGTTTAATTTTTAGCTGTAAGTTGTTCCAGGAGTCAGGTGCACTGAAGCTAAAAGCTGTCTTTCCCAGCTCAGACCGGGCTTGTGGGACATAAAGCATGAGCATTATTATTATAATAAGTATTCAGACAGTGAAATTAGAAATAACGCTAGATATGTTTCTCACATGTATTGTGGTTACTGTACTGTTGTTATAGTAACAAAATACATATTTCAGTTGGATCAGAGTCTGTTAATATAAATCTTAAATGGCCGATTAATGAGTTGAGGCTCTGTATGGCAGCGCAGTGTGAAGGTTACAGCCTGGCAGGGACTCTGTGTTTCTCTCTCTGTCTCCTCGGAGGAAAGATAAAAATCAAACGACTCCATCTTTGTTTTGCCAGTTCCTCCCAGACATAACAGAGCTGCTTTTAACATCAGCTGGAGAATTTGGTTTATTTTAACATGTCGGATTTATTTAATTTGCTGAGAAATTCACTCTGATCCTAATCTCAATTCCTCTGATCCTCAATCCTGATTCATTATACATTTGTTTACATTATACCAGAGTGAAGCTGCAAAGAGTGTCACCAAAATAACTGGGTTCATCTTCCCTACAGATGGTTTTCTGTGTCTGCTTCTCAGTTTATATAATGTCAAGTCATGTCAAGTTTTTTGTAAATTTTTGCAATATGTGCCAGACTTGCAGAGGAATCCAAAATGTTTTCTTTGATCCACGGTGCAATAAGTACAAAAGGATAAAATAAGATCAGAGGAGATAAGTAACATATTTTATAAAAAAATCTAAATAGTTAAGAAAAAGTAAGGCAAAACCAAACGGTTATCAAACCAAATAATACTTTTTTTTTTACAAACAATATATCCACTATAAAAACGAAATAACAATCAACCCTGGACTCAACTATTTTTGGTCCATAACGATATGGACCAATATAAAACTAAATACTGAATGAAATCAGAAATGTAGAAATTTCTTATACAGCTCCGGAAAAATGGAAGAGACCACTCCAAATATTCAGTGTCTCTCGTCTTACTATTTATAGGCATATGTTTGAGTAGAATGAACATTTTGATTGTATAATATAAACTACTGACAACATTTCTACCAAATTCCAAAAAAAAATTGTCATTAAGAGCATTTTCAATAAGTTATGTAAAAATGAAGATTGAAGAAAAATCCAGACTGGTCTCTTAGTTTTTTTCCGGAGCTGCATCTGGTGTTATAACTCGTGAGAAATGGACTTACTGCCGCAGCCCTTCCCGTCCTCCTGCAGCAGCTGACCCTCTGGACAGATGCAGTAGAACGACCCTGGAGTGCTCACACACTGGTGCTCACAGCCGTGCGTCACCGTGTTACACAGGTCCATGTCTGAACATACACACAGGACATAAACACACACATTGATATTGGATATAATATCAAAAATGTAGTGATATTGTATATGAATTACACACAAGCACTGAAAAAAAATCATACAGTGGTAAGCCTGTGTATGTACTGTAGCCTATGTGTTTGTCCATGAATAGTTTGTTTTGAGCATTGTATTTGTATTGTATGTTTTTCTGAGGACCCGCTCGATAACGAGATGCCACATCTCAAGGGGCTTATCCTCAAATAACATTTTTTAAATGAAATGAAAGCAGTAGAGACGAAAACATGCACTGTAAAATTCTGCCACAATGTAGAGATGGGTTTGTTGTGAGCTTTAGAACATATAGCCATCAGATAAGTGTCATCTTGAGAGCAACTGAGAAAATGTGTAATATACAAGATAGACATTTAGAAGTTAAACGCCTATCTCTGAAAAGTGCTCATGTATTTTCTATTGTTCTCCGAAGTCTGGCCTACAGATCAGACAACACCTAAATTAAAAATAAAGTGGCTATGAGGAAATTTCAGTTTGTGTTAATTGTAGCGCCCCCTTTGGACAAAAGCAGTAGTTTTACTACACCAGCTGTTGTTCCTGGGTGAGCATACCCATGACAAAGGCATTAAGAAAAACTACTTAAAAACAATATGTTTTAGTTTTCAGAGGAAATATTTGACTGTTTCAGGAATATTTAAAAGTTCCTTGTTCCTACTAAACGGATTAGACGATCTGAAAAAAAGCATATAGAATGTATGTATGTATGTATTTGAGAAAAAAAACGTTTACGTACTTGTGCAGGTCTTCTTGTCTTTGTTGAGTTTGAATCCTTTGTTGCAGTCGCAGCTGAAGACGCCCGGAGCGCTGATGCAAATCTGCTCACAGTCATGTTTCCCCTGGGCACACAGGTCAATGGCTACATGTCACACACACACACACACACACACACACACACACACACACACACACAAAAAAAAAGATAACGTTAATTTATTTTTGTAATGAATGACTGATTCAGGGGAACATAGTTTGTGATTTTTGGGTTCTTTCTCTGTTTTTTGTGTGTGTGTGTTTGTGTGCGTGCATATGTGTTTGTGTCTGTGTGAACATGCCTTCAAGATGATTAATGCAGGCTGCAGGATACATGCACCAAGAGCAATTTCCCCAAACTGTAAGTGGTGTGTGTGTGTGTGTGTGTGTGTGTGTGTGTGTGTGTGTGTGTGTGTGTGTGTGTGTGTGTGTGTGTGTGTGTGTGTGTGTGTGTGTGTGTGTGTGTGTGTGTGTGTGCCTGACTAACGTGCACATGTCTTCTTGTCCTCATTCAGTGTGTATCCTTGGTTGCAGTCGCAGGTGAAGACGCCGGGCGCAGCGACACAGATTTGTTCACAGTCGTGTTTTCCCTCAGCGCACAGGTCAATGGCTAACACACACACACACACACACACACACACACACACACACACACACACACACGTTGAGTTTAAGTGTAGGTTTCAGAATGGGATCGGTACAAGTAGGGACAAGAGCTGGGTCTCTACAACGACAAAGAAGTTTTGACAGTCATGGATTGCAGCAACGGTAACGTTATTTATTTATTTTTTATTCATATTTTCATATTATTGAGATAAAATCAAGTAGTCTCCGAGAACATTTTCACATTTAAGAAGATGGAAGCAGCTACGATGTATTATTTATAGTTAAAGGATTGACTAATCAAGTATTTGAAATGGTAATTGATCATTCAATTTAACAATTTCATCACTGTGTGTGTCTGTGTGCGTGTGTTTGTGTGCGTGCATTTGTGCTTGCATGTGTGTGTGTGTGTGTGTGTGTGTGTGTGTGTGTGAACATGCCCTCAAGATGATTAATGCAGGCTGCAGGACACAAGCAACAAGAGCAGTTTCCCCAAAGTGTGTGTGTGTGTGTGTGTGTGTGTGTGTGTGTGTGTGTGTGTGTGTGTGTGTGTGTGCCTGACTAACGTGCACAGCTCTTCTTGTCCTCGTTCAGTGTGTATCCTTTGTTGCAGTCGCAGGTGAAGACGCCGGGCGCAGCGACACAGATTTGTTCACAGTCGTGTTTTCCCTCAGCGCACAGGTCAATGGCTAAACAACACACACACACACATATTGAGTGTTAGAGTGTGTTTTGATTCTGGACGGTAGGGGAGAACGGGGTTATATGTCACACGGGTTGATTGTCACAATCTGAGGTGAGAGGACTGTTTGTGTTTTTCATGTCAAATTGAAAATATTTAGCTCCTCAGTAATTTTCTTCTAGGCTTTTGGGGTTTATAACAAAACACTTGTTACCCTACACAAGTGTGAAGGGTAAGCTATAGTTTAGATTGCTTTAAGCAAGCTAATTAGTTTGCAGAAAAGAAAATTTCACTTAAGTTAAAAAGACAAATAATTTGACAGTTGTGGGTTGCAGCTACTGTAACATTATTATTATTTTTTTTAAATGTATAAATGTTTTCCTTATTATTCAGATAAAAATTAAGTAGTCTCAAAGTAAATCTTCATATTTAAGAAGATGAAAGCTTCTATTATTTAGTATTAATATTTAAAGGATTGACATTACTGATCAATTATTTGAAATGATAATTGATCATTCAATTTAACAATTTCAGCAACTATAAAGTGAACTAACGTGCACAGCTCTTCTTGTCCTCATTCAGTGTGTATCCTTGGTTGCAGTCGCAGGTGAAGACGCCGGGCGCAGCGACACAGATTTGTTCACAGTCGTGTTTTCCCTCGGCGCACAGGTCAATGGCTAAACAACACACACACATACACATTGAGTGTTAGTGTGTGTTTCTGATCGGGACGGTACAAGTACAGTAGGTACTAGATATGGGTCTCCAAATAATAATAAAATTCAGAACAGAAAATTTCACTTAAATTAAAACGACAAAGAATTTTTGACAGTTATGGGTAAAGGTGCGAACACACTGCACTCTGCCGCGCGGCGAGTTTACATACAAAGTCAATGTATGACGACGGACAGAGGAAATTAAGATGGATGAAAACATAATAGTCACAGTTTGCTCCCATAAGTTCTGTGAATAGCCTCTGTGTCTGTTGCCTGCTGAGTACAGTTATCAGTTTTGCTTCATAAACCAAGTTAGCACCGGTTAGCTTGGGTAAAGCACCATCAGCACAGCAGACTGGTGCTGTCAGCACAGGTTAGCACCAGCGCCAGCATATCCCCAGAGTAGGAGAAGGCTACTCTGGTCGGGCGGCGGACACAATATGACCCAATATGATCACGCGGCACGGAACCTGCGATTTGCGCGGCCAACCGCTGCGCCGCAGAGTGCAGTGTGTTCGTACCTTTACAGCTCCGGTAACATTATTATTTTTTAAATGTATACATTTTTTCATTATTATTCGGGAAAAATTAAGTAGTCTCCGAATAAATATTCACATTTAAGAAGATGGAAGCAGCTACTATTTAGTATTAATAGTTAAAAGACTGACATTTCTAATTAATTATTTCAAATGATAATTGAAAATCATCACTGTGTGTGTGTGTGTGTGTGTGTGTGTGTGTGTGTGTGTGTGTGTGTGTGTGTGTGTGTGTGGTGTGTGTGTGTGGTGTGTGTGTGTGTGTGTGTGTGTGTGTGTGTGTGTGTGTGTGTGTGCCTGACTAACGTGCACATGTCTTCTTGTCCTCATTCAGTGTGTATCCTTGGTTGCAGTCGCAGGTGAAGACGCCGGGCGCAGCGACACAGATTTGTTCACAGTCGTGTTTTCCCTCGGCGCACAGGTCAATGGCTAAAAACACACACACACACACACATATTGAGTTCAGTATGTGTGTTTCTGATTCGGGACAGTACAAGACGGGAAAAATGGTTCCCAAATGGTAAAACACAGATTTTTGGAACAGTGTTTAAGTTTGTGAAATGTGAGTCTATGTAATATCCCAAAAGTGTATGTGTGTGTCTTTGTGTGTGTGTCTTGCTCGTAGGGTGCTGTGATGCGTCTAGTGCAGCATGCTAGGAAGCCGTTGGATGTAGGGATGCATGTGACCTCCCTCCCTTAGTCCCTGCCACTGGCCAGCCCAGTCCTGGGTAAAGGAAGCTGAGTGCGTAAGTCTTCCGAGGTCAGTACGTAGCCTCTCCTCCACCAACACCCCTCCAGTGCCTCCTGGCGGCAGCAAACAGTAACTGTCTTGCGACTCCAGGCTGGTAGGGGATCTCAGAGTAGCATTGGGCCCCAGATCACTACCGCCATCCACTGCCCCAGTGGCGTACCCCTCACCAAAATCCGGCATGCCACCCTCATCAACGCTTATGCCCCAACACTGGATGCAGACATTGAGAACAGAGAAACCTTCCATGCCGAACTAAACTCCACCATAGGCAGAACACCTTCCAATGACAAGCTTATTTCCTTGGGGATTTCAAGGCGAGAGTAGGCTCTGACAGCAGGCTCTGGAGGAGAATCCTTGGTCAGCACGGTGTTGGCCTCCGCCTTCTTACTCTCTGCTCTGAACACCAGTTGGTCACCATCACCAACACTCCGTTTCAACTAAAGGACAAACTCAAGACCTCCTGGCAGCACCCTCGCTCTGAACACTGGCACCTACTGGATTATATCATTGTCCGCAGTGTGGACAGGAAGGAGGTGTTAATCTCCAGGGCTAATGTGTGGAGCAGACTGCTGGACTGACCACAGACTGATCAGAGCCAAACTTCAGATGGAAATTTGTCCCCAACTCAAGAAAACATCTGCTCAAATGTGACGCACTAAAATCCAAACACTGTGTAGACCAGCTTGCAGCAAACCTCTCTGCAATCTTGATATTTTTTCAGACACAGACATCAATGCCACCTGGAGTTCCCTACGCACTGCCATTCATCAGGCAGTAAAAGTAATAAGAGAAAGGGTGAAAAAGCTCGCCTAAGTCATGCTCTTCCACCTTGTGTCTCATATGTCTGAGAACATCTAACCGGAATCACAGTAAGGTTTCAGATGTGACTGCAGCTCTACAGACATGATCTTTGTGGCAAGAAAAGTACCGTACAAGAAAAGTGCCCCGAACACCAAACTGACCTGTACGCAGCCTTTATTGACCTGTCCAAGGCTGTTGACACCGTAAACTGTAAACTCCTCTGGGGAAGATGAGGGTTCCATCAAAGATCCTCAACATTCTCAGACAACTCAACATGCAACATGATAGAATGCAAGCCTGTGTTTGGATCGTAGGCCGGCAATCCCCCTCTTTTAATGTGGAAGTTGGGATCAGGCAAGGATGTGTCCTAGCCCATATCATATCCAACATGTTCCTGTCAGCAGTCTCTCTCCTCTGGCTGGTGGATGGGGGCCACATCCAGTTTCCACTTGATGGAAATCTTGTCAAAATCCTGCGCCTACAGGCAACCATTAAAAAACGCCACACAACAAATTCAAGAGCTCCAGTACGCTGACGACTGCACACTCCGTGCCCACAAACCAGCTTCCCTGCAACAGACACTAAATGTGGTAACCTCCATATACAGTGCCCTTGGACTCGAAGTCAACACTTCCAAAACTCAGATGTTTGTGCAACAATCATCCCACCAACTGGAAGTGCTTATCTTCACCATTGACATCCAGAAGCTCTCAATCGTCCTGTACTTAACCTACCTTGGAAGTGTCCTCTCATCCACCTGCAACATCGACAGTGAAATCCAGGTCCGCATGGCCCTAGCCTCCTCTGCCTTTGGTAGGCTTAACAGCAGAGTCTTCCAAAATAGAAACCTGACAGTTCCTACCAAAGAAGCTGAATACAAAGCAGACAGTCTGTCCACACTGCTGTATAGCTCGGAAGCCTGGACACCATACCAAAGGCACATAAGAACGCTAGAGGCATTTCACATTCCCTGCCTGACACGGTCAGTTGGGCGTTTCCTTGGAGGACATAATCCCTCACGTGGACACCTCAACCGCACCCACTGTTATGTGCCAGATCTGTGCCTTGTTTTGCAGAGCTCCTAAAGCCTCTCCTGAAGCCCCTCCCTCACCTCGTTAACTGTCACCTGTGCTGCCTATTTAAGCCTGGAGTCTTAATTGACTCTCTCTGTCCAGCCAGGGAAGACCGCATGGCCAACAGTCACCCTTTTGTTAAACCTTTGTTACAATAAACACCATTTTCTTACACCTTTACCATTGGTTTGACTACTTTATGTTGCTTCCCCGAGCCGGGTCGTAACATATTGGGGGTTCGTCCGGGATCAATCCGGATGAGTTTTGTTGAGTTAATTTGTTAATTTTTTTCCCTAGGACAAACTTTGTAGGCTTTGGTGGTGTTTGGCATTGTGGCTGTGACCAGCTCTTATAGTATCCGAGTGCTTTTGATTTAAAGTTGTGAGTGATCTCCCTGGTTAGTTAGGGAGTGTGCCAGCTGGGCAGAGCAATCTGTCCTTCCATCAGTGCACTATTTGTTATTTTGCCTTTTTTATTTCGAGGATATCCTGGGTGGAGACTTGTCTCTGGTGGGGGCGGGCATATCAGGGCCTTGGCCACAGGGCTGAGGTTAACTGAGCTTTGCTTTAAAGAAGCCTCGAGCCCAGTACCCCTCAGAAGCCAGTTAGGTTTAGTTTGAAGGTAGGCAGGTACCAGGGGGCTTGCTTTTAGGATCTTTTGCACTCGGAGGCTTGCTCACTTTGCTCAGCAGTGCTTGATTTGTAATGTTAGCTGAGTTAGTGATTGCTTTATGGGGACAGTTGTGGTAACGTGTCCTGGGGCCTCATTTATAAAGCTTGCGGCGCACAAAAACCTTGCGTAGACGGCCAGAAATGTGCGGGGAAATGTGCGGTGGCAAACGTTGGTATTTATAAAAACATTCTTTGCGGAGAATTGTGCGTATTCCTACGCCAACTTTCGACCATGCGTAGAGCTACCGCAAGGTTTTCCTGACTCGGGGAATTAGCGACACTCAATGGCAACACCACGAAATAAAGCTCAGTCATATGAGTCAAACACAGACAAATGACTGTGAAATGCTTAGCCCCCAATATATTTAGTCAATAAAATGTTTAAGCTTACCTATAGTTGCGAATATATGGCTACTGTAGTCTATGGCATGCAGTTGTGATGTAGGTTGAATTACTTATCAAGTTGAAGCCTAGTTCTACATGTTTATATTTTATAAGTTGAATCTTAAAGCGCTACTCTATAATAATATCCTATACGTTGGGAGGTGTTTCCGTGAGTGGCCAGCGGGAGAGCAAATTTTAAGAGGTGTGTAATTTTGTACAATGTTAAGCCAAACAGATATTAATTAAAACTGTAGGCCTATATTTCGTTAGATAAAATCATGTTATGAATTTAGCAAATCATTACACGCATCTCTTTCCCATAACAATTCACACTGGAAGATATAACTATAATCTGACGTTGTTGGAAATGTGTGGATCTCACGGGAGATACACAATGCTCTCGAATAGACTATAGGCATTATTTCACTAGTCACACCAGATTTTAAATAGGCCTACATATAGTAGCCTACTACATGTACGCTAATATGTGATATTGCATACAGTACAAAGTTGGGCGAAACTGCTTTACAAAGACTATAACGACTGTGCCAATCATATGTGATAAGCGCGCGTGTGTGTTTGTGCCAGTTACTGAAGCACATGCACGTCACAGGCTTTCTTCCTTCCCAGTCGCTGTCTTTGCGGCCAGTTGCCTCCCTTTTTTCCTCATGTCAGTCACAATTCCGTGCTTATTAAGTGCGTCATCATATTCAGGAGCTATTTAGCATTCGCCATTTATGGTAGATTGTGGGATGAAACTGGGAGGTGAAGTGGGAGGACACGGGGTGGAGATCGTCTGCGCACAATTCACCTCAGGTGGGTAATTATAAAGGGAAGATTGCGTGGAACTGTGCACCGCACAGTTTTATAAATCTGAATTTTTTTTTGCGCAGCACATTTTTGGCTTTGTGCGGACGCAAAGTTTTAGGATGGTTTCTACGCACACCGTTATAAATGAGGCCCCTGGATCCTAACTTAGTTTCTTTTTCATTCAGCTTGTGGATTTGTCAAGTGGTGGTGTGTAACTTGACTTTGTAGGATAGTTCTCTCAAGGTTGTTGTTGCCTTTGATTACCAGCAGGTTCCATTTTGGTAATGGGTTTTGTATGGGTAATACTTTGTGCTACTTAGGAGCTAGATGGGAGTTTCTAGGCCTATTTCTGTGATCATGGTGACAGGAAACATTTAGTAGAGAGAATTTGTGACTAGCTGCTTGTGGTATTGGATACTGTGTTGTGTACACTGTGCGTACTGGTTTAAGTTGAAACCTTGTGTAAAAGCCATTGGTGTATTTTTGTTTTGTTTTTTGGTTAGTACAGTTATCTAGTATGGCAGCACCCACAGGTCTAGGTGACTTTATTAGCGCACCCTCAGAGGAGTTGCTTTGTCAGCTTTCTAAAGAACAGCTCCTTAGCCTTGCCGGTCATTATGACGTTGAGATTGCCAGCTGTGATAAACGCCTTAAAGATAGTTTAAGAGAAGTCCTTAATGCTATTCTAGCAGAAAGAGGCATTCCGTCCTTCGGTCTCCAGTCGGGGACATCGTCCTTCTGTCTCCAGTGGGGGACATCCTAGGCCTTTGGTCTCCAGTGGGGGACATCCCTGCCTCTTTTACCATCCACATCCGGATTAATGTCAATGTGCCTGCAGACTCCATTCTCAAGGTTGTAAATGTTACATGTAGTAGCACCATTTCATTTATAGTCTATTTTGGTGATTGTTAGGTGGCATAGAGCAACCATTTGAAGGGGGAGGTGTTATGTGCCAGATCTGTGCCTTGTTTTGCAGAGCTCCTGAAGCCTCTCCTGAAGCCCCTCCCTCGTTAACTGTCACCTATGCTGAGAGAGTCAATTAAGCCTGGAGGCTTAATTGACTCTCTCTCTCCAGCCAGGGAAGACCGCATGGCCAACAGTCACCCTTTTGTTAAACCTTTGTTACAATAAACACCATTTTCTTACACCTTTACTATTGGTTTGACTACTTTATGTTGCTTCCCCGAGCCGGGTCGTAACACCCACACACCAAGCGTCGAAGTGCTCCTTGCCACAAGACACCTGCGTTGGGTCGGCCATGTAATGTGCATGCCCACCCAGCGACTCCCCTGTCAGATCCTCTGTGGCCAACTTCAGGAAAGTCTGCTGGAGGACAGCGGAAATGATACAAGGACCACCTCAAAACCCTCCTGAAGCGCTGTGACATCCAGCCAGCGTCCCTGGAAAGCCTGGCAGCCAACCGTCCCACATGGCGCTCAGCCAGCCACCAGGGTGTAGCACACCTACAGGAGCAGACCACTGAGAGGAGAATACAGCGGCGTGCACAGAGACACCAGCGCGCTGCAGGGGTCACCCTCTCATGTACAGACTACATCTGCCCCACATGTGGCAAACCATGCGGGTCCGCATTGGCCTCCAGAGCCACATGAAATGGCACCAACGAAAAACCTCACAATAACCCAGCTCAAATGGAGCAACGTCATCATCGAAACTGATCGATAAGCAAGTGTGCGTGGTGTGTTTGTGTGTGTTGGTGAGAGGTGTGTGTGTGTGTGTGTGTGTGCGCCTGACTAACGTGCACATGTCTTCTTGTCCTCATTCAGTGTGTATCCTTGGTTGCAGTCGCAGGTGAAGACGCCGGGCGCGGCGACACAGATTTGTTCACAGTCGTGTTTTCCCTCAGCGCACAGGTCAATGGCTAAACAACACACACACACACATATTGAGTGTTAGTGTGTGTTTCTGATTGGGAATGGTACAAGTATAGAGCTGTGTCTCCAAATGGTAAAATGTGGATTTAAGGAGTAACGAAAAGGTGTGTGAATCTTTGGGAATCCCACGATTCGATTTAAAACAGATTTCTTGATTCAGTTGGAAAGAGGATTTCAGGATCTACTCCAGTCCACTGTGTGCTAAGAGGCATTATGGCAAATTATGACACGAAAGAAAATGAATGTCAATGTCTTATTTATCTTAATTTTTTCTTTCATTTTATGTGAAGATTATAATGAATCTGACTTAACCCTGCGGCCCCACCAAAAGGGACGTGAGCGCCACGGATGGCTGCCATTTATTTTCAATAGGCGTTGCCGTGCAAGAGCGATGCAATGAATCCCAACGTGATGTAAAAAATAAAAGGTCTTTTTTTAATTATTTTTTTTATTGAAATTCGGATTGAATAACGTAAAGCGTAATATGCAGTGGAAAGGTGAAAACAGGTATTTTATCGGCTCTGGTTCTGCAAACCTGGCAAACTATTTACAAACCGGGAGTGATGTCTGCAGCGCGCTAGGAGCGAACTGAGCACCCACAGGTGTAGTTAAAGCTTTTGGTGGGTCTGTAGGGTTAGGCTGGTCAACATTATGAAATACATCTAATTTAGTAAATCATGATTTGATTCAAAATCTTTTTCGCTACCCTTAGTTACGGTTATGTTAAATCTTCAGGAGAAGATTAGGGGTCTATGTAAGTATCCCAAACGTTAAGTGTGTGTGTGTGTGTGTGTGTGTGTGTGTGTGTGTGTGTGTGTGTGTGTGTGTGTGTGACCCTGACTAACGTGCACAGCTCTTCTTGTCCTCATTCAGTGTGTATCCTTGGTTGCATTCGCAGGTGAAGACGCCGGGCGCAGCGACACAGATTTGTTCACAGTCGTGTTTTCCCTCAGCGCACAGGTCAATGGCTAAACACACACACACACACACATATTGAGTGTTAGTGTGTGTGTGTGTGTGTGTGTGTGTGTGTGTGTGTGTGTGTGTGTGTGTGTGTTAGTGTGTGTGTGTGTGCTTCTGACATAACTCACTTTCAGGGGAACACACTAGACTTTATACAAGTTAATTGGAGACAGAAGGGACAAAAAGTCACGTCAAAATGGTAAAACGCAATTTTTTTCAGTGGTTAAGGTTAGGTTAGGTTAAGTCTCCACTCCAGGAAATGAATGTGAGTCTATGTAAATACCCCAAAAGTGTCATAAGTTAATACGTTTTTACGGACACACTCCAGACATTAGACCATTTGATTGGGAGCGGTTTGTGCAAGTAGGCAGGACAAAAAGCCGCATCCCCAATCAGTAAACCCCAGATTTGTGGGTCAGTGGTTAAGGTTAGGGTTATAAGACTCCAGTAAATCAACATGAGTCTATAGCCACATTTACATTGACAATCTTACTATGTTGAAGGTAGTAAGATTCCCAAAACATTCCCAGCTGTGTGAAATGGTCAACCTGTATTATTGGAACAGGGGCGCAGTGAGTGTGACCTTTTCAAGTTGTGCTAAAAGTTCTCGCACATTTTTTATATTTCTGAGGGAGCAGCCGAAGACAACAATAAGCGTCAATTTTAGTTTGATTGATATTTTCGCAACGCTTTTGTTGTATGTCATTCCACACCTGTTGTGTCAAACGGCCCTCTTCCGTTCCTGGATATTAAACACTGTAAATGCACACGGATCGGCCGCTGACTTCGATTAGTCCAGTGTAGATGCGCAAAGCCTGCATTTTGACGCTCGTATTTCTGTGATTCTGTGTGTGTGTGTGTGTGTGTGTGTGTGTGTGTGTGTGTGTGTGTGTGTGTGTGTGTGTGTGTGTGTGTGTGTGTGTGTGTGTGTGTGTGTGTGTGTGTGTGTGTGTGTGTGTGTGTGTGTGTGTAAATGACATTTTTTATAAAGAACTTTTTTTTTATTAGCTGATGCCTTTTTATGCTTTTAAACAATTTCCTATTTAGTTGATTCTTGGTTTGATTTCATTGCAACCAGTTTGAACTTCTTGCTTTTAACATGTGAATGACCTTGTGTTTTTAAATGGGACTTTAAAAGCAGCTGTTTTTTAAAAAGGCCAAGAACTTTCCGTGAAGTATAACTTCTCTTCTCTAAGTAACATGGCTGCCGTCGTATTTGGGTTAATTAGAAGATACAGTGTGTGTGTGTGTGTGTGTGTGTGTGGTGGCAGCATGTATGAATATGTAGTTACATGTTTGTGAATACAGCATGGATGGGGTTTAAAGGTGCAGTGTGTAGTATTTAGCAGCCCCTAGTGGTGAGATTGTAGATGTAAATGCTCTCTTCCCCTTTGGGAGAATTTACAGAAGCTACTGTGGCCTTCAAGGACAAGAAGCCAGTTACTAAAAATGGCATCATCCACCACTGCCTCAAGTCTTCCCACAATATCAAGTGATGAGGTGAAGATGTATTTAGTTATTTATTCAATAGTACTTCTTCTTCTTGGTCTTCCAACAGGTGCATTTCCCCAGGACGCCCACTATATACAAAAACAATTGTGTAAGACTGAAACATTCTAACACGCTGCACCTTTAACTGTTTGACAATGTTTTGACATATTTGTGAAAAGGTTCAGTAAAGTGCAGTGACCAAACAGCGCCAGTAGACGAGAAGTGACCACAAGTATTCCTTACTTAGCTCATCTCCCACCCTACAGAGTCTCAAAAGTATTTCAGTTTTGGAAGTTAAATGGTCCCACTCGTGTCATGCATGTGTGTGTTATGTTAGCAGCTCCACCAGGCCAGAGTTAGACAGGTTTGATCGTGAGAAAGCATTGTATTAAAACCCTCAGCTTCATCATAGCAGCAGTGGATGGCATGGCTGGGTTAGGGTTAGGGTTAGAGAAGGACTTACCATGAGGCAATTGGGCATTTGCCTTGGGTCTCTAAGCTACCAAAATGCATGGTAAAGATAGTATTTTTCACATTTTGTATTTATTTAACTTTTTACTAATTCATCAAGTGTTTTTAAAACTCCATACGCTTAAATGACATCAGTTAATTCACAAGTGCAACTATAAATGTATATATCTGTATTTGTTCATTAACAGATAGAACATAACTTTTGTTACTAAAGTGAAACGAGAACATACAAGACATTACAATAGGTCAATTATGGAGGTACAAAAATAATACACATAGGGCAGTAGTTGAATGCAAATGTATGAATTCTGAATTAAATCTTAACGAGTTTAATGATCAAACAAGTTATTACTGTGTGCTATATTTAGATTATTTGACCACATTGTTTTGGGAAATGACATCCTAATGAAGCCTTTTGAATTTGATTTGAACGAAAATCAAATCAGTTTTATGTCAACAGTCCAATATCACAAGTAGCAATTTGCCACATAATTAGAAGAAAAAAAAACTCCTTATTTTTTTTTTAAACTAGGTTCTACTAAATAGGTATTTCTTATATAAATAAGGATTGAAATGGCGTGTCCACATGCTTGTACATAAAATATTTCAAGTGATGCGAGGTTGAAGAAAACCTGCGATCAGTGCACGAGAAAAAAAGAATTCTGGCATTTTCTCTGCCTGTATTTGTGCTTTTTTTTAATCATCTCTTAAATTCAAATCGTAAAGTCTAACCTCGATGTCCTCCCCTGGTTGTCCTTAGCAACGTCAGTGTGTAAATGTTGTACTTACCTTGGCATGTCTTGCCGTCGTCGTGCAGCCTGTATCCTTGGTTACAGGTGCAGTGATAGCCATTCAGCACACTCACACACTCATGATCACAACTGTGGTTCCCAAACGAACAGTAGTCGATCACTGAGGGCAGAGGCAGTGCGGCCGTAAGCAGCAGAGCAAACAGCAAACAGCAGCTCAATGAGTGGGTTTACAGCTATGTTCCTTATGTCTCATAACTAATAATAACATTCTCATTTCATTTCAAGCACTGGTCAATGTGATTTGTCTATTTTGCTTCCACAACATATTCAGGTGTGTATTTGACTAAACCCTGTCTGTTTGTGTCGGTATAATTCTCCTATACAACTGTTTATGGACATTATTTCAACATTACTTATTTTATACCTGTTCAATACTTTCCATAATCATTCTTAGCAATATTCTGCAGGTTATTACAGAAGGATTTGTTTAAAATATTTAATGAAAATAAAAAATTGGTTGGCAAGGTTGTGAAAAATTTGAGCAATAATGTAGAATAAAGCATCTAAGAGATATGACAAAAAAGTGTATCACTGGGTTTTAATAGATATGTATTTTAGTGTGTTCTGTATTTGTCCCGATTGCTTCCAATTTAAATATTTCAAGCCTGGGTTCACAGGGATATAAAGGATGTGTAGTTGCGAGACAAACAGTAGGAACATAGTGTCAATCCACACTCAGCTTCAAAATGCAGCAAAGAAATCAAGATTCAGCAGATTATTCAAGCTTCAAGTCCATTACAGCAGCAAATAACAAGACATGAAATCAGGCCAAGCACTTTTTAATACAAACCTAGGAGCCATAAGCAGCTGTTATCTATGATGCTGTGTGTGTGTGTGTGTCGTAGTGTGTGTGTGTGTGTGTGTGTGTGTGTGTGTGTGTGTGTGTGTGACTAACTTGCGCATGTCTTCTTGTCCTCGTTCAGTGTGTATCCTTTGTTGCATTCACAGGTGAAGACGCCGGGCGCAGGAACACAGATTTGTTCACAGTCATGTTTTCCCTCAGCGCACAGGTCAATGGCTGGAACACACACACACACACATTTTTAGAATCAATTTGTTCATTATCATTCATTGTGTATGAAGGAAAAATTTCACTATTTTTCATTTCCAGAAAAAAATAATATTCTGTTTCACTGTTCTGTTGGCTGTTCTATTTGGTTTAGGTTAGTAAAATCAGGACTTGAAACAATGTGATTATCACATCTGGGCATCTGTGATTTAAACGCAAAACTAGCAAAAACAAAGATAGTTGTCAGAACAATCCATGATTAATTTGCAAGGAGGATCTGCTACTAACTATTTTGTCTTAGTTTTAATGGTGCTATATCGCTCAAATATACACAAACAAAGACAAAACAAGTTATTGCATTGTTGTCTGATGTGGATCCCATGTCAGGTTGTGAAAACTCTTAGCTTAGCCCAAAAGGTATTAAAAAAACATCCCCTACGTTCCAATCCCCATACTTCCCCTACTATTCAGTATGCCAGAAAAAGATTCAGGATGTTCCAATACATGCATGTCAATTGTAGTACGCCAAAAATACCTAGATGCCCCACTAACTCCGCAGGGATTGTTGCCCATAAAATTGTGAAGCCATTTGTCTGTTTTCTGCCATATTCCTTGTGTGTGACCCTTTGCTATCTGTTGTTACCGTTTTTTTTTTTTCATTTATTTATTGGGTTTTTCATTTTAAGGGACAACGAGAACAACACAAGGAACAGCTGTCTCTGAGTTCAAATGAAATCAAAATACATCATAAAAAATAAAAAAAACACAATAAGCTTTCGTACAAAAATGTGTAGAAATATACATGGAAAATTCCAAAAATAAAAATAAAAAACAAGCAGCGACTAAATAAAGTTAGGAACACAAATAAACAGTTAGAAGAAAGTATACAAATGAATACAAAGAGGGGGGGGGGGGGTCTGTTGTTACCTTTGCATGTCTTCCCGTCTTCATTCAGAGTGTATCCGGGCAGACAGAGGCACTGGAAGGAGCCGGGGGAACTCTCACAGATGTGTTCACAGCCATGTTCGGACTCCAGGCACAGATCCATACCTGCAGCACAGTCAAGTCAAGTATATTGACAATTATTCAAATATTCAGGAATACATAAGGATCAAAATGACGTTTGTCTCTGACTCACGGTGCAATAGGAGCAATAATAATAATAATAAAGTAAAGTAGAATATATCCAGCACAGAGTATATACACTTCAGCGCCCAGTAGAAGTGTGAGTATATTATCTCTTTTTTTTTTAAGATAATTTTTTGGCATTTTTTTTAATGCTTTATTAGGTAGTTTGGAGAGACAGAGATGAAATGTGTCAGAGAGGTGAATGACATGCAGAGAACGACCCGGGCTGGATTCTAACCCGGGTCTGCTGTGAAGAGGACTGAGACTCTGTGGTACAATGTTAGAAATAGTTTTGCTTATTTCACTTTTCATATAAAGTAGCTACTCCATTGTACATTAGCAGTAGCTTTTAATGCTTTGATGCTCTATATTCGAGATTAATTTGTTGTAAGAAATAGGTGATATTTTTTTTAATAATCCTACTTTATTTTTGGATATTTTTTTTAAAAAGAACACAACCGAAAAAGTGAACATACAAAAGACAAAATAAAATAAACAACTAACATGGCGTACTCTACTTTACAGGTTGCTAAGGACCTTGTTTAAACTATAGGTAAATGTTGAGTAAAAAATTAATAAGGTGTCATTAGGTTCACCCTAATGACACCTTATTAATTTTTTATAGGTGATGTTTTGTTAGCGCTTTTGTGAGTTACCATAACACCTCTTAGCTATGGACATCAAGTGTTATATATCCTCATATTGATATAGCATTTCATTCTGTCTACCTTTTCTCTCCTTCTCCAGCTCCCACTGAGGAAAACCAGAGTCCAGTTTAGTCTAGAGCAAAAGCAGCAACGGGAAATATCTGCACTTTGGGGATCTGAGGACGCTGTTATGAAAAAGTATTAGACGGACATGGAGAGTTTTTTTTTCTGTTATGGCCAGACATTCATAATGTTTTTGATGACATAAAGAACTTGGCTTTGCCCACCATGAGGTCAAAAGCATAAAATTGAAATCCCAGAGACTTGGCCTGGTATGTTTAGGTGACTTTGTCTAAAAGTAATCCATTAGTGGCGTCAAATGTGAAGTTGTATTCCAGTTTTCTGATGGGGATTTTATACAAATATAATGTTCAAACCCATAAATAATATGTATTTCATTAGTTGTGTTCTAACCCGGGTCGTTCTCTGCATGTCATTCCACTCTCTGCCCCATTTCATCTCTGTCTCTCCAAAACTGTCTAATAAAAGCAAAAATGCCTGCCAAAAAAAGAAGCCAAATGTTTTTTTCTAGCTTGGTTGTGGATGTCATGTTTGTCTTGACAACCACTTTCTAAAACAATGTATTACTATGTTTCTCCTTTTATTCTTTGCTATTTAATTAATTAATTAACTTATTACTGTTTTCTTTCTTTTTTTTATATTTATTATGCACTGGCCGAAGGAGCACTGCAATTTCATTGTATACCTGTTGTGCAATGACAAAAAAAGATTCTGTTCTAAGGCAACATGTGTCAAAGATATATATAAAAAAAAATTGGCAAACATGAATAATGAAAATACCAAATGTGTCCTCTTATTTACTGTTGTTACAGACAGTGAGGAAATGTCCTGTGCAGCGTCTCACCACTAGGCACTTGGCCCAAACCAAGTACTTAGTACATATGCATGATTATACTTTCTAGAGGGCCGACATTTCTGTATTTAAAAACCTTTTTTTATTGATTTTATGTAATATTCAAATTTTCTGAGATTTTGAATTTGGGGTTTTTATAAGCTGTAAGCCATAATAATCACAATTTTAACAAATGAAGGCTTCAAATATGTCACTTTACATGTAATGAGTCTGTATAAGATATTATTTTCACCATTAAAGTTGAATTACTGAAATAAATGAACTTTTGCACGACATTCTAATTTTTCGAGTTTCACCTGTACTGTATTGTCATTGCACAGGAGATACAAAGGAAATTTGCTGTGCTGTGCCTGAAAACCGCACATTCAATATTAAAAAATATATATACAGCCCCGGATTTTATTTTTTTTTTTCTTAAATCTTCATCTCTACATTACTTTATGACATGCTCTTAATGACAATATTCGTATAGTGAATTTGGTAGAAATTGTGTCAGTAGTTTATAGAATAAAACCAAAATGTTCATTCTACTCAAACATATGCCTATACATAGTAAAACGAGAGACACTGAACATTTGGAGTGGATTCTTAATTTTTTCCAGAGCTTTATATACGGTATGCACACGTCTACTCACCACAGAGCTTGTCCTGGAACTGCAGTCCGAAGGTGTGAATGAGATCGAAGCGTTCGACCAGGAACACGTGGTCTTCAAAGGGAGGTGAAGCCATGGCTCTGAGTGACGCCATGTCTGCCCGGGCCACGCCCACAGCATAGATCTCTATCCCCTTCTCTCTGGCCTCCGCCGCCACCTCAGCCACTCTGTCCTGGGGCCGCCCGTCTGTCACTATCACCGCTACGTTAGGCACCTGGGGAGAGGGACATGGGAGGGGCAGATATAAGGTAAAGGATCTGTGTGTCTGTCTGTATGTATGTCTGTCTAGCTGTCCGTCTGTCTCTGTCTCACTATCGCCGCTACGTTAGGCACCTGGGGGGGGGAGGGGCAGATATAAGGTAAAGGATCTGTGTGTCTGTCTGTATGTATGTCTGTCTAGCTGTCCGTCTGTCTCTGTCTCACTATCGCCGCTATGTTAGGCACCTGGGGACAGGGACACATGAGGGGCAGCTACTGTATAAGGTAAGGTTCTGTCTGTCTGTCTGTCTGTCTGTCTATCTCTCTGTCTGTCTGTCTATATATCCATGGCATCCATCCATCTATCCAGGTTAAACCTCCTACGAGGATGTCTTAAATGTTTCTGAGACAGTCTAGGTTTTCCTCTGATGATCATAAATTACCTGCAAACGAGACCATCAGTGCAAAGAATGCTATTTTTTATATAGTTTTTCTTAATGCTTTTGCTCGGGTCTGAATCCATACCAATAATTACGTCAAGAAGACAGGAAAAGCCTGTGTTTATGAACACTACTAAATCAAACTTGTATCTGCTTCACCATGGTCATATTACCATTATTAATCTGACATAGTCACACTTAAATACATTACCTCATGGCCATGATCAGCGGTCTCTCTTCTTGGACGTATTCACTCGCTGACTAAACAACTGCAAGCACCGCTGGCACCACTAGAGCACTAGGGTTGTGAAAAATAACTACCGCTTTTATCCAGATGTAGCTCTAGAATCAACAGAAACTCAAAGTTCCCTGTAGCTTTTTTAACATTGCCAAAGCTACTGGGCAAATATGAACCAACAAATAAATTGCACAATATAAAAAAAATATCCATCCATCCATCCATCCATCTATCCATCCATCCATCCATCTATCCATCCATCTATCCATCCATCCATCCATCCATCTATCCATCCATCCATCTATCCATCTATCCATCCATCCATCTATCCATCTATCCATCCATCCATCCATCTATCCATCTATCCCTGCCTTCTTGGCCAGGTCATTCTTGGAAAAGAAATGTAATCTCAATCAATATTACCTGGTTAAATAAAGGAGATTGATTGATTACCTTAGGCCTGTGCCCCTCCCCCTCTATGTTCATGAGGTAACATGGTGGTCAGATATAAGGTGTCTGTCTGTCTGTCTGTCTGTCTGACTACTGTATCCATCTATCCATCCCTCCCTCCCTCCCTCCTTACCTTAGGCCTGTCTCCCTCCCTCCCTCCCTCCTTACCTTAGGCCTGTCTCCCTCCTTACCTTGGGCCTGTCCCCCTCCCTCCCTCCCTCCCTCCCTCCCTCCCTCCCTCCCTCCTTACCTTGGGCCTGTCCCCCTCCCTCCCCTCCCTCCCTCCTTACCTTGGGCCTGTCCCCCTCCCCCTCTATGAAGGCAGAGTTGATGAGGTATTTGATGGCCAGTCCGGTCATGGTTCCCTGGGCCAGGGGGATGATCTGGTTGATGCCTTTCACCATCGCGTCCACCTTAGCGTGAGCCTTCAGGGAAAACTCAGTGCGCACCTGCAGACACACAGCACATCATTTAACATATTTTAATAAAAGTAGAGACAAGTTTTATCCTTATCTTTATGAGTAAGAGATAGGGGTTCAGGTGTGTGTGTGTGTGTCTCTTTCTCACTGTCTGTGTGTGTGTTTGTGTGTCTCTTTCTCTGTCTGTCTGTCTGTGTTTGTGTCTGTGTGTGCGTGCTTTCTCGTGTCTCTGTCTGTGTTTGTGTCTGTGTGTGTGTATGTGCCTTTTACTATACCTGGCTGGAGTACTGAACCACTCCCACTCTAGTAGCGTTGAGTCCGATGTCCAGTGTGTCCAGGATGTCGATCATAAACTTCCTCATGGTCTCAAACTCATGAGGCCGCACGCTGCGGGAGCTGTCAATCAGAAACACCAGATCCACTGGGCCAGCCTTACACTTCTGCTCCGGGCCTGGGACAAGGGAAGAAATAATTCATTGTTTTGAGAAGTGATATATGAAATAAAGTGTTATATTTATCATTTATAAAATCATTCAAATTGGAATTTACTCAATTGGAAAGTATTAAAAAACTAATGTTGAGATAATGTCCGTTAAAGATGGTTGTATAGGAGAAATATACAGACGCAAACAGACAGTTTAGTCACATAAACACCTGAATGTACATGTTGGACCTTTGATTTATACGTATGTAAGAGTATGAAAGAAGACATGTTATGGAAGATAAATAGACAAAAATTTCAAAATTGACCAGTGCTAAAAAAAACAGTATGATTGCCTCCCCTTAAAATGATATATCAGCTGTGTCGTGTCTCCTTGGTTACGGCATTTCTTTGAAATTACTGTATGAACATTGTATTTTACTCAACAGACAATAATACTCTCGGGAAAGTATTTTTTTAGATTTTTTGTGATGGTATGAGATTCACATTATTCAACACCTGAAACTTGTCTCCATGTCTTTAGCTGCCTCTAGACACCTGTTATGGTCTTTAATTCGTCAATGTCCTCCCAATATTGTAACATTATATTCAAAACACATCAGTCATGGATGAGGTATGAGGTTAGACTGTGTTTGTGGTGTTTCTCTGTTGAGGTGGAAACCGATTGTTTGATTAATGCATTTCCAAAATGTCTCGACAAAACCTGGAGTTAAACTGAGATTCAGAGCAGACCAGACTGTGTCGGTAAAATGATTCCTGTGGGATCTTTGGTAGAATCCAGATTTAGTTTCAAACAGACCTGAACAAAGGCTGTCTTTAAGATCTTTAAAATACTTATCATATAAGTTATATCAACCCCTCAGCTGCAGATGTAATGTCAACCACGTATGAAAGAGAAACAATTTAACACCATATCGCCATTTAGTAAAATGTTTATTACGTTAAGGCATTTTCTTCATGGTATGGTCTCCTATTTAAGTTTACACATTATTGAATATGTATAGTTTATTGTTGGTAGGACCTTGATAAGGTTATGTTTCTATTTTGAAATTAGCCAGTTATGGCGAGATATGGCAGGAAAAAAAATAGTTTTTTAAGCACTGGTCAAATATGAGATGTTTGTCTATTTATCTTTCATAACATGTCTTCTTTCATACTAGTATAAATCAAAGGTCCAAAATGCACTAATGTAATGTAAGTTTTTTATTTGACTAGACCTTGTCTGTTTGCGTCTGTATATTTCTCCTATACAACCACGTTTAACAGACATTTTTTCAATTATTATTTTTTTTTTTTCAAAACTCTGAACCACCATTTTATTTATTCCCCTCAGGAGTTTGACACTGACCTGCTTTGGGCCGGGCGCTGGCGAGGACGGCCAGACTGAGCAGAATGAAGCAGCACAGAGATCTGAACTGATACATCTTCTGAGGTTTTCTGATCTGACGAACACAGCCGGACTCACTGGCACTGGGACAACCTGGGAGAGAGGGAGGGAGCGAGGGAGGGAGGGAGGGAGGGAGATTGGGAGAGAGAGAGAGGGGGGTGAGGGAGGGGGAGAGAGAGAGAGGCAGAGGAGGTTATTTATTGTAACATGAGTGAAGCACAGTATAGATAGATAGATAGATAGATAGATAGATAGATAGATAGATAGATAGATAGATAGATAGATTTGGCAAGAATTATCATAGATTAAAACTCACTCTGCATTTTGCTTTTGCTTAGAGCGTCAGTTGACAAAATAAAATCATAACACATTTGGGACGTCACTTGTCGTAAATTTACTCAAGCTTCAACACTCTGTAAAAGCCCTTGATGATTGGTAAGAAAGTGTACAAACTGCAGCAAAATTCCTACCGTGTGTAAGTGTGTGTGTGTGTGTGTGTGTGTAGGGGTGTGTGTGTGTGTAGGGGTATGTGTGTGTAAGTGTGTGTGTGTAGGTGTTTGTAAAGTGATAATAAAGTCAATGACGGGTTTGGAGGTTCAGAGGGACATTCCAGTTCAGCCCCGTCGTAAAACGCTCCGCTGAAAACACCTGGATTAGGAGGGCAACGATTCCTCTTAATAAAAGGCTATGGACACACACACACACACACTCTCTCTCTCTCTCTCTCTCTCTCTCTCTCTCTCTCTCTCTCTGTCTCTGTCTCTTTCTCTGTCTCTCTCTCTCTGTCTCTTTCTCTCTCTCTATCTCTCTCTCTCTCTGTACTTCTATTTTGTGAGGACATTCATTGTCATAATACATTCCCTAGCCCCTTACCCTAACCCTAACCATCCAAACTAAATGCCTAACCCTCAACCCTTACACTAACCCTTATATAAACCTAATTCATACCTGAACCTTAAAACCTAGTGTTAACACTCAAACAGCCCTTAAAAGGCCTGTACTAAAGTTTGAACTAGCCAAAATGTCCTCACTTTCCAAAAATGTCCTCACTCTTAAGGTCTAAAACTCAAATCGGTTCTCTCAAAAATAGTTGTACACACACACACTCACACACACACACACTGTCTCTCTCTCACACACACACACACACACACACACACACTGTCTCTCTCTCTCTCACACACACACACACACACACACACACACACACACTCACTCACTCACTCACTCACTCACTCACTCACACAGTCTCTCACACACACACACACACACATTGCCTGACTATCGGCCAGAGCCTGTGGTCATCACTGGCTCTGCTCTGAACAGATGTAGAAACACAAAGACTCTTTCTGTCTTTATATCTGTTTGGCTGCTTGTGTTTCCTGCTGCTTCGTGACTTTCTCTCATCTGCTACACTTATTCTCAGGAGCGCACGCACACACACAGCGAACACAGGCACACACACACACTCACACACACATACACACACACACACAACACACAGACATACACGCAAGCACACATACACACACACTAACAAACACACACACATAGACACGCAAGCACACATACACACACACTAACAAGCACACACACATAGACACGCAAGCACACATACACACACACTAACAAGCACACACACATAGACACGCAAGCACACACATTGGCACACACATACAGAAAACGCCTTTAATATTCCAATACAGTCAGACCCTCTCATTGAACCTGTAGTGAATCAACGGTCAGCCAAACTTATTCATACTTTTTAATTTTCAAACCTATGCTGCGGTAATATCTTCAATACGTTTTGGCGAAGACTTGTACACAATGCATTATCCACGGTGTTGAAAGGTGACATATTCTAGTCATGGTGAGTCCAGTATGATGTCTGTCACGCAAGCTTTTCATTTGTTTCTCTCCCACATTTCAGTCTGGACCTTCTCCAATCTCCGTGGGGAGGAGCCTAGCCCCGTCTGTTAGTGGAAGGCAGCCCCTGATTGGTTCATGTAGTCAGTAAGTTTAACTCAACTTCACCTGAATATCAGCCCAGTAATAATACACAAGAAAATGCTTCTAAAGAAAACTACACATCTTGGGGGCGCCCTTAGCTCAGTTGGTAGGGCGCCCTCCCCCCCACCCCCTCCCCCCTCCATGGACCTCGGCCAGCAGCGGACCCGGGTTCGATTCCAGCCCGCGGTCGTTCTCTGCATGTCACTCCCCTCTCTGCCCCATTTCGACTCTGTCTCTACACTATCAATAAAGCATTAAAAATGCCAAAAAAATATCTTAAAAAAAAATACGCATCTGCTTCTGGAACTATAGCAACATGAGGCTCACACAAACACTTTCTCTACATTCTCACTAAACTTTCTCTCTTTCTCTCTCCTCTCTCTCTCTCTCTCTCTCTCTCTCTCTCTCTCTCTCTCTTCTGTAGCATGTATGTGTGTGTGTGTGCCAAGTTAAGTCAGTGAGCGTGCCGTGACCCCGGGGCATATTCAGGTTGTAAAGTTGGAAGGTGCGACACATGTGAGCATCTGCTGAATCACAGGCTCTCTGACCTCAACAGAAACAGACCTGACAGAGAACAACCTCCTACGCCCCTCCATATGCAAAGACTTGCCCTGTGTTCCAAATCTCACACTCTTTCTATTCTACATACTACATCTGACCATAAAAAGAATCTAGTTAGGATGCAGTAGGCATACACTTGGGACATACTTTAACTTATTTATTTCTTCATAACATCGCGCCTTGACCTTGCCTCTTGCTTTTATATCCGTCACATCCCCGTTTGTTTTCATATGAGAGGCTCCGTCGATGTGACGTCACTTCACGTGCGGACTGGATTGTGGGTCAGAATCGCCCAAATAGGATGCTCTTTTCATCACTAAAAATCTTGGCCGGATGAAGTAGGACATCCGGGTACTTCTAACCATCCTAAATCTAAATAATCAGTTGATACACTAGAGGTAAAACGATGCTGGTTTGTGGAATGAAATGAAAATCCATAATTTTGGTTTCACTCCATGTCAGGAGTTATGAAACTGTGTGTGTGTGTGTGTTTTATAGGACAAAGACTCCTTAGTATGACTGTAGTTAACTGGCAGCCATAGCTGATCCCCCCCTTCTACCTCCAACAACCTTTTCCTGTCTCCCTCACGAAACAATCTACTACGATACAGACACACAGACACATAAACACACGCACACGCAAACCCCCCCACAAACACACGCACATACATTCACACAAACACTCACACATGCACACACACTGCACACACACATTTGCAGACACACACATCTCTCTCTCTCTCTCTCTCTCTTACACACACAAACACACACTCTCCCACACACACACACACACACACGGCTGCCCCTCGACACGGGTCACAGACCGACACATGTTCTATAATTAACCACACAGAGGATCATTCAGTTCAGAGACGATATATTTTCTTGTTAAAACATTTCATTGACTGGATGGCGGTGGGCCAATCAACTGTGTGTTTGTTTCTAACTCAGCTCTTAAACATAGAAGTGGAGATCCTATTTCCTCCAATTAACACCTTCAACAAATACCTTTTGTAATACAGTTTACTCACCCTGAAAGCATCTGGAAACCTGGTCTCAAATAGTACCAATCTACAGCCATGGAAAAAATTAAGAGACCAGTCTTAAATCTTCATCTCTACGTTACTTATTGAAAATGCTCTAAATGGCAATATTTTTATTGTGAATTTGGTAGAAATGTTGTCAGTAGTTTATATTATAAAATCAAAATGTTCATTCTACTCAAACATACGCCTGTAAGGAGTAAAACGAGAGACACTGAACATTTGGAGTGGTCTCTTCATTTTTCCCAGAGCTGTATATGTGTATAAACTTGAACAAACATTAGATTGAAAATTAATGTTCACAAATATGCTTAACCTTAGTTTTAAAAAGAAAAACCCTTTTTTACTGTCTAGACCGTTTGACAGGATTGCGTGGGTTTGGCCGTATCCAATGGTTACTCTTTTCAGGTGCTTTGCTATCATGCAACTGACTCCCCAAAATTACAAAGGTAGAAGAATTTTGTGTATTTGGGTTCAGAGGGGCTTTAAGGTTGAACATTTGAACTGTTAGACATATTATATTCTAGTGTATTGTGTAACTACTGCATAAATATAGAATAATTATCTCGATTACCTGTGTTTTTAGATATAAAATCACAAAAGCAAAGTGTTTTAAATGCATGCCAGAGGGTGGTTTAATGCCATACTCAGTCCCAGAGTGTAAACCAAGCGCGCAGTTTGCTGAGCAAGTTGTTAAAATACGAGTTAAAGAGCAGCTGTTGACGTTGGCGTGTGTGTGCGTGCGTGCATGTGTGTGTGTGTGTGTTATGCATGGATGTGAGATCACCACAACAAATGAAACAGTCGCTGCTTCTTTTAAAAAAGCTCTTTTCAAGTCCAGGCCGTAAAAATAAACCGCTGTATTTCCTCCAGTCTGACTCAGAGCTCGGTAAACTAAATACCAACTTTATTGTAACTTTCCATCTGCTATAAAGTAAACCCATCAGCGTGAACTTGAAGCTACTGGGGCAAGATTAACACTGGTAACGTTTACCTTTTTCTTATCATGCGCTGTGTTGGAGGAGCCCAAGACTAAAGGATTTCATTGCCAGCGACTGCTCTGTAATTGTTGTGCATATGACAATTAAACCACCTTGAATCTTGAGGTACTATCTGGCTGTGTTAAGTATATTTGTCTTAAGTGGAAGAAGCAAAGTAAAGCCAATTTGTAAGAATATTCCATCATTTTATATTCTACTATGATTTCTGATTGGTCAATGTTAACATGAGCTGTACACTTTGACCAATCAGAGCGAGGCTCCGATTCTCTGATCTTATTGGCTGTTGGGACTGTCCATTCACTTTGGCACGACGTTGTTGGTGTAGAGCGTGTCAGGGAGGGACCATAGGGGAGGGACCAAAGAGAACAAGTGGAGCGGTTCAGGTATTTGGATTTGAATCTCTATCCCAGCTGCTATTTTCTCCCCAAATCCTCCACCCCAGCTTTAACTTAAAGTAGACATTTTTGTGTGTCTGTCTTTGAGTTTCTCTCCGACCGTTCATCCGATATACTTTACACTGGGTGGGCGCGTTGCTGAGTAACCAATGGATTGCAGTACCAAATGTGAAGTTGTTTGGACCAGTGATTCTGTAGAAAAACTGGGAAAACATCTGGTGAATCAAGCCAGACTTTGGTGCGCATCTATCTGTGCTATTACGGTAACAGTGCTAAGAGCAGCAACAAAAAGGTAATAGCGCTAAAAGATGCACATCATAATTCAAGTGGCAGCATGTGCACATGCCTAATAGTCACTGCTGTAGTTTATTTAACAAATTGAGGACATGGGAGATGTTAGGAAATGTTTGTGCCCCTTCTCCCTGAACCAAGCAACGCAAAACTCACAAGATCATTGAATACACACACACACACACACACACACACACACACACACACACACACACACACACACACACACACACACACACACACTTACAGAGGGACTGCTCTTAACCTTTTACAACAGCATAATGTGACACTGAATGCTCACTAAGTATCCGGTCTGGTTTTCCTGTTATTGCTGCTGCCCCCTATGGACTGAAGCATGTTAATGCATGTAACAGACTTCCTGTCAAACAGCCCCCAATGTCTAAACTAACCCTGCGTTCCAATCCACATACTTTTTCTTTTTCCTACACTACATACTAAAGTACAGAAGAGTTTTAGGGCCACAGGAGAGAAGAAAAATCAGTTAAGGAAGTTTTTTTTTCATTATGTCAAGAAATGTCAAGAATAAAGACGAATACTCCAAAATGCTATTGGAGTTAGTGGGGCGTTTATGTATTTTCAGCATACTACAATTGACTTGTATGTATTGGGACATCCTAAATCTTTTTTCTTGCATACTAAATAGCAGGGAAGCATGGGGATTGGAACGCAGGGTCCATCTCCAGTCAGTGAATCTTTCAGCTGAGCCAATGCATCGCTCGGTGGCGTCTGCAGAACACATTATGCTGTGGGAGATGTTTCAGCTGCTACCAGAGGTATTGAGACATGTATTATAATGTTAAAACCTGTTGAATGAGGAAAGGACTTACTAATGATTATTTTGATAATTTTTTTTTTTTTTTAGCTTTAAAGGTGGAGTTTTGCTTGTTGTCAAAATCCCTTTTTGTCAAAATCAATAAATATCTCCCCACGATCCACCACCTGTCCCTAATCCAGTGTTTATACAAAGCCTAGGTTCTGTAAACGGGTATGTAAACAAAGGGGACTACCGTAACTCGCAACGTACCAGGTAACAGAGCCTGTAGGCCGTGTATTAAGACCTGATTTTTTTCTTCAGCTCACACACAGAACAGACAGGTAGCGGATCATGAGGAGATATTCACTGATTTGTAAAATGGCTGAAATAATCAATCATGATCAAAAATATTGCTAGGTTATGGTTTGTTAATCTGCTCATGTGGATACCGGCAGGAGATAGAGGTAGATTCCTCTTTAAAAACAGATTATTTTCAGATAGTTTTGAAGCAATCTTTGTCCTACTAACTAAAGTCTTTCCATCGCTGCTCTGTTGAATTCGACTGATGTTGCTTCAACTAAACAAAACTCTTGGGGTGCTCCGGTGGTGTAGTGGATAGAGCGCGTACCATATTGGCTCCGGCCTTCGTTGCAGTGGTCGTGGGTTCAACTCTGACCTGTGGACCTTTACTGCAGGTCATCCCCCTCTCTCTCTCTCTCTCTCTCTCTCTCTCTCTCTCTCCCTCTCCCTCTCTCTCTCTCTGTCTCTCTGTCTCCCCATTTCAACTCTGTACTGTCTAATAAAGCTTGAAAATGCCAAAAAAAAACCTTTCATAGGATTCCTACATATCCAGTAGTCATTCACCCATATGTCATAGTGGGGGGTAAATAGCACTCGCTGTATTAAGTATCTAGAATGTACTTTGGAAATGTTCACAGCGCCTGTTATTTAGTGTTTTTTTCTCCCTGCTGTTAAATAGAGAACACAGGTGTCTTGTCCAGTCCTGCTGTTTGTTTTCATGATTCTAATGTTTTTAGCAGATTCTGACCGTCACTCTCTCTTTAACACACGCACGCACGCACGCACACACACTCACACACTCACTCACTCACTCACTCACACACTCACTCACTCACACACACACACACACACACACTCACTCACTCACTCACTCACTCACTCACTCACTCACTCACTCACACACTCACTCACTCACACACACACACACACACTCACTCACTCACACACACACAGAGGCACTGCAGCACCCAAACCGCATGATACAAGTGCTCAGAGGCAAACAAACGAATTTTTGTTTCTCTGAACTTATTATCCTCGTTTATTAACTTGATATAAATCTGCTGCCATTTTGAAATCCTAATAATTCCTCTCAGTTTTAGTTTAAAGGAACAGTTTGACATTGTTGGAAACACATTTAATTCTCTTTCTTGCTTAGACTTGACGAGAACATTTCATGATAACACTCATTATGTTTTGTATTTTTGATGTTTAATTTGTGTTTGATTATCTGGAAAAAAAATTATCAAATCAAATGTTTTGTCTGTTTAGTATAAAGCTACAGCCCTTGTATAAAACTATAAAAACTCTGAAAATGACAAATAGTTTTCAGCCCCTTGTGAAACAACGTTTCTACTGTTTAAATGTGTGTTTGTCCGTCCAAGGAGAGGGATCCCTTACTCTGTCAACTCTCCCTGAGATTTCTCAGTTTTTTAATCCCGGTAAAGGGTTTTTCACTGGGAGTTTTTTCTCAGCCGAGCTAAGGGTCTAGGGGCAGAGTGTGTCATACTGTATGGAATGTAAAGCCCACTGAGGCAAATGTCTATTTGTGATATTGGGCTATACAAATAAAACTGTTTTTGCTCACTAAGTTACCAAGCCGTTTGATGTACAGTAGCTTACCACACAGACATGATTTCTCATCTAACTTACTCAGACCAATTTGCATGATCTTGCTTTAAAGCTTATCGTTTGATTATAACATCCTTCCAATTACATTAATGGCATGAGTTTGAACTAAATGTAAAAAAACAAGACAATCCTGGTGAGAATTGTGTCAGTTTATGTTACAAAAATGCCCTGAAATGTGGTTTCAGGGCTGTTTGTAATTTTTAGAAATGTCCATATCCTTCATGTAGGGCCTTCACAGTACCATAAGGATCTGTATACATTAACTAGTGCATACTGATAACCATATCAGAAAGGTTTTTATGTGCATTTACAGTTCGCAGTTGCATAAAGCGTACATACAACTTCTACAATGGCTTCATATTAACACGCCAGTTCTCAACATTGTAAAGTAATTTAGAGAAACTGGAATATATTACAGTATTATTAAGACTGCAATGACCCTGGATAAATACAGAAAAGCTGCAGTCATTGGGTTTGTACAGATGGTCTTTAAGAATAAATTGTCGTGCAACGTTTTAAGACTAAGACATGGGATAGAGAAGTGGTCAACCACAAGAAAGCATAATAGTTTGGATTTTGGATCTAATTACTGAACACAATGTTACAGAAATGTTAAACACACACTCTCTCTCTCTCTCTCTCTCACACACAAACACACACTCTCTCTCTCTCTCTCACACACACAAACACACACTCTCTCTCACACAACACTCTCTCTCTCACACACACACAAACACACTCTCTCTCTCGCTCTCACACACAAACACACACTCTCTCTCTCTCACACACAAACACACACTCTCTCTCTCACAAACACACACTCTCTCTCTCTCACACACACACTCTCTCTCTCTCTCTCACACACAAACACACACTCTCTCGCTCTCTCTCTCTCTCTCACGCACAGACACACACACACTAGCCATGACATATCTGCAATATTTATCAAAGAGAAAGGTGTCTGTGAGAAAACTGTAGTCCAGTAGCAGGTGATAATCTCCTTATTCATACAAACGGAGAGGTACACACACACTAACACACACAAATACACACACACATACACACACACACACTCATATACACACACTCATATATACACACACACACACACTAACACACACACTTGCACACACACACACTAACACACACACACAAACACTCATAAACACACACTCATATATACACACACACAAACACTCATATACACACACTCATATACACACACACACTAACACACACACTTGCACACACACACACTCATAAACACACACTCATATATACACACACACACACACACACACAAACACTCATATACACACACTCATATACACACACACACACACACTTATATAAACACACACACTCACGCATATACACACACACACACACTCATGTACGCACACACACACACTAACACACACACACAGACACACACACACACACTCATATATACACACACACACACACACAGAAAACCAGTGGTGAGATAACAGATCCGGGATGAAGTGCAAACACATGTGCACACACACAGAAACGCAACACTTAGATATATTTTCCTTCAAAGCGTCTCTCCATGCACACTGACTGTACGGTGCAGGTGGGAACATAGTCACTGGGTCAGTCTGTTTGTCTGTACACTTAAAATAGACTTTGACATGTTTTAACTAAATGTTTTAAATCAAAGTAAACTGAATGTGGGACGTGTGGATGGATAGAAATTGAACCTACAAGAACAACAGGGGGATTTTAACCGAGAAGATGCAAGACTAGGACGTGATTTCAGGTCAGTTCCAACAATATAACATGTAAATAACTCGTAATGTATTTATATATTACTGTGTTGTCGTTGTCAGACAGAAAATGTAAATTGATATCTTAGGTAGAGTCAGTGATTCTGGAGAACACTTGTCACAATGTTGTCAGTCAGTGAATTTTTTTTTTTTTTTTTTAACCTTTATTTATACAGGTAAATCCCATTGAGTCCGAAGACTCTTTTGCAAGGGAGACCTGTTCCCATTTACACGTTACCATTCACACACAAATTCATACACCGATAGCAGGCTAACTATCGACATTCTCACGAGGCAAGGTAGGTGAAGTGTCTTGCCCAAGGACACAACAACCATGACACAGGTGGCAGGGCGGGGATCGAACCTCCAACCCTTTGATCATCGGCCGACCCGCTCTACCAACTGAGCCACAGTCGCCCAAAAATATCTCCTAATGATCTGCTACCTGACTATACTGTGTGTGTGCGCGTGGAAAATAAATCCAATGTTATAACACAGCCTTGGTTTTCTAAACAGGCATGTGGCTACAGTGGGCCCCTTCCTTTACATACCAGTTCACAGAGCCTAGGCTGTGTATTAACACTAGATATTTTCAGCTCAAACACAGTAAGTACATGTCACGTAGCGGATAGCGGACAGTACAAAGCATGATTCATAAACTGTAAGTGAGTGTTCTTGTGTTTTCACGTCATGCTCAAGTTCACATGGAGTGTTATTCTGTGTCTGTCTGTAACACATTTAATGCCACATCCCATTCTCTGCAGTCAGTCGGTAAACTTCATGAGGATGAGTTAACACAGATAGAGCCTCCAACTGCACGGGGACATGTGACTGCAACAGACCATCAAGTTTCAACACACAGCGCGCCAACTTTAGCTCAGTCCACAGATGCATGAACTGTATTATACAGTAAAACTCTTAGGCCTGCCGATGGACACTAGAGGCATTGTTGTATTATTCCCCCTAAACAATATCCACCACATGTGTTTGTTTGTCAAACTGAGTCCACTTCACTCATGCAATGTTGTGCAGCTCTGTCATATTAAAGACATGTGTCACGGTTTAAAGATGGTGGCAGTGATTCTGGAGAATGCTTGTTCATCCATTTTTTGTGATAATCAGTGAATATCTCGTAAAGATTCGCTACCTGTACGTACTGTGTGTGCTGGAGAAAAAAATCTGGTATTACACAGCCTAGGCTCTGTAAACTGGTATGTAAACAATGGCCCACCTTTGCTAACAACATGCCCATTTACAGAGCCTAGGCTGTGTATTGCACTGGATTTTTTTTTTAGCTCACAAACAGAACAGACAAGTAGCGGATCATGAGGAGATATTCAGTGATTTTGACAAAAAGTTATTGTGACAACGACTGTTCCCCAGTATCACTGACTCCACCTTTAACTCTGTAACTTTTCTTACAGACAGACTGAGAGCAGAGTGACTATGGACCAGAGCAACACCTCCTCTTGATGTCAGCTGAAGCCAACATGGATGAGTTGGACATCGGGGAAGATGGCGGGAAAGGTGAGCGGGAGATGAGTTCCCCATTTTAAAGGTGCAGTCAGTGATTCTGGAGAACGCTTGTTGTCAAAATCCCTTTTTGTCAAAATCTTTGAATATCTCCTCATGATCCGCTACCTGTCCGTCTTGTGTGTGATACACAGCCTAGACACTGAGCTTAGTGGAGTGTGAGTAGATATTGATTTTGACATGAGGCCTTCTCCAGAATCGCAGACTCCACCTTTGAAATGATTAGAGAGTGTTCACAGTTTTCTACCAAACCACTGAACCACCAAACAACTTCACACACTTCACTGCACTCCCTCTGATCCTCAGCAACACAACCACTAGGTAAAAAGTAGATCAGATCAACAGACAGACAGACACAAGCTACAGTTTGTTTCCATACAATTTTCAATCAAATTCATTCTAATGTTTGTTAAAAAACATTCATGTAAATAAAGCTGGTGAAAGTGCATTTCCTTCAACAGCATCGAAGCAAAAAAGCTAATTTGTATATGTAATGTATTCATTTTCACACTGAACATTCACGCAAACACTTTTGTTAGCCAAAATGGATGGCACCGTCTGCCAAGAAATGATTCAAGTCACTAGTTTTAATACTGCTAATGTAGCAGCTAATAGCCACATAACAAGCTACAATCAGACAACATTTTTTTTTACTTCTTTTACATTCTATCGACCACCTGACTCGTGAACTCCTTGTAACCCTGGTAACCCTGTAACCCTGGTAACCATCCCTTGACCTCATGCGGGGGTCGTGACCCTGAGGTTGAGACACAGATATTTGACCCCGTCCCAAACCGTCCTAACACAAAGCTGCACTTCAGTTTGTCACAGGCAGGACGAATTACAGTCCTCAACACTTTGAGACAGTTTCGCAGACATGGATTACGCCTCGTTCTGGACTAAAGTGTTCTTTCGAAGGACAATCACCATTCAAATTTCCATTTAGTCCTGGATTAGGCTTAATTAGATCTCTGGTTCTTCCTCCAAGTAACCATGAGGTCTCTGGTTCCTCCTCCCAGTAACCATGAGGTCTCTGGTTCCTCCTCCCAGTAACCATGAGGTCTCTGGTTCCTCCTCCCAGTAACCATGAGGTCTCTGGTTCCTCCTCCCAGTAACCATGAGGTCTCTGGTTCCTCCTCCCAGTAACCATGAGGTCTCTGGTTCCTCCTCCCTGTAACCATGAGGTCTCTGGTTCCTCCTCCTAGTAACCATGAGGTCTCTGGTTCCTCCCAGTAACCATGAGGTCTCTGGTTCCTCCCAGTAACCATGAGGTCTGTGGTTCTTCCTCCCAGTAACCATGAGGTCTCTGGTTCCTCCTCCCAGTAACCATGAGGTCTCTGGTTCCTCCTCCCAGTAACCATGAGGTCTCTGGTTCCTCCTCCCAGTAACCATGAGGTCTCTGGTTCCTCCTCCCAGTAACCATGAGGTCTCTGGTTCCTCCTCCCAGTAACCATGAGGTCTCTGGTTCCTCCCAGTAACCATGAGGTCTGTGGTTCTTCCTCCCAGTAACCATGAGGTCTCTGGTTCTTCCTCCCAGTAACCATGAGGTCTCTGGTTCCTCCTCCCAGTAACCATGAGGTCTCTGGTTGGATCCCCAGCACCGGACAGGAAGGTGTTAGTAGTGAAACTATAGTGGTGGCTGCTATTACATCTACGGTGCCCACCATCTCTACCATTGCAGCAGGGAGGTATGGGAATTAGAACACTACCAATAAATGAACACTATGATTGAAGATGACCCCTTCTCAGGAAAAACACGGATATTAAAAGCAACAGGTGACAGAGTGATTGATATGTGCGGGGGGGGAGTGGCGGCTCAAGAAGTATGAGTTACACACACAGTATAGTTTCTGTGAGAGTTTGATTGACAGCGTGGATTCACACTCAGATGAAAACATGTCAGCTCTGTACTTCACACATGGAGAAGACGGACGGAGATGGAGACCACGTGTTCACACATATACAGTGGATTCTTTTATCTGCTGGTTTGGGTCAAAGAATAAACAGAAGGGGTGCTGAAAAAATGTTATTGTGGTAAATCAAGATTCCTTTATTCTGCTATTTTAGATAATTACATTTTGTTTGTATGAATTCTTTTATATGGATTTTGCTGCCGCCGGTAATGTTGAGTTGCCTTAAATTCACATGCATTACAAGCTTCACATTAAAATAGACTTAAATGAAGAAAGATAGAGACATGGACTTTAATTTGCTTTCATGTCATAATTTGCCACACCGCCTCTTAACACACAGTGGACTGGAGCAGATCCTGAAATCCTCTTTTGAACTGAATCCAGAATCCATTTTGAATCAGGAATCGTGAGCCCAGGAATCCAAATCCGAATCTGAATCGAATTGGATGGTGGGATTCCAAACGATGCACATCACTGTTAAAATGTGAATCAGAATTTGAAGAATTGTCCCTCCTACACAGAGCCAGAGCCATGAAGAAAGCCAAATCTATGCCTATCTGATTGCAGGGTTTTACTGAGGTGTCAAATTGGGTTTCGAGAATAGTGGAATATCATCGAATTGGTATCCACTATTACATCTCTGGTATCGTGACGTCACTAGTCCCTATACTGTATATTAGTGAACCTGTATTTTATAATGTGTAACGTCTTGTGTAGGAACTGTCTTTTTTCCTCTGCTGGCTGTAAGGGGATTGGCCCTCACAGGGATAGTACAGTTTACCTAACCTCAAAGATGAAATGAAAAGTCAGAATAATAGACATGAGTGAAGAAGCGTGTGTGTGTGTGTGTGTGTGTGTGTGTGTGTGTGTGTGTGTGTGTGTGTGTGTGTGTGTGTGTGTGTGTGTGTGTGTGTGTGTGTTTGAGTGACAGTGTGAGCCCATGCTGAGATGAAGACACAGCACTTCTTGTTAGTAGCTTCAGATTGGAACCAGATGTTGAGACTGCTACTGTTAGACTGCAGGACTGTTTCACTGCCTGTCTGTCTACCTGCCTGGCTGTCTCACTCACTGTGTCCCTGTCTAACTCACTGCCTGCCTGTCTGTCTGTCTGTCTGTCTGTCTGTCTGTCTGTCTGTCTGTCTGTCTGTCTGTCTCACTCACTGGCTGTCTGCCTCACTGCCTGCCTGTCCATCTGCCTGCCTGTATAACTCACTCACTGCCTGTCTGTCTACCTGCCTGGCTGCCTGTCTAACTGCAGACCTTTCTAATTTACTCACTGGCTGTCTGTCTACTTTTCTGCCTGCCTGTCTCACTCACTGCCTGTTTGTCTTACTTACTGGCTGCCTGTCTACCTGCCTGGTTGCCTGTATCACTCACTGCTAACCTGTCTCACTGCTTCCTTCCTGTTTGAATGACTGGCTCCACTACTGTTCCACTGCATGAATTGACTGTAACAAAGAATGACATTGACTGTTGTTTGGATCCAGAAGCCGTCAGTATAATGTATACTGGGACACACACACACACACACACACACACACACACACACACACACACACACACACACACACACACACACACACACACACACAAACACACACACACACACACACACACACACACACACACACACACACACACAGATATTCACATTTGCTCAAAAAGTACAAACAATAGCCTAAATATATGTTTATTTTTACTAAAACAAAAGGCAACACGCACTGTCTTCCGGAATAATCAATAAGAATGAAAAAGCCATGGGTAAAAGCTCCACATGTTTCTTAAATCAACATCTCTACATTAATAAATGCTCCAAATGACAATATTAGTATTTTGAATTTGAGTGAAATGTTGTCGGTAGTCTATAGAATAAAACAAAAAGGGGAATTTTACTCAAACACAGACCTTCCGATTGTAGCCCAGAGACACTGATCATGTATCCAGAGCTGTATTCATTATCAGTATCTCACTTAGGTAAAAACTCATTCAAAGTTTTCAGAAAAGCCTCTATACGATCCAAGAAGAAACCCCTTGTGTTGACTTTTAGGGTAGATAATTAATAATTAGATCATTTAAGGGTTTTTTTTCATATCAGATTAATTAAACTGTGCAAGAATGAATTAAAACGCTGCATAACATATCTGCATAACTGACTGTGAACCAACACGCAAATGTTCAAACATGCTCAAAAGAAGTTAAACGGAATATATCCTAAACTAAGCCTTAGCCTGCGCTGTCCCACTAACTACAGCTCTATGCACAGAGCATCACCTCCAGCCAACCAGTGTGAACCCACGGTGTGTTTCTCTCTCTCTCTCTCTCTCTCTCTCTCTCTCTCTCTCTCTCTCTCTCTCTCTCTCTCTCACACACTCACTCACACACACACACACACACACACACACACACACACACACACACACGCTAGTTTCATCTCTATTTTCAAACCTTGGAGTATTCAAACTTGATGCTGTGTAGAACTAAACTAGAGGATGTATCGCTGACATTCTTATTGCTTTCATTATTTCACTTAATTTCAAACATCATGGCAACATAACTTAACTTCCACCATAACTTCATTATGCTTTGTTAACATTACATAATTACATTACATTTAGCTTAGGCTTTTTCCAATACGTGCAATCGACCATGAAGGTAAAATCCTACAACAGCCAGAATCACTCAGGACTGTTCGCTCTAAATGAGCCAAAAAGTGCAACATGTAAGTGGACATTTTCTTCAACCATCATCTTCTTAGCCAAGGTGTAGTTACCAACACCAAGAACAATCCCAGAAGCAACTTTATCACATTCACTTATCGCTAGTTTCCAGAGCCGAAAGTCAAATGCAACATGTCCAAAAAATCCAAAATCCAGACACGTTCAATGTATGTGATTTGACGACAGAGGAAAGCAACAGATTATCCCATTTGAGAAGCTAAAACAAGAAGATTCTACATTTTGCATGAAATGTGACTCAAATAATTAATGAATGATCTAAAAGGTCATTCTAACTTATTCACTGCTCAATAACCGCTTTGTATCACACACTGATTCAATTCAATGATGAGCTATATAATGAATTGCGCTTACAGTCCTAATGTAGAGGAATGTTACCTTGCACATATCTCCAACTGCTCTTCTTTGCACTTGAAAGTCTGTTTAATTGGCAATACCAAAACCGAAGTGGTAAACAGCTGAGCCTCTAAAGAAAGAGCACTGGTTTAAGACCATCCAGGATAAGTATTTAATTAATTCTAAATCTCAAAGGACATAGGCCTACCCATGAACGGGAGATATGGACATAGGCTACATGTAACGTGGTGACTCAAACGCCTGAAATGCCTGAAATACCTCTGAGAATGTTTGAGTTCATTTTGGTTCAATATTGAGATTGTAATGGCGGTGAAGCATTATATCTGAATGGTCATGGTTTAGACCAAGAATTTTAAGAAAGGAAAAAAGGAAAAAATATTTAAATGGTCTATCAATAGCTTTATCGAACTCCGTTTGTATCCGTTGTCATGGGGGAATACAATGAACCAACGTCTTAGTTAATTATCTGTTTCAAATCGATCTAAATAGTTTGTCTCTTTGACAGAGACATCAATGAACCCGCCTGGAGGATTCTCCCTGCAGACCGACCCCGCGCTGTTATCTTACCCGCCTCCCGTCGCCCCAAACCCCGCCACGCTCACTCACCTGGGCTCGCTACTGGCGGAGGACCACGCTCCAACCGGTGGATGGGAAAGGTATGAGGCCAACAGTCCCGTTACACCCACACACGCACTGAAACACACAACACACACACGATGTCCCTGGTAAGGCGAAGGTGCAGGTAGCGTATCCCGGAGTTCTTGAGGAAAAAGCGCTTGGACGTGAAAATGCGCTGGGATTTCTCAGTGTCTTGCTCGTGACCTTTCCTTAGTTTTACTGACTGCTGGAATGAAGTTGAGTTTAGAGAGATGGTGTGTGTGTGTGTGTGTGTGTGTGTGTGTGTGTGTGTGTGTGTGTGTGTGTGTGTGTGTGTGTGTGTGTGTGTGTGTGTGTGTGTGTGTGTGTGTGTGTGTGTGTGTGTTACAACGGCAGGAGGAGAGCCCACCCTCCGCCTTTGAAATGCGAACAGCAGAGAGAGAGGGAGAGAGAAAGAAGAGAGAGAGAGAGAGAGAGAGAGAGAGAGAGCGTTTGTTCAGCAGCTTTGGAGAGGTTTGGAGAGAGTTGGCGCACGAGTTAGGGAAGCATCATTGACTTTAAGGTCTCAATAACGGCGTTCATTTAAAGCATCTAAAGTCTTGAAAAACGTAGGCTACATGTTTTTTCGTGAACTTAAAGATATAGTGCGTAACTTTTCCATATAAATGTAGGTTTCATTCCAGCCATTGCCAAATGAGTTGACACAAAGCTGATTGCGGATGCACAGACAGTGTTGTTGTAATTACTCAGAGTTCCTCATGGGGGCAACACCATTTTTGTTTCCAGCGCTTATTTATTTATTTTATTTTATTTATTTAACTTTTATTTGTCCTTGAGAGACCAATTGAGGGGTGACCCTCATTTACAATGGTGTCGAGTTCAAATAAATTCCAAGGAAAAACAACAATACATACACAATATTCAATGCAAATACATCAAATACACAACAACAGATGAAGAGAGAAAAAAAAACAATTGAAACATTTACATAGTGGTGAAGAGTGGCAGCAATTAAAATGAAATGGGTGAAAGTACAATATAGCCTAATTAAAACAGTTACAGGTAGAGTTTGGCAGATTTAAGATAGTTTGTTTAAATTGATTAAAGGATATGAAGGTATTTAGTTTAATTTGTTGCTGTAAGTTGTTCCAGGAGTCGGGGGCACTTAAGCTAAAAGCTGTCTTTCCCAGCTCAGACCGGGCTTGTGGGACATAAAGCATGAGCATGTCAGTGGAGCGGGTCTGATAAAGCTTACACAGTACAGACAGGTAGTGGATCATGAGGAGATATTCACTGATTTTGACAAGAAGTTATTTGGACACCAAGCGTTCTCCAGAATCCCTGACTCCACCTTTAAGTTAAGGATTTAAATGCTTCTTCTCCCACTCCTCTCATGTTGACACCTGTTGAGTCACGCTCACTAACAATCACTGATGATGATTACGGTCATTACAAGATTACAAGTTTAACCACTTCTGCTAGAGCAAACTCTGGACCAGAACATACTTTTTTTTCTCTTTCTTTTTGAGGTGATAGTGCATTCCTCCCCTCTCTCCTCTCCTCCCCCTCCTTACCTTTCTTTCTCTCCATTCTGGGTTCCTAGTGTGAAATGCCAGAGAGTCCCAGCTCCTGACACAGCGACCTTTGACCTTTAAAGAGGGGTAAGGTCCAATTTAGACTTCTGCTGGCACCCTGGTGACTGCCCCCTACACACACACACACACACACACACACCTTCACATGCTTGCACACACACGCACACATCTACAAATGCACGCAAGCACGCTCACTCACATACACATACACACACCTACACATACACGCACGCACGCATGCTTGCTCGCACACACTCACTCACACACACAGACACACACACACAGACACACACACACACACACACACACACACACACTTCTGCTGGCACCCTGGTGACTGCCCCCTACACACACACACACACACACACACACCTTCACATGCTTGCACACACACGCACACATCTACAAATGCACGCAAGCACGTTCACTCACACACACACACCTACACATGCACGCACGCACGCATGCTTGCTCGCACACACACACACCACACATCTAGAAATGCACACAAGCACGCTCACTCGCACACACACACACACCTGAACCCTGACCCGTGCAGAGAGGTGTACAGGGTTATACATGAACAGAACAGTCAGTATAGAGCTCGTCAAACAGACTTTTCTTCTCTCACATGGACCAGCCGCTCTCTCTCTCTCTCTCTCTCTCTCTCTCTCTCTCTCTCTCTCTCTCTCTCTCTCAGTCACTTTGAGGATGTGTTGTATCAGAAATAGATAGATCAGGAGTTTGCTGACAAAAATAAAAAGTGCCACAACTGATTTTTTTATAGTGTGGGTTTAGATTTCAAAGTTGCAGTGTGTAGAATTGATTAGCGTTGTTCAGAACATACTTGGTAGAAATGTAATATAATTTCAGTTAGTATGTTTTAATTAGTGTATGATCACTTGAAAATAACACTTTTTTTCATGACCATAGAATGAGCCTTTTATATCTACATAGGAGCGAGGCGCTGAGGCCGCCATGTTGCACCGCCATGTTTCTACAGCAGCACAGAACGGACAAACTTAACGGCCTTACACGTTTTTATATATAGTGGGCGTCCTGGGGGAAATGCACCTGTTGGAAGACCAAGAAGAAGAAGAAGTACTATAGAATAAATAACTAAATACATCTTCACCTCATCACTTGATATTGTGGAAAGACTTGAGGCACATCTTCAATTTTTCTTAAATCACTGGCTTAATTTTTGTATCAACACATACGTAAAATGTTAAAATCTCTGTAAATAAATTCTCTCTTCTTCATGACAAACCAAATCAAAACATCCAATCTGAGTCTGTTTTAAATAAAAACAGATTACTGTCCTTATATTGGATTTGAAACAACACCGCAGGCAGCACGCACACACACACACACACACACACACACACACACACAAACAAACTTGTATACAGTATGACGTAAGAGACCAATGCAAAGGTACTCTGCTGGTCTGGTCTATGAAACAAATCCTATTCATGCTAAATGAGCAGATCACTCTTTAATTCTGTTAAGTTTGACCCTGGAAAGACATTGTTGTGTGTGTGTGTGTGTGTGTGTGTGTGTGTGTGTGTGTGTGTGTGTGTGTGTGTGTGTGTGTGTGTGTGTGTGTGTGTGTGTGTGTGTGTGTGTGCGTGGGTTACTTTGATGGTTCATTTCAATTATTGTAAAGATCATTGCATGCTGAGGTAACATTGTTCAGCATTCTGTCTGTTTGTTCCCCTGGTCTATAGATTCCTCTCTTCTAAACTATTTTACAAACTTTTGTCATCAGCCACGAAATTCTGCTTCATCTTTGCATCTGTTCTCCCTCTCCTCCCCCTCTCATTTCAACAGGTTTCTCAGGTGGTAGAGCGGGTCGGCCAATGATCGAAGGGTGGGCGGTTCGATTCACACTCTGCCACTTGTGTCATGGTTGTTGAGTCTTTGGGCGAGACACTTCACCCACCTTGCCTCGTGTGAATGTCGATAGTTAGCCTGCTATCGGTGTATGAATGTGTGTGTGAATGGTAACGTGTAAATGGGAACAGGTCTCCCTTGAAAAAAGAGTCACCGGTCTCGAAGATTTTCCTTTTTGAATAAGGGTTAAAAAAAATAAAAGGTTTTCATTGTTGAAGCATTCTGAAACACACAGAGAGAACACACAGCGAACATGACATTCAATTAAATATTTTAACCAGAGCCACATATGACCAAAACATGTTGTGAAATAAAAAACAGACATTTAAATTCCCTCAAATTTAAATCCCACTGTCTATGACAATGACATGTGTCATTCATTTCTGATGTGAAATTATATTAATTAGATTTTTATTTGTAGAATATTTTTCTTACTTTTTATTTTTCTTATCAGTTTGTTATGTTAAATTAAGTGACAAAGGGGACATTTTCAGCATCCATTTCACTTTGAATCTTTGGTGTGTCATTCAGAGCTAATGTACGACTATAACAGATCACTCCAAGGATGTAAAAATAACTCTTCCATTGTTTGATGTGCCAGTAATGCAGCGTTGACTTATTGGAAACTATCTCCAGCTCGTCTCTATTTATGTCTGACTGTTACTGAGTCCATTAAGCAGATGAATGGAATGTGGAGACTGTATCTGTGTTTAGTCTGAGCTACAGTAAGACTTACTCACACACACTTTACTACACACTGTCAAGATACCCATGGGCCAGACCGGATGAGTTGGAAAAACTTCACCTATTGTAAATTGTTTATAGAGTCAATACAAGTTAATTAATATATGATAGACTTTCCACAGGAGTAGCTTTTAATATTTAATTGATTTTTTGGGGGGGTTTTCACCCAAATTGCGGCGGATTTTGTTGCTGTTTCTAAAAAAAAAAAAAAAGGGTACAGTAGGAGTTAATTTATTCTTCCAAAGTTACAATCTACAGTAATAACAATGAATTGGACCTCAAAGTATATCTTTATTGGCCTTAAAGGTAGGCTAGATACAGTATATGTTTTAAAAGCAGTGAACCGTACATATCGAAGTATTTCTTCTTAAATGAACTTTGATTTGAAGGTGTTATCATTTTACTGTTTACAATACAAACTCAGATACAGTGTTATATATTATGTGAATGACTGATAGATGATATTTTGGTCCAATCAGGAGGCTTGATCTGGGGTTTGGCGGCTGTCAATCACTGGGAACCACGGCAACAGAAGCAGGAAGAGAAGCTCAGGCAGACCAGAGCGTCACCATCCTGCACGCTAAGGTCGCGCAGAAGAGCTACGGCAACGAGAAAAGGTTCCAGTTCTTTGGGATTAGGTTTTTTTTTTTTTTTTTTTTTTATGTTAAAGTATCTTATTGTTTACGTAACCCCTGTTTATTTTTCGGTGGGGGGGGGGGGGGATTGCATCTTTAGTCAGATAACATTTCTTTTAACAAAACATTTGATTTGACTTTGCTGTCTTCATATTTTATTTTAAATCCTACCTGGACACATTAAAATATCACACAAAATATAACAGTATGAAAACTGTAGACCCTTATACAGTATAATGAATTTGATTTCATGTTAAAGATATATTTGACTTTCGGGGCGCTCCGGTGGCGTAGTCGATAGAGTACCATATTGGCTTCGGCCTTCGTTACAGTGGTCGCGGGTTCAAATACAACCCGTGCACCTTTACTGCAGGTCATCCCCCCTCTCTCTCTGTCTCCCCATTTCAACTCTGTACCATCAAATAAAGCTTGAAAATGACAAAAAATTATCTTTAAATAAATAAATATATACTGTATATTTGATGTGCTGTTGCATCTCCCCCAGGTTCTTCTGTCCTCCTCCTTGTGTTTACATCAGCGGACATGGATGGAGAGTCATGCAGGACCATCTCAAAGGTGAAGGTTTTAAAGAATATTTGGACTCTCTAAGGTAATCTAGACCGATTAAAGCAGATTAATCACGATTTAACAGCCTAAAAAACATATAGAGTAGCAGTTGCTCCACGCTGTAAGTTAAGTGTTCCTTAACTTTTCCCTTAAAGCTGGGGTGGAGGATTTGGGGAGAAAATGGCAGTTGGGATAGAGATTTGAATTCAAATACCTCAACCGCTCCACTTGTTCTCTTTGGTCCCTCCCCTATGGTCCCTCCCTGACACGCTCTACACCAACAAAGTCGTGCCAAAGTGAATGGACGGTCCCAACAGCCAATAAGAACAGAGAATCGGAGCCTCGCTCTGATTGGTCAAAGTGTACAGCTCATGTTAAATTTGACCAATCAGAAATCATATACCCCAGCTTTAACCGCCATTCAGCTTTGTCTTCATATTATTTTGTTTACTCAATATTGTATTTGGTCTTTATACTCAAAATGTCAACTCTAATCTCGAAGTGCATAATTTTAAAAAAAAAACACCCTCCTCTAATTGTTTTCCCATTCTCCAACAGTCTTCCTCCATACAGCACCACTCCTACTAGCAGCATTTAAAAGGGCATACAGAGGCCATGATAATAATACCTTGTTTCTCCTTTGTCATTCTCCTATTATTCTTAATTGTGTCCCTTTCTCTTGCCATCTCCCCCCCTTCCAGCTGCTGCTTTAGTCTGGAATCGCATAATAAAAGAAAACATCATCCTCTAATTTTTTTTCCTTTCCCCATATATACAGCACCACTCCTACTAGCAGCATTTAAAAGGGCATACAGAGGCCATGATAATAATACCTTGTTTCTCCTTTGTCATTCTCCTATTTCATGCCCCTGTAAAGCACTTTGAATGGCCTTGTGTCTGAATTGTGCTATATTAATAAACTTGCCTTGCCTATTATTGTTAATTTTGTCCCTTTCTCTTTCCGTCCCCCCTCAAAGTGCTTTACAGGGGCAAGACATACATCAAGATTAGACATTAGAAATAGCTTTTAGGAGATAATAAAAACAAAGAGTAAATACAGGCTGACACATTAATAAAGATCTTTAGATTTAGAAAATAATAAAAACAAGCAAATAAAACAATATATAAATTACAGGTTAAAAGGGAAACGAAAAAGGGCATTAAAAGGTCATAATAATAATTTGTCTCATGTGTCATTCTCTTCGTTTCACGTTATTATTCTTCATTTTGTCCCTTTCTCTTGCCGTCCCCCCCCCCCCCCCCCTAGCTGCGGGCTACGGGGAGTCAGTGTACAGAGTGTGTGGGTACATGTGTCTGGACAGCTCCAGTCAATCTCAGGCCGACACATTCAAGCTGGTCTTTGATGAACAGCCGAACTCCGAGGTGAGAGAACGGGTTTTTATATCATTTATCTGATCTAAGTTCACGTTGCATTCCTGTCTGATGTGATTGACAGCTTGCGTCAACACAGACCTCCAACTGTCAGTCAAAAATAATCCATTCAATGAAAGAGACACCGATCGCCTGGATGTTTAACTTGGCCTTTAAGCCGCTGTAACTGTAAGCCCAAATCCACAAAATCTTTCTAA
>CM049396.1:3495000-3505000 GCA_026929865.2 Hyperoplus lanceolatus
ATGTTTTGTACGGCATATAATGTGGTACTTACTTCCACACCAAGTATATGTTACTGAGAATCTTTGATGCACATTTCAGTTTGCTCAGGAATTTATATAAACATAGAAACTGCTAGAAACCTAACAGACTTGCAGCCATGTCTCCTGCTGGAAAACAATTATTATTATTTATTATTATTTTAAATGTGTTCGTACTTCCACACCAATTATTATGTAGCCGAGAATCTTTAACACAAATGTCAGATGAGATGACCCAGAATTTGAAAGAATTTTGTTCAGGAATTTCCATAAAACGCAACAGACTTGCAGCCATGTCTCCTGCTGAAAATGGTGCCAAGTTTTAGAACATGATTATCAGTTGGCGTTTGAAATATCTCTTACATACAGTATAACTGTCCTGCATAAATCAGTAAATACACTCTATAAAATACACTTAATTGTATGAAATGTAATATTGTCAACAAAATGATACACTGATGCTGTCCCTGTGGCTTTGTATTGTCTGCTTGAATCAGTGGCATTTTTCAGAACAGACTTGGTAGAAATGCTGTAATATTCAGAAGTATGTTTTAATAAGTGTGTAATCGCTGGAAAATGAAAGGTTTTTTAGTACCTTTTAGTAGAATGAGCCTTTCATATTTATGTTTCAACAGTTTCACAGAACAGACAAACGTAACGGCCTTACACGTTTTAAAAATTTTGTGTTTTAGCTTTTCAAAGTTAAAGAATCTCCTCATTTGTTCGGGACAAAATTCCGGACATCACTGGAGAAAGATGATGGTCAGTTTTTCCCAAAAAGTTGACTAAAAATATTCTTGACACTTTCCTATTTACCTATATGCATGCATTCGCTTTGAGAGACCGAGCCACAGACTGAACCATCAGAAGCATAGAGAGGGTTGTGTTAAATCCAGACATCACTAAGAAGGATCTCAGCTTTGCTCACAAGGAACAATTTCTGTCTCTAACTATCAAGGAAAACCTTTAATTTACAGAAGCCTTGACATTGAGTCGCCCCCACACACAGTTTCATATGATGCGAAACCACCTCCGTGACGTCAGAATCCACCTCAGAGCCCACACACACAACACACACCACACACACACACACACACACACACACACACACACACACACACACACACACCTACACAGCTAAAGTGCTGAGGCATATTCAGTCAGGGTCTCTGGTTTTTGCCACGCGCTTCTGCAAACACTCTCCTCCCGTGTGACTGTGTGTGTGGGTGTGTGTGTGTTAGTGTGAGTGTGAGTGTGAGTGTGAGTGTGAGTGTGAGTGTGTGTGCGTGAGTGTGTGTGTGTGTGTGTGTGAAAGTGTTTGTTTATGTGTGTGATTTAGCATGAGTGTGTGTACGTGTGTGTGTGTGTGTGACTGCGAGAGTGTGTGTGTGTGTGTGTGTGTGTGTGTGTGTGTGTGTGTGTGTGTGTGTGTGTGTGTGCGAGTGTGTGTGTGTGTGTGTGTGTGTGTGTGTGTGTGTGTGTGTGTGTGTGTGCTGTGTGTGTGTGTGTGTGTGTGTCTGTGTGTGTGTGTGCAGAGGAAAGACGTATTTATAGAAACAGAAACAGACGTCCACAGTGTTCTGTTTGTGCAAGAAGCCAATTTGAAACGTGACCCGGAGATGTAGCATACGAGGTTTGCATGAAATACCTTATGGAAGGGCAGTTAGAATGTCCTTGCAATCCGCTGCTGGTTCACCATTTCATATGAACCACTCAGGTGTGTTTAGTCTGTGACATAATCCTCTAATTATCTACTTCTATGGTTTATTTTGTTAAGGATGTTTTATTGTCGTTGCTCCTTAAATGTGGAGTCAGTGATTCTGGAGAACGCTTGTTGTCAAAATCACTTTTTGTCAAACTCAGTGCGATCCGTTACCCTGAACGGATGTGTGAACGCACAGCCTAGTCTCTGTAAACTGTCATGTAAACAAAGGGGGCCCACCTTAGCTAGCAACACAAGTCTAGGCTGTATATTACTTACAACAATTTATTTCAAGCGCAAACACAGTACAGACAGGTAGCAGATATAGTGAGAAGATATTCACTGATTTTGACAAAAACAGCAACACGCATTCTCCAGATAAGCTGACTCCCCTTTTAATTTTAAGACTGGTATGGCTACCAATTTAACTACTACTTCTTCCAATTGCGATAAAGGATTTTTGCAGATCAACTCATCCTCATCCCATTCTCCTCTCTGTCTCTCCCTAGGTCTCCCAAGTCCCTGCTGTGTGTGATCCCAGACGTTTCAGTGTTCAGCTCAGGTTGGAGACGTCTGCGTCGGCCGCTCACTGTCCCTCTGTCTCTGCTCCGCTCAGATGGGCTGATCTACCGCACGACCTTTAGCTTCAGCTTCACGCCGGAGCTGCAGCCTGCGCCCGCTGTGAGGGGGAGGACCGGGGGGCTGGGAGGGGGGTTAGAGAGGGAGGGGTGGAGAGAGGCCCGCATGATGACGTACTGATAGAAACTATTCACCAAGAGTTCACCAGAGCAAACTTTCACCTGTTCATGCAGAGCTAGATAGAGTTATTCATTTAGGGACTGGTAGGATGGCCTAGAGGAAAGAGGGGCCGAAAAGTAACCATGGGGTCTCTGGTTCCTCCTCCCAGTAACCATGAGGTCTCTGGTTCCTCCTCCCAGTAACCATGAGGTCTCTGGTTCCTCCTCCCAGTAACCATGAGGTCTTTGGTTCCTCCTCCCAGTAACCATGAGGTCTCTGGTTCTTCCTCCCAGTAACCATGAGGTCTCTGGTTCCTCCTCCCAGTAACCATGAGGTCTCTGGTTCCTCCTCCCTGTAACCATGAGGTCTCTGGTTCCTCCCAGTAACCATGAGGTCTCTGGTTCTTCCTCCCAGTAACCATGAGGTCTCTGGTTCCTCCTCCCAGTAACCATGAGGTCTCTGGTTCCTCCCAGTAACCATGAGGTCTCTGGTTCCTCCCAGTAACCATGAGGTCTCTGGATCCTCCCAGTAACCATGTATGGTGCCCACCATCTCTACCATTGTGTCCTTGAGCAAGACACTTAACCCCAAACTGCTCCAGGGGCGTTGTACTATGACCCCCTCTGGAGTGGAACACTTGACAGAGGATATGAGACAAATTTCAATGTGCCTCGTGTAAATGGACTAATAAAGATAACTTAACTTAACGTAGCTCCTAACCTGTTGAAGCCTCATTTATACAGGTTATCTCATTGAGACATGGGCTTTCATTATCAGTCTGTGATAAACGGAGATATAGCGCTATACAAGTCCATTTGAGTCTGTGATATAAACGGAGATATAGCGCTATACAAGTCCATTTGAGTCTGTGATAAACGGCGATATAGCGCTATACAAGTCCATTTGAGTCTGTGATATAAACGGAGATATAGCGCTATACAAGTCCATTTGAGTCTGTGATATAAACGGAGATATAGCGCTATACAAGTCCATTTGAGTCTGTGATACACGGAGATATAGCGCTATACAAGTCCATTTACTAGGTGGTGATTTCTGTGATTTTGGTTCAATGCAGAATCTGTGTCAACGAACTGATGAACACATTTTGCCCAAGAACAGAGGATCCAATATTCCCTCATTGTCCTATCGATCTTTGATGATGCTTATTGGACCCTGCTTGTAATTCAGTCTGACTTAGCCGTCCACAAGATAACTGTGAAGATGTCATACTTAATAAATTAGGGAAATAAATACTCTGTCTATCGAAAACAAGGCCACACATTTTCAAATTAAATCGCGTTCCGGGGGTTAAAACCGTTTTTCCTCTGAAACTGTATCAGAGATGCCTCAGATGAGAATGCTAGAATTTATTTTTGCCTTCTACGTATGACACACTCTGTCACGTTGACCAATATAGTGACATCACACTAGTAAAAATGTAGGGTTAGGATTAACAGGACAGCTGGGCCAAGGGAAGACTGAGGGAAGAAAAACCTCATTCATTATATTATAATAGTGATTTTATAATGATAGAACGCCGGTTCAGTACGGGTGAAGTATTCCTTTAAGTACAGTAGGCTACTTAACTCAAAGTGCTCAGTCACTTTCCTGGAAGTGATAAAAGAGCCATGAGTAGGAAATGAGCTGTGAACGCCTCATAGGAAACAGAGGGAGACAGGAACAGGAACCCTATGCAGAGAGAGACAGAGTAAGGGAAGTGAGAGGGTGTGTGTGTGTGTGTGTGTGTGTGTGTGTGTGTGTGTGTGTGTGTGTGTGTGTGTGTGTGTGTGTGTGTGTGTGTGTGTGTGTGTGTGTGTGTGTGTGTGAAGTGACAGGGAGGAAGTTTTTACTGGAGCGCAGTGTTGTGAGAGAAACACAATCTGAATCCATTCTGATCCTTTGAGAGGGGCGGCTTTCAACTCTATATTATGTGAAAAGATGGAAGTGTGTGTGTGTGTGACAGAGTGTGTGTGTGTGTGTGTGTGTGAGAGAAAGTGCACGCATATGTGTGTGTGTGTGTGTGTGTGTGTGTGTGTGAGAGAGAGAGTGTGTGCCTGCCTGACTGCCTGCCTGCATGTGTGTATGTGTGTGTGAATGGCACATTGTTAGTCGACTGTAACTGTAATAATCGAGCGGTGAAACAGCAGCTTCTCCCAGAGGATCTGTGTGAATGTTTTCAGTTACTTTTCCATCAGCTTCAGTGAGTGATGTATGGGACTCTAGACGTTCAGTTCAGTTCAGTTAAGGCAAAATGAAATACACTTATACAACATGGAATAAAGCAAAGCACCTGTTAGAGAATTAAATTAAACATGCCAGGCTGTAGCCACCTTATAACTTATGTTTAAAATATATCAAATATCGTGAACATGATTATTTACTGTAGCCCAACAATGTGGTAAAATGAGTTAATTCCGGCTTTATACTCGATTTTCTCAAGAAAAAATAAGATTCCATGTATGAAAACTGTCCATGTCCAGTGACTGAGCTGAAATAAAACAAATGTAAAAGTAAACGTGCTTAGTTTGTTTGCTAAAGTTAGTTTGTGTGCGCTGAAAAAGGCACCATGGCGGGTGTGTGTGTGTGTTTGTGTGTGTGTGTGTGTGTGTGTGTGTGTGTGTGTGTGTGTGTGTGTGTGTGTGTGTGTGTGAGTGTGTGTGTGTGTGTGTGTGTGTGTGTGTGTCTCTCTCTCTGTGTGTGATTCTGTTCTATAAACGTTTAGGTAAAGATTAGGGGTTGGGTAAGGGGCTATAGCCAGGTATAGGGAATGCATTATAAATCAATGGAGGTCCTCACAAGTATAGGAAGCCATGTTGTTTTTGTTTGAGTGTGAGTGTGTATTCTAGAACACACACACACTCACAACAACAACCAAAATTCGATGCACATTTTAAAACATAACAGCATTTGCATATAAACCTTCTAGAACGCTACACACAATGGTGACCATGACATTTAGAATAGAACTATGTGATGTCACCATTTAGAGAAGGAGAAAGTTTCATTTCAGTCCCAGACACTCGAGTGATCAGTCGCATTATATTAAACCCATAGATATATATAGAACACTAGATACGCCACGCTCCTCTCAGCCGCGGCACACGGAGCCGCCATCTTGGGTGGGGCATCTAATCAGTAGTACTCTCAGACCGTCAGACAGCCATAGATGTATGTGTTCACAGCTCTCATTTCTCGAAAAAGAAAACAATGCCAGTTCATTGTGCTGCTATCGGGTGTGTACACCGTCGTCCAGTACACTCCAGACGAGAGGGAATCACTTTCCACAGGTGAGATACATTTTTTAAGTAAATGTTTTAGTCATTATTAGCTAGCTTAGGCCTACATTGTGGAGAACTACGGTGAAATTGAATTGTTCGCGCTAGTAACACTGCATCGCTGGTTAAACGTCTGCTTACTTTAATATTCAAACAATTCAATTTCCCCTGTAACTTAAGTTTGGTAACCTTTATTCCAATTAAACTATGTAGGGTGTGAATGTTTACAAACATGTCTAACGGTTACACGACTGCAATGTTTTCGTGTAGGCCTAGGCTACACGTTTAACGGGGCGATGTTTTTCTTCTGACAGACAGACAGACAGACTGATTGACAGTGTGAGGCCGAGAGGGTCAGGCTTTATTTTATAATTTTACTTTTTGACTTCAAAGTGATCATCTGACTTTAGACTGACTCCCGCTGTCACGGCGACAACAAGTAGAAACGGCGACGAAAGTAGCCGTTTGACACAAACGGCTACTTTCGTAAACAAGGGAGAAACACAGTGAAACTGAAGTTGGAGAAGTTAAATAGAAATGATTATCCTAAATATTGTTATCAAACTCAATTAATGCTCACGTTGCTCCTCTCTCAAGATTGATCCCTTACCCTAACACAAGACCAACTTTTTAAAATGTTCTAGAAATGTGGAAACCATGGATAGTAGCCTAAATAATAGTTGGAAACAAATGGGCTGACCCCCTCTGAAACTATTTTTGCCAAGGAGGTCATTACAATGTGAAATTAATTGCTCCCCCTTAACCTTAGCTTGAGTTTAAATGTAAATTGGTTTTGGTAAAGGCCATCACCTAAATGGTAACTTCTTTTGTCTCTTTTCTTATTCCTCAAGGTTTCCCAAAGCTGGTGACCAGAGAAGAAGACACTCTTAAAAGAGAGGGGTTTTGCCCCCAGTGATGATACCATGCTGTGCAGTAAACATTTCAGGACTGGTCAAACTGTCAGGATCAGACGGGTCCCATCCATCTTTGCTTTCCCCGCTCATCTTCTAAGAGTAGGTATACTATTTAGGCGTTCTTGTATGGCAGTGAAACTTATTGATTTATTATGTTATTTCACTAAAGTCAACAGCCAGGGTAGGTGGTTGGGGGCATTTTACTTTATTTATTGAATGAGTGGGATCAGACAGATGAGTAATACTTTAGTTTACTCAACAACAACATTAATATTTTTGTTGTTCAATGACATTAATTGTTCATACAATAATCAATACTTGATAAAGTTCTACTTAAAAATAAATCTGTTCAAATGTAAGGTTTTTTAATGGTATTATTTGCTTTGATGTCTCCTATACAAGATTGTTAAAATTTCACGGTTAAACATTTCCCAGTTGAATTCAACTCCCAAAGTGTTATTTTAAATGTGTTGGGGTTATTTACAGATTAATAATAAATACTTTCACAAATGGGAGTTGTCGAGCCAACAAAATAACCCTTTGAGTTAGATATGAGGAGTTGTGTTTTTCCTCCCTTCTACTAGGACATACAACAGACAGCTTTAACATTTTCTAATTCTCTTTTGAAGGTGGTGAGAGCTCGGAGAGGGCAATACGTCAACACTCTGAGGGAAAGCCCCTGATGAGGTTGTTGTAGCCACTTTGTCAGAGAGGAAATCAGGACAAGGACATCTTTGCACTGGGGAGCCATGTCCAAGAAAGCCAGTTTGGCATGACAATCACCTGTCCCTCCTCCTGTCGCTGGTTGTGTCTGTCTTTATGAATAGCTGCTATGTCGCAAATTAACCTCACCTACCTGGCGAGAGGAAATTCCCAAACAACTTGAAAACATAGATAGATAGATAGATAGATAGATAGATAGATAGATTGTATTAAAGTATAATTGTAAACAACATTACAAATAATAAATTGTACATAGATATATAAAAAGATAAGGAAAAGGAAGTTAATTTATTAAATATTTTTTATTGTGCTTTTCATTTTGTTTTGTATTTTCATATGTTTAATTTGTATTTGATATGACTGAAATAAATCAATAATAGTTCTAGTTGTATTTAGTCTGGAGGGTTGTGGTTCATGTCAATGGGAGTGTTAGAGTGGTTTGAGAGTTATTAGCCAAAATGAAATGGATAAGAAGATATATAATTTTTTGAGAAATAAACGTTTATCTGAGACAGCAGAAACATTGTCCTTCTAATTTTTCTTGGGCTTCATTAAAATAATAGGTTATTTCTAAGGGTGTGATTAATGTAAAAAGCTTGTACTTATTGTTTATTTTCTTCTGCTTTTCAACATGTCAGCATTCATCTCTTTATCTAAACAAGTTCGCAAATGTTTTGGTAAACATTATTTTTCTTGAATACATAGTTCAAATTTTAAGTTCAACAAAGTCCATGATTTTCAATAAGAAGGAAAAATGTCTAATTTTCTTTAAATTTGGCTTTTAGTTATTTTCTGCAAAACAAAAAACTGAATTAAGAGATACCTTAATGTGCTGCATATCAAATCAGAAATACAGTTCATAACGAAATATGGCCATGGCAAACCATTTCTAATAGTAGATACAATCAGTGGCAAGTAAAATGCCATGTGTTTAAAAGTGTGTTTTTTGTGTAACAGAAGGAAAAAATCTTCCTACCACCCAGAATCAAATATGGATCATCAACTATGATGTTTTTAGTGTCATCCACCGAGCCATCACGGCTCAAATTTGCTACATGTAGGAATTTGTATGAATTTTCCATATGGTGTAATGCACTAGGCAGCAGGTTGACCTCTCCAAGATGGCCGCCGCGTGTGCCGTCAGCCGACTGGAGCTCAACATTGACGTGACGTATCTAGTGTTCTATATATATCTATGATTAAACCTCCTGAACTACGAAAACACATCTCAAACTGAAAACTACAAACTACAAACGAAGACAGAAGAAGAAGAAGAATGCATCAACCGACAGAGGTACAGTATTAATCAACTAACTGACTACATTTATTTTTACATGACACACACACACACACACACACACACACACACACACACTCACTCACTCACTCACTCACTCACTCACTCACTCACACACTCACTCACTCACTCACTCACACACTCACTCACTCACTCACTCACTCACACACTCACTCACTCACTCACTCACTCACTCACTCACTCACTCACACACTCACTCACACACCTAACTATTTTTACTTTTGCATGGAAAAGTGCTGAATTTAAGTTACAATTGAGGTTTTCTTGTATACTTTACTTACTACTACTGGTAGTTACATTTTAAGTATACATTATGGTTCACCACTGAATATAACAGGGTAGTATTGTACTTGTTTATTGCATTGCATTGATTTTACAGCTACAGTTACTTTTCAAAATAAAGGTTTACTTACAAAATAACATGGGAAGTTTACTGTTTCACTGATGTTGTTTACAGCAGCAGGGCCCACAGTTTGGTTTACACACAGCTCATGTCTTCATTTGTCTCATGCTATACCTTCTATACAGCATTGTACAAATTAAGAGACCAGTCTGGATTTTTCTTCAATCTTCATCTCTACATAACTTATTGAAAAATGCTCTTAATGACAAAAAATGCATTGAATTTTGGTAGAAATGTTGTCAATAGTTTATATTATAAAACCAAAATGTTCATTCTACTCAAACATATGCCTATAAATAGTAAAACAAGAGACACTGAACATTTGGAGTGGGCTCTTCATTTCTTCCGGCGCTGTATAGTTAAACAACAGCAACTCTTTCTTCCCAACAGGTTGACTTTCTGACCCAAGACACAATGGAGACTTGGGCAGAGCAGGTCAGAAGATCGAAGCCTATCTCTGTACGTAAGAGGCGTGTCGCGGCTAAATGTGTCCCCCCCTCGAAGAAGGCAAACAAGACTCAAGCTTATCTTGCCGCCATGTTGGAAGTCTATGATGAATCTATAGAATACTGCGACCCACATGTACATGACAGGAGACAGCTGGCCACAATCTGGGAAGAAGAAGAAGAAGAAGAAGAGGAGGAAATGGTCAGTGAGGAACTAACTACTATTTACTTTTACGTGACGCACACACACAGACAGACAGACAGACAGACACACAGACACACACACACACACACACACACTCACACAGACAGACAGACAGACAGACAGACAGACACACACACACACACACACACTCACACAGACAGACAGACACACACACACACACACACACACACACACACACACACACCACACAGACAGACACACACACACACACACACACACACACACACACACACACAC
>CM049396.1:3522500-3705000 GCA_026929865.2 Hyperoplus lanceolatus
GTCCCACGTGTAAAATGTCATGTGAAAGTAGATGAGCACAGAACAGAAGAAGCCTGTAATGAAAGTAAAGCTGTTGGACAGTAGGGTGTGTGTGTGTGTGTGTGTGTGTGTGTGTGTGTGTGTGTGTGTGTGTGTGTGTGTGTGTTGTGTGTGTGTGTGTGTGTGGGGGGGGGTGTGTGTGTGTGTGTGTGTGTGTGTGTGTGTGTGTGTGTGGAAGGAGTGGGGGGGGGGGGGGGGTGTGTGTGTGTGTGTGTGTGTGTGTGTGTGTGTGTGTGTGTGTGTGTGTGTGTGTGTGTGTGTGTGTGTGTGTGTAGGGGAGGGGTTAGAGGCAGTGTGGAGGGAGGGGGCTGCTGGAGGGAGAGAGGCCTGCCAGGAGGTGCCTGTCTGGAGGGTACAGCACTCACTCCACTCTGTCTCTCTCTGGGTTTGTATTTGACTGAACTAAGACAAGAGAGATAAATTGACTTTTGAGATTCGAGATTTTTCTATTTAAAGCTCAAGTGCGTACATTTTTCATACAAATAAATGTCTGTTACATTCAAGCTATTCTAAATGAGTTAACACAAAGTAATTTGACACAAACTCTCTCTTTAATTCTCAGTATGGCAGCGTTTAGAAACTAGTGTCGCCACACTGCGCGAAGCACCCATGAAATGTTTCAGTTGTTGATTCTACTGCAAAGAAAAAACCTGGACGTACAGCAGGAGATACAAAATCCATGTGCCATCACTGAAGGCTTTACCTCATGTAGATGCACCGACAGTGTTGTTGTAATTACTCAGAATTCCTCATGGGGGCGACAGAAGTTACTCACTTAGGAAAAAACAGAACTACAGCAGAAGGTATTGCTAAGTGCTAAAGTGTTTAAGGAATACTTCACCTATATGGAACCGGAGTTCTCTCATTATAAAATCACTATTATAATATAATGAATGAGGTTTTTCTCTCCCTCAGTCTTCCCTTGGCCCAGCTGTCCTGTTAATCCTAACCCTACATTTTACCATGTGTGATGTCACACTAGTAAAATGTAGGGTTAGACATTGAGAACATAAAACAATCTTTCTGCCTTTTCTCAGGCTAGGATGAACAGATTTCTAAAATGTAAAGTAGCTCTTTAAGGTATTAAAGTGCTAGTGTGTTTTCACTATTGCACACATTGCCATTATACCACATACTGGGCTGATATCATTACACTAACATAGAGCCTTCACAGACCGACCGTATAGACCCGGAGTGGGATTTATGAAAAAAATGGAGGAAGGATGTTTTTGAAACGTTTTCATTCTCATAATTAATCACAGATTTCTGAACTTGGTCTGAACTTTTTGCAGTTGCAGGAATATTCAAACCAAACCACCGACCAACTAATGCCAACGTTTAAGAAGTCGTGACTCTGAAATCCACCGTGACCAGCAGCCAGCAGATGTGTTTAACTCTTCTGGCTCATATTACTACTGGAGGATTTGTGATGTCAACATTCGAGAAGTCCCAAAAAAGGGGTTTTCCAGCAGTTTTAAAAAGTGTCCACAGTCTTACTTCTTTAGGCGACAGTGTTGGTCAACAGTGCTGTAAACAAACGGGGGTCCACCTCAGCTAGCATCATGTCAGTTTACAGACCCTAGGCTGTGTATAAACACCAGGTTTTTTTGTCAGCGCACACACAGTACGGAAAGGTAGTGGATCGTGAGGAGATATTCACTGATTTTGACGACAAGTGATTTTGACAACAAGCGTTCTCCAGACTCCATCTTTGAAGCTAATATTTGGGTGTTTTTTTCGAGTCAGTAGATAAATGAGTTGGTTAGAAGAACTTCAAAAGAACAGGCAGATTCAGGGGAAGTGAAGCTGTAACCTTTGATGATGTGCTACCGGTCCTATCCTAAACCAACCCTCTCACACTGTCTTTGAACTGCAGGCCCTCTCTGCTGGAGACTCCGTTGTTGCGTGAGCTGAGATATTTCCTCATCCTCTGACTGCTCCAGTGGAAAGAGAACGCGCTGTCTCTGAACCCCGCGAGGGGGATGGGGGGGGCATGGGGGGGAATGGGGGAATGGGGGGGGGGGGAGGTTAGATTAATACAGGAACAAGCACATGTGGACCAAACACCACCGGTTCATACACGTTATTGTGTAATGAGAGAATGTGGTGTAGAAATAACAAATGTTTTTGGACTCTTTTCGGATTTTAGATCGTGTACTATATTGTCTCCGGCCTTCGTTGCAGTGGTCGCGGGTTCAAATTGGACCTGTGGACCTTTACTGCAGGTCATCCCCCTCCCCTCTCTCTCTCTCTCTCTCTCGCTGTCTCCCCATTTGAACTCTGTACTGTCTAATAAAGCTTGAAAATGCCAAAAAATATCCTTTAAAAGAAATACACAACACAGATATATGTCTGGTAATTCAGAAAAAGTCAGTTAGAAAATATGTTACAGAGAAAAAGAAGAAGAGCAGCTGATCATCCCAATCACGTGCACACTCACGTGCACACTCACATGCACATTCACATGCACACTCACATGCACTCACACACTTGAGCTCGGTCACATAAATGTTACGTGGCCCTTTAGTTCGGTCAGATAGAGCAGCATCGGGTTGGTCATGTGAGCTAAAATCTCCTACAGACAGACAGACAGACAGACAGACAGCGTGTACATGTATGTGTGTGTGTGTGTGTGTGTGTGTGTGTGTGTGTGTGTGTGTGTGTGTGTGTGTGTGTGTGTGTGTGTGTGTGTGTGTGTGTGTGTGTGTGTGTGTGTGAACAGATAAATTCATACCCACCCGGAGTCTTTTGATGTGGTGATTCACATTGTAAAATCAAATCAGAACATTTCACACGTCCTTAGGCAGAGAGGGTGAACTGAACGCAGGGCCTCAGTCACTGAAAAGATTTCATGGAATCCCTCCTCAACAGGTTGTCTAGTTATTAAAGGTTGCAGAAATCTGGTTAGTAAGAATTTATGATCGTTTGGAAACTGATTTGTGCTCATTTGATGTATCTTATTATGCACACATGATATACAGTATGTATATACAGACACACACACACACACACAATACAAGGCCACAGTTTTTAAACAGGCCTCTTGTTTGTAAGCCCCCTTCCAAATGTGTTATTTTTTTATCTTCACTAAATAACTTCTACTTAGTTAATGAAATATCTTAGATCATTTCTTACCCCTTCATATTCAAACTATATTAAGATGTGGTTGATTGTTGTAATGTTTGACACTGTCTTACTACTGTTTCCTAAATCAATCCACTTCAGCTAGTTTCAATATTTGCGACTGAATACCATCAGCTAAGTCTGGCACCAACCACCACACAGCAGCAGCCGGCCTCCAACTCTCTCAATCAGAGGTGTGTGTGTGTGTGTGTGTGTGTGTGTGTGTGTGTGTGTGTGTGTGTGTGTGTGTGTGTGTGTGTGTGTGTGTGTGTGTGTTAGAGTGTGTGTGTGTGCGTGTGTGTCTGAGTGTGTGTGTGTGTGTGTGATTGTACATGCGTGTGAGCCTCCAACTCTCTCAATCAGAGCCAGGACCAAAAACTCTTTCACAACTCTGACTTTAATGACTCACACTCAGTCTGTATTGACACAGGACTCAACACGACCTCAACATTTAATCATCAGTGTGACATGCGCCAGAAAGCACTTTGCATATTGTAAAACGCTTTTTTTACATCAAATTTGACACTTTTCCTAAACATACAGTAGCTCACTTGTTTCATTTATGCTTATAGAGCCGTTATATATAATGGCAAATGACTTGTGGGCACTGAAAGCAAGTCAACATGGGTGTTGAAATACATTTAAACAGTTTCAGAAAGCAGACGTCCTCTCAAACCGCTCAGGAGTTGATTACCTTGATTGAATGAGGCTATACACATTGGCCAACAAATATTTTTCTAACAATTAAAGTAATTCATAGTTGTGTATTTTGAATTGTGTGGCAACGTTGGGCAACAGAAACAGAAAATGTACATATTGCAAATGTTTTACTTCTAATGGTGAGTTAAATATCTGTTCACATATAGCCAGCCCTCCCCATTACGATGAGACACGGCAAGCACTGGTCAATTTTGAGATTCTTGTCTATTTATCTTCCATAACATGTCTTCTTCAATAATAGTATAAATAAAAGGTCCAACATGTACAATTAGATGTTTACATGAATAAACCTTGTCTGTTTGCGTCTGTATATTTCTCCTATACAACCATCTTTAATAGACATCATCTCAAAATGTATTAATCTTTATTTTATTTATTTTCAAATGCTCAACCATAAAATCTCATCTTCTAAAGCACTTACGTCAACTGAACTTTTCCAAAATCATTCCTAGCACTATTCTGAAGCTTACCCCAGAAAGATTTGTTAGTATGTTGTTAATTATCTGATTTATGATACATTTTGTTCTTAAAAACATGACGAAAATGCATTTTAATGACCTGTACATGAGTATAGTAGTGCACCTTTTAATGGTTAAATTTGGCAGTCAAGTCATCATCCCAAAACCTTTACGCGTGGCAGTAAGAGTGAAGCAGTAGTGAGGAGGTTAACATTTCTTCTCTCATAATAAATGGTGAAACGTATTGTATAACCGTATAGGCTACAGGAATCAAGCATCAGATTCAAGATTCAAAATGATTATTGTCATTTGCACAATAAGAAAAAATTTCTCAGTCGTACAATGAAAATTTTCCTTTGTTTTCCACAGACTGAATGCCAAGAAAGAAATATAAAAATATACAATATACAAGTAAAATAAGGAAAACGCAGCAACATTATCGATTAGAATATACCTTTCACAAGGCACATATAAGAGCATGAGGCACCAGGCACCAGGCATGAGGCACCAGGCATGAGGCACCAGGCACCAGGCACCAGGCACCAGGCACCAGGCACCAGGCATGAGGCACCAGGCATGAGGCACCAGGCATGAGGCACCAGGCACCAGGCACCAGGCACCAGGCACCAGGCACCAGGCACCAGGCACCAGGCACCAGGCACCAGGCATGAGGCACCAAGCATGAGGCACCAAGCATGAGGCACCAAGCATGAGGCACCAGGCATGAGGCACCAGGCATGAGGCACCAGGCATGAGGCACCAGGCACCAGGCATGAGGCACCAGGCATGAGGCACCAGGCATGAGGCACCAAGCATGAGGCACCAGGCATGAGGCACCAGGCACCAGGCACCAGGCACCAGGCATGAGGCACCAGGCACCAGGCATGAGGCACCAGGCATGAGGCACCAGGCATGAGGCAAGGCACCAGGCACCAGGCACCAGGCACCAGGCACCAGGCATGAGGCACCAGGCATCAGGCATGAGGCATGAGGCATGAGGCACCAGGCACCAGGCATGAGGCACCAGGCACCAGGCATGAGGCATGAGGCACCAGGCACCAGGCACCAGGCATGAGGCACCAGGCATGAGGCACCAGGCACCAGGCATGAGGCACCAGGCATGAGGCACCAGGCACCAGGCATGAGGCACCAGGCACCAGGCATGAGGCATGAGGCATGAGGCATGAGGCACCAGGCACCAGGCATGAGGCATGAGGCATGAGGCACCAGGCACCAGGCACCAGGCATGAGGCACCAGGCACCAGGCATGAGGCACCAGGCATGAGGCACCAGGCACCAGGCACCAGGCATGAGGCACCAGGCACCAGGCACCAGGCACCAGGCACCAGGCATGAGGCACCAGGCACCAGGCATGAGGCACCAGGCACCAGGCATGAGGCACCAGGCACCAGGCATGAGGCACCAGGCATGAGGCACCAGGCACCAGGCACCAGGCACCAGGCACCAGGCATGAGGCACCAGGCATCAGGCACCAGGCATGAGGCACCAGGCATGAGGCACCAGGCACCAGGCACCAGGCACCAGGCATGAGGCACCAGGCACCAGGCACCAGGCACCAGGCATCAGGCACCAGGCACCAGGCACCAGGCATGAGGCACCAGGCATGAGGCACCAGGCACCAGGCACCAGGCACCAGGCATGAGGCACCAGGCATGAGGCACCAGGCATGAGGCACCAGGCATGAGGCACCAGGCACCAGGCACCAGGCATGAGGCACCAGGCACCAGGCACCAGGCATCAGGCACCAGGCATGAGGCACCAGGCACCAGGCACCAGGCATGAGGCACCAGGCACCAGGCACCAGGCATCAGGCACCAGGCATGAGGCACCAGGCACCAGGCACCAGGCATGAGGCACCAAGCACCAGGCATGAGGCACCAGGCACCAGGCATGAGGCATCAGGCACCAGGCTACACATGGTCAGAGGCAGTTTGTTTTGGTTGGCTGTTCTCCATTCAGATACGTGGAGAAACTCAGTCTGACAATGAAGCAAGTGTCCCTCCACTGACCAACAGGAGCAGGGCAGGTTATGTAACACACACACACACACACACACACACACACACACACACACACACACACACACACACACACACACACACACACACATACACACACACACATACATGTACGTATACACACACACACTCAGACACACACACACACACACATACACACACACACACACACGCACACACACACACACACACACACACACACACACACACACACACACACACACACACACACACACACACACACACACACATACACATAGAATCACACACACATAAACACTCATACCCACACGAACAGTCACACACATGTACAATCACTCAAACATGTACAATCACACACATGTGTACACACACACACACACACACACACACACACACACACACACACACATACACACATATTCTAGTCTGTACGTTTAGTTCCAGGTTCCTCAGAATAATTTAGTTTTGATTTTTGATGATAGAATTATTCAATACTAAGAATTACATGTAGAGAAAATATGTTTAATATTCTAACTGCAGGCTCTGTGAATGTAAACAAATCCCCCTCCTCTGAAACTACATAGTGACCCTTTACATAGTAAAATCATGTTGAAAAATGGTCAGTTCTAAAAAAAAAATAAGAGGTTTGTTTAAGACTCTGTTCTCTGTCATGTAGCGCCCTCTAGTGTCCTAAACCTAGCATTTCACTTTATAAATACAGTGCAGAGATCACACACACACACTCATGCTATTCTCATTCTTTGTAGATCATCTGTTTTAATATATTTCTTACTGAGAGATGAGAGGATTGATACCACTGTCTAGTCTGTATGTTTGCTGTTGATAAATATGAATATTGAAGTTATGATTTGTGGTCTCACTGTTCTGAATATACTCTTGTTTTTTTTCAGTGAGTTTTGGTCAGTTTCTGCTGTTTTTGTACGACGTGTATCTGATCATAAGGAGCGTCATCTGAATCAGGCTCCGTGAATACAGGTTGAGGTGTTGCAACTTGCTTATCGTTAGCCTCATAGCATAATTGCCTAAATCATATTTACTCTACTCTACTTTTACTCTACATCTACTCTATTCTACATCTACTTTACTCTACATCAACTTAAACCTACTCTATAACCCTTAACATGTGATTTAGGCAATTGCGCTATGAGGCTAACGTTATGATAATTGAAAATACACAGGTGCAGAAGAAGGGCACACCAAGGCAATAAGGTCCGGCCGCGGCATGTAGCGACACACGCAAACCACGCCCACCTGAAAAAAAGCAGAAGTTCAGCATGTCGGTTTAATATGGATAAATTCCCAATATAGATAAATAAAAAAAACATAAACAATTCTATATACTCACGTAACACCCAACACTCACGCAATGTCCCCTCCCCCCTCCCCCCTTATTAGTTAGGTGGAGAAAGTGTGAAAGCTTTTCTCGGGCTCGGCCACTAGGGGGAGTCCGTGCTCTATAGAAGCCAAGAAGCTGACGAGACTGAACTTTATACAGAACCAAAATGATCAATCTAACATATTATAACAAAACAAACATTCTATTTATTGTAACTTGAGTAAAATATATTCTATTTAAATCTTGAAAACGTAAAAATAGTGTGGAGTAAATTGTGGCCTTTCCTCAACCAGACCAAACAAGCATTGTATCACTGTACATGTGTGTCTGCTGCTTTGTGTCTGAAAACCCATGTGCTTTACATATAAATTTGACTTCAACTTGTACAATATATTGTTTAGGCTCAGCTTGCATTGGTGATTTAATGCAGTTGTATGTAGACTAATTGTTTTCTGTATTTTTGTCATTATCCTTGAACTTGAGGTATTCCTAGCAGGAGATAATGCCTGTTAAAAATAGTCCAATTTTATTTCACTGTTCACAAATAGAGAATAACTCAGTAACAAAAAAGAGACAATGTAACTAGAATAGACAGACAGACAGACAGAGAGATAGATAGATAGATAGATAGATAGATAGATAGATAGATAGATAGATAGATAGATAGATAGATAGATAGATAGATAGATAGATAGATAGATAGATAGATAGATAGATAGATAGACAGACAGACAGACAGACAGATAGACAAACAGACAGACAGACGTGGTCTGAACCATCTTGAATCAGCAGAATTCATGAGTCATGGTACTGTTTGTGGAGGTGAGGCTTTTATTGTGAAGGATGTTGTAGTGGAAGTGTAGTCGTGGTTTTCCCTGGAAGCCAAAGTGTTGTCTGGGCCAATGAGAGCGCGAGGAGCGGCTGCAGCTTGGTTCTATAGAGACATTAGAGTGCTGCGATGTTTGATCCTCACAGGAGAACTATGGAGCTCCTTCCTCTCGCCTGTCTGTGTCTCGTGAGCTGCTCTGCAATGACGTCAGCAGATGGAAACGGTAGGAACACTTACACTGATGATCAGCAACTCACTCTGTTGGCTTTTTACCTTATGATGAAATATGGATCCTGATATTTAGCACAGATCAATATTAAACCATCAGGTGACGTCATTTCATTACAGCCTCCTTCTGATCAATTACATTCCTATAACAGACATGCGCAGTGTTTGTATGTTCGCGATCATATTGCACTTTAGAGCGGGTTTATAACTTTAGATGTGACGTCATGGCTGCTGCAGGTGTGTGTAGTAGTAGTAGTAGTAGTAGTAGGGCGTTGTCTCCGTCCTGTCAGAAGTTGCAGCATCGATGATGTATTTCAGAGGAAACGAAACATGATACATAACCTTTATTCAGATTCATTCATTCAATATCAGGCTCTCTCTCTCTCTCTCTGTCTCTCTCTGTCTCTCTCTGTCTCTCTCTCTCTCTCTCTCTCTCTGTCTCTCTCTCTGTCTCTGTCTCTCTCTCTCTCTCTCTCTCTCTCTCTCTCTGTCTGTCTGTCTGTCTGTCTGTCTCTCTCTCTCTCTCTCTGTCTGCCTGTCTCTCTCTCTCTGTCTGTCTGCACTGGAATGAACCTGAATAAACAACACTTAGAAAGCAGCTTTTATAAATATGATTTACATCCATTTAACTCTATCTGCTTTTGGCTCTGTTTTGATTTGTAATGTTTTTGTTTTGTTTTTTCTTATAACAAAGGACAGAATGTTCTCTTGTGATACATTTTTCTAAGTGTATCTTAATTGTTGTCCCCTTAATATTTTATTTATTTATTAATTATTTTCCCCCTCTTTCTCTCTCCTACGTGTTCTCATTCGTTTCCAACCGTGAACCTGTTTGTGTAGTTACTGTGTGGGAAGATGTTATGTGATAAATAATAAGAGTGTATTAGTGTTCATGTCACTGACTCAGGCAGGTGGAGGCTTGTCCCTGAATTTGGCTCATTGTAGTTTCATTGATTATTGTGCCAACAAAGATTGTCAACAGACCGATTAAATATTCTCTCTCTCTCTCTCTCTCTCTCTCTCTCTCTCTCTCTCTCTCTGTCCTCCTACACACATGTAAACCTGTTTGAGTGGTTTATAGTTTTCTGTTTGATGAAATGTTTTCTGATAAATGATCAGTTTTGTCACACAAACAGGTGTAATAAGTGTGTGAAAGGTCAAACAAAATCTGTGAATATCTCCTCACGATCCGCTACATGTCCCAACTGTGCTTGCACTGAAACATCTGGTGTAAATAAACATCCTAGGCACTGTAAACTGGTATGTAAACAAGCCCTCAGTAGCTACCAACATCCCCGTCTACACAGTCTAGGCTGTGTATATCACTGGATTTGTTTTCAGGGCACACACAGTAGCAGATCATTCACTGATTTTACTATAAAGTTATTTTGACAACAAGCGTTCTCCAGAGTTGCTGACTGCACCTTTAATGACTCTGCCTGTAATCAAAGTGCCTCCTCCATGTTGTCCTCTCCAGGGCCAGTGGTCATCACAGTGGATGAAGACAGTGTTGCTATGTTACCCTGTTCCCTCAGCACCAAGGAGAACATTGAGTCAAAGCTCTTTGACTGGAAGAAAGTTGGTGAGAAAGGTGAAGGGAAGAAGGAGGTTTTCATGTATGATGCAGGCTCTCTCCGTGATAGTGCACGTTCAGGTCAAGATCAGCAGTTCGATGGTCGCGTCTCACATTTTAGAGATGAACTGAAGCACGGCAACGCCTCCATACTCATCACAAAGACCAAGGTGGCTGACAGTGGAGACTACACCTGTGATTTCCTGGAGCCAAGTCAAAGTCTTCAGCCAATTCAAACATCCCACATTAAGCTGCTTGTTGGTGAGTGCTTTCATTCAACAGTTAAAGGAATACTTCACCCATAACGGAACCAGCTTTCTATCATTATAAAATGGGCTATTATAATATAATGAATGACTGCAGCTGTCCTGTTAATTAACTAGTTGAATGAATGAGGTTTTTCTTCCCTCAGTCTTCCCGTTGGCCCAGCTGTCATTGGTTTAAAGAAATCCTAACCCTACCCAGTTTCCCCCCAAAAAAAGGCTCAAAGGGGCTACTAGCGGTGGGGAAACCCGTGTGATGTCACACGTAGGAAAATGTAGGGTTAGACAGTGAGACCATAAAACATTCCTTCTGCCTTTTCTCAGGCTAGGATTAACCGATTTCTAAAATCTTTGCACATTTATACTACATGGGATCTTAGGGTTCAATACACCTTCATATTTTCACCGGTGAAGTAGAGACCTCATGGTTACTGTCGGCCTAGGTCCTACCGCCCTTTCTGGAGAGATGACCTCTCTACCAAACATGCTTCATATCTGCTACACATTGTCCTTTATGTCAATGGAACATCAGCAGTAGATTAAACATGAGTGTGTCCACAGATGACTTTATTACCTGTGTGTTGATAGTATTTCACTAGCGCTCTAACATGTCTTCTGTTTTGCCTTTCAGATCCTATCTTAATCTCTTAAGGTTCATTTTAATAATGTGCATTCCTGTCTCCTAATATCTGCCCATTTTAACCTGTGTAACAGCGAGACCATGAGGAGCTGAACCATGTCCATTGCATCACTGTAAAGCAAACACTCACAGCTTTCATTAGGTGTGTTGGTCTAACTTCAGCCTCTGGAAGAGTTGCATTGGTCAAGGATTAAACAGAGAAAAATACAAGCTTTGTTGTTTTTGTTCATTTCATTTCATCTTTCAGCTGCAATAAATCAGTCATAATCTGGGCTATCAGGCTGAAACTCACAGGATCTCTCCCTCAACTTGTTTATAATGTCTGGACCAAATTTCAGGCTGACAGACAGAAGTGGCTCTGAGATATTTTAGAAAGTGCAGTACAGAGCTTCTCCAGCAGATGTCTACAGAGCTCTCTAAAACTTCTCCAAAGTTTACAAATGATGATGATAAATCTCTTTATGAAACTGAAAACATGTCCCTAAGTGTTAAACGTGACTATAAAAATATGTTTTAAATATTTAAATAACTGTTAACATATTAATAATGATTGAATAATGCCTCCATACATATATAAATAAAGTTTCTCTGTTATGTGGGTGTCCCACTACCACACAGAGTCCAACTACATTAACTTCCATATATGGTCAGGCAGGTAATTTAAATGGCTACCAACTGACGGTGTTTCAGTGGGCTGACTTCCTATTGGAGGACATTAGCTGTCAATCAAACACACGTGGGGCTTGTGGGAAGATGCTCTTCTCTGATTGGCTGATGGAGTTAAAAGTCTGATAGTGACGTCACCGTAGATCGGAGAGAGGTGCTGATTGGTTCGTTTCGTTCCTGGGCGTTTACTGATTTCGGAGATACTGAACATGATTGGTTAAAACTTTTGTCAACAGTGCATACGTCACAGCAATGACTTTGTTTTCGAAGTTTGACGAGCGCCGCTAAAGATTTACAACGGACGATATCAACTTTATTTCACGTAATTTTTCCTTCCGCTCGAACCTAAACAAGCTAGTCTGACTCAGAAGACTGTTATTCTTTAATTTGAGACCTTTTTTGTCTATAAATGTCCGTTTTTCCAACTTTAAAATACATTTTAATTGCGGCCAAACAGGATAGCAGTTAAGCTAGTAACGGTTAACTGCCGTAACGTCAGACGCTAATGTTGTTCTGCCGTTAATCCTGTGTTGAGATTCTTCAATCCGGTGAAAAACGAACTTCTGAGCTTTCAAACGAGCTGAAATATGTCTGTGTTGATATTTGAGGTCAACATGAAAATAGTTTGTTCATTTATTTATTCATTTTTCATATAAATATCGGGTCGCGTGCAACCTCCGCGCCTTATAAAGTTAAAGCCCAGACCGGAAATACCAGGTGAGTCTTTTTGTGGTGACGTAACTGTCTCCTTCAGTCAGGTATGTGCTGAATATGGCTCCACAACCGAAGTGAAAGACATGTGTGTGGGAACCGTGGGAAACGACACTAGTAATGATCCAATCTGGCATATGTTATGGATCTCTATAGTTGTGTAAAAACATGGTGGTTTTATATGTATTTTTCCATAAATTAAGTAGCCTATTTTACAAAGTAAATATAGCAGATTCTTCTTTGACTGATTTTTGTGCAGTAGTAGTACTACAAACCACATGGTTTCCATACTCAAACAGGAGTATGTGTTTTTCCTAATATAATTAACAATACAAACAAAAAGTTTGTTTCATAATCCCACAGTTTCTATACAATGTATTCTTATTTTAGCATTAACAATGTATAAAATATAAACTTCATTTTTTATTCAAACACAATTCATTTATTTACCAATTCAATTATTCTTTCAACTATTTTTAATTTTTTCATTTCAATAACATTAAACTCAAACAAACATAACAAAATGCCCAAATGTAACACCATTAATTCAGAAAACAGGAGAAACACAATATTGTCCTGTCCTGTTGTAAACTCCACTTTACCAAAATAAATTCCAAACATGTTTGCATGTCATGGCAAATAAAGGCTCCTGATTCTATTAAGATAACTCTCCTTCCTTTAATTCACTCCACTGTGAATTTTCATTCTTACTCATAAGTTGCTTTCAGCTACACAACAAAAGATACAACGAATTTGATGATCTCTTTATTTGGACAGTATCTGAAAAAAAGTGATATCAGAAGTTGGAAATGTTTGCCATGACAAGTCCTGAATAACAATGCTAGGAGGTTTAATTAAGACTTAAAGGGCCACTGTGTAATATGACATCATCAAGAAAGTTCTAGAATGCAACGCTCCCTTGGTAACCCCACCCCTTTTGAATAATAACAGAAGCTACAGTGGCCTTCAAGGACAAGAACAATTCTAATTTCTAAACAATGCACCTGATGACATTCCAAAAACATGGATTCCTCCATAAGACTTGCCTGCTCAATGTACAAAGTGCAATATTAATATTTGTAATTCTCCGCTCAGGAAGATAATTCAGATTATTGGCAGAGGTGATTTTACACCAATGAGGACATATTTATGAATGAGGATATTGATTTTAGCTAATGCATTACTTAAAATGTTACACAGTGTCCCTTTAACTTGTGATTTTTCTTCTTAAACACACCATTATCCTTACTCAAAAGAAGAGAAGGGATGAACAAAACATTTCACCGTATTACATATGTAATTAAGTATTTTTTTTTAAATCTATTGTTTCTATATGTTCAAAGGTGCAGCACCAGAGCCAGCCATCACCACACTTGATCAAACAGAGGATGGGGTGCTGCTGCGGTGTGTTGTTAAAGGAGCTTCTCCTAAACCTAAAGTTGAATGGCAGGACAGTGCTGGAAATGTCCTTCCTGCTAAAGAACAGGTCACAGAAAGAGAAGGACGATTCTATGTTACCGTCAATATTACTGTGACCAAGAGCGACCGCTTCCGCTGTGTATCCACACAGGAGGAAATTGGCCATCAGATTGATGCTGAGACCTTTGTGCCTCTAAATGGTGAGATTCCTTAGTAGTTTTCAAATTATTGTAATATACCTAGGGGGCAAAACCCCTTTTTTTTGAAAAACAGACATGGAGCGTTGTAAAAGGTTGTTCACCAGAAATGATATCCAGGACCTTCCACGATCACAACCTGGGTGGACAACCTGGTCAACAAGCTGCTGGAAAGCTACAGCGGGCCGACATAGAGCAAATCAGAACCACTGTTTAAGCGAATGGGGATGGGCTAATAGGGAATTTTTTAAACTTATAGATATCATTATGAAACTTTGCAAGTTGATTACTGACATTAAAACAACAACTTTTTGTATTACAGTATTTTCCAAAATGTTTGAATAAATATGAGAAATCATCAATATCTTACTAATGATGCGTAAATTTGCATATCTGCAAAGCCCCAAAATCTAGATGTTGGAAGAAAACCAAGTCAGTTTATTGTTAAATTTTGAAAACAAAACAAGTGTCCAACTGCCTGAAGCCTTTCCTAATCACAGTTCAAATTTGATCAATAACCCATAGAAAATGCATTTTTTACACTGTTTTTTCCAAGGGAATGTCTAGCCGTTTCATAAAATACCAGCTGGAGACTCCAAAAGGACACATTTGGTCCATGGCACATGAAATGTAACTGTGTAAAAAATGTATTTTCTATGGGTTATTGATCAAATTTGAACTGTGATTAGGAAAGGCTTCAGGCAGTTGGACACTTGTTTTGTTTTCAAAATTTAAAAACAAATTGACTTGGTTTTCTTCCAACATCTAGATTTTGGGGCTTTGCAGATATGCAAATTTTCGCATCATTAGTAAGATATTGATGATTTTTCATATTTATTTAAACATTTTGGAAAATACTGTAATACAAAAAGTTTTTGTTTTAATGTCAGTAATCAACTGGCAAAGTCTCATAATGATATCTATAAGTTTAAAAAATTCCCCATTAGCCCATCCCCATTCATCCCCATTCACTTAATGGTTCTGATTTGCTATGTCGGCCCACTGTAGCTTACCAGCAGCTTGTTGACAAGGTTGTCCACCCAGGTTGTGATCGTGGAAGGTCCTAGATGTCATTTTTGGTGAACAACCTTTTACAACGCTCCATGTCCATAAAATCACTTTGTCCCCTGGGTAATAGTTTGTTTTATTATATACCGAAAAAATATTTACAAGCTTTTGAAAAGGAATTTAGGCTGAAAACCAGTTTAAAATGTTTCAAACGGATAGTGTGTATAGCCCCTTTTAAAATACACTGTGACTAGGAAATTATACAGAGTTTGTAAGTGTGAACACAAATATTTGGATTATTTGACTTGGACTTCATGCAGACTTTACCTGGGCAGCCCCCTATCCCAAATCTAGGTCAGCCTCATGTGAAAATTATCTGCCGCATGATTGGAAAAATATTTATATCACTGAAGGCTGCAGGCGGAGTTCAATGGTTACTGGGAGGACCCTCTCTCCTCTATGCCATCCTTCCACATTGAGAAGTGTTGTTCAGCATCAGATCCATAGACACTCATAGTATCAGAACTAGGGCTGTCAAATTAACGTGTTAATTTCGATTAATTAATCACAGAAAAATTAACGCGATTAAAAAAATTAACGCAGATTAATCGCACTTCTATAATGCCCTTTGACCCGGTGCAAAAGTGGTGCGTAGCTGCACCGAGCTGCACCTGAAGCAGACACAGCCTGCGCGGGTGAAAGGGAGAAAAGTAAAGAGAGAAGCAGGGGGCCGAGGGCTCTATAGACGGTTTAATAAGCATGAAGGTAGGAAGACATCTTACTTTATTCTCCGCAGCCAGTGTCTGTGCATTATTGATTTAGTGGGTGCAACAATGTAGGCTAGGTTCAAAACAGTATCTCTCAATCTTTCTCCCCGTGTCTCAATTTTGTTTGCTAGCTGTCTCGTCGTCCGCGTAAACGTGTGTGCGTGTGTGTGTGTGTGTGTGTGCGTGTGTGTGTGTGTCTCTCAATATTTTTGCCTATGAGTACGACGATGGTGAATGAATCGGCATAAGCATCTGTGGCAGTGCAGCGCTGTCTGTTGTGGAGACAGAAGTTACGAGAGACGGAGAGAGAGAGAGAGAGAGACTAGCAGGCTATACAGCTGTTTATAAACAGGTATAAAAGTGTCATAAAAGTATGCGATTAATTTTGATTAATTAATCACAGAGCCTGTAATTAATTAGATTAATTTTTTTAATCGCTTGACAGCCCTAATCAGAACACAAACTATTCCATATTAAACTGTAACAAGTAGTTTTGATTCGAGATGACCAACACTTCTTCACTGTCACATCAACTGAAGCTCAGCCCTGGTTCAAGTCTCCTTCTCTGTTCTGGGTCCAGTTTTATGTTTCAGTAAAATGGATGAAAACACAAAGTAATGTTGGTAAAAATATTACCACAGACTTAATATGTTCCTGGAGAGTTCTTGGTGATAATATGAAACCTTGAAGACACATGAAACTATGACCTCAGAGCTGCAACAGATCAGTGAATTAACAGTGTCAGCGAAACCTAAACCTTTATAGGCGTCATAACAGTAAACTGAATGGCCCATCAGTTGTATTAGATTGTACAGGTGTAGCTCATAAAGTGTCCACTGAGTTTATGAACCACAGACACAGTTAATCACTGATAACACAAGGGGAACAAGCTGCTAAAGGCCTGTGTTTCATATTTCACATTTATATGACTTTAATGAAACAGAAACATATTGTCTTCATCTCAGACGCATTTCATTTCAATATCATTTTTTTGCAGAAAATTCTCGTGCTGTTCAAACATCTTCACTGTGTATTTTCTTCTGTCACGATGTGAGTCAGAAATAGTGTTTGAAGTTGTTAATAGTGACCAAACCTTTATAAGTAGATAGGAATGTTTGTCATGTCATGTCCTGTTTAACAATGCTGGGAGGTTTGATTAAGACTTACAACGCATCTCAGTTCTTTCACCTTTTTTAAACACACTGTAATCCTGCTTTACAAAGAAGAACGTGGACTCCAGTGGGTTGCATTCATAATGGTGTAGTTTCACTCCTTCAGCACCATGGACAGTTTAATACAGAAGGGATTACTGCCATCTAGTGGTGTAGTGGCAGAATAAATTAGTTTTTTAATAATGTTTCTTTTTCATGTCTCTCAGCTGTTTGTCATATATGGTGTACTGCAAAAGCACAGCTAGACAATTTAAAAACAATTATTATTGAAAAAAATAAATCTCTTCTTGTCTGTCAATCAGTCCCCCCCAGAGGGCAGGGTTAAACGTAGTTAAGGCCACTGAGTGTTCACAATGAACGCAAAGGAATTAAGGATGAAGAAGTCTGTGAAAGTTAAAAGCAAGTTCCACTAACTGACGGAAAGTGAGGAGCGCCATTTTTTTGACCGGCTTTTGCAATATTCTGGATGGAATAATACAGTAGTTGTGAAGTGCTGAGATCCTGTCATGTAAGGACTGTGAGACTAAAGTTGATGAATCTAGAGAGAACAGAGGAGTGAGAGGGTCTGCAGGGAATGAAAAAAAGAACTTTGTGGTAAATTCTGAGATCAGTTTGATCAGTCAAACAAACACATTTAATGATTTAATAAACGGCTGTATCGACATGCAAACGCCACACAAGGATTGACAGTGTGAAGTCATTAAAAACGGTCACGTTTCTGTTTCAATAGTAAAAAGAAAAAAGGTTATGAAAATGAATATGTATTGTTACACCAATAGACTCTGTGTGTTTTTATCAGCTGTAATTATAGAAACAGAGAGAACTTTATTGATCCTGATGGAACATAAGAACACTGAAGGATGTAGATTAGACTCTAATCTTTATGGTTTTATTATTTTATGTCTAAACAACAAAGATTAACTGGCAGCTACAGCCAACCTTTCCTCCATAAATCATTGTTAATAAATGATCTAGCTTCCTTATATATAAACCAATTATTATTTACTTCAGCTTTCTTATATATAGTTTTATTAACCTGTTATCTGTGTCTTACAATTACAAATGTATCAATAATGTGCTCATATTTAATGTATAATGTCATTGAACATTATAACAAACCGTCCCCCTCCTCACTGCTGAGACCTAAAGCTCTGAGCTGGGGAGCCAAGCAGCAGCAAACTGTCCAGGAGATCCATGCTAACGTCTGTGCTACGCTAACATCCATCCAGTGTTAGAATCTGCTCCATGTTCCACTGGAGACTTCAGGAGCATCAACAGCTTCACTTGTTCTGTGTCTCTGTGAGGAACAGTCTGATCAACAGGGTATGAAGATACTGAATGAGGGATTCATACTATACTGATACTTTTTCTCTTTCTGTTTCAGAGTCCCCTCAAGATCCCAACACTGGATTGGTTATTGCTGTTGCAGTTGTCTCTGCTCTTTTGCTTGGTGGTGTTGTTCTTCTAGCTGTGCTGGTGAAAAAGGGAGTCATCACATGTAAGAAAGGTAAGTTTAAGTCATGTAATTGTATCAAAAGAAGATTGCTTTGTTGATTTGAATGTGCTGGTTTAACTGTTTCATGTAAAGTGTCTGAGAGTATTCAAAAGCACTACACAAATTAAATGAATGCTAAAATTATTATTATTATTATAGTATTGATGCGCAGACACACACCTATTCATATGAATCTCCCATTGAGAGTCTTGACGGTTTATTCTTGATTTTCTTTAATGTGACTTTGTTTTCTTTCCTGCAGGTCCAGTATCACAGACAGAAACAACATGTCCCCTTAAAGAGACGGGTTCACCCTGACAGCTAAGACTCATGTAACAGAAGGAAATGGAAATGAACATTATTTGCATTTTCTTTTGCTGATTTTCTGCAAATTGGTAAAAAAAATTGAGCTTCATTTGGATAGAAACGTGGTCCAACAACACGTCGTATGAACTAGTTCATATCGAGCGTATCCCTTAAAAGTGAATCCAAATACTGAACCTGTGAAAATAATGTGATAGATAAAGAGAGCATGTCAGGTAAATAGAACTAGTAATGGCCATTAAAAAATCAAAGTAACAGCAGAATTCAAATGGACCAAGTTATAATGAACCTGATTAAACATGGACCAGTTTCTCTCAGTGTTGAAAGCTAAAGAGGCTCGGACCTTAAAGGCCTTGAAACGACAGTAAACCCTGAGTGAGGCTTTCAGGCTCAGAACAGATTCTAATGTCTAGAATGTGACGTGTAGAAACTTAGAACCTGATTATAGTGAAGCTGACAGGCAGCTAGTGGAGAACAAGGAGATGGTTGGGTTTACTTCTCCTAGAAAGAGTTACAATCAGTGAACATCTCCTCATGATCTGATACCTGTGTGTTCACTGAAAAAGAAAATCAGGTGTTAATACTCAGCCTAGACTGTGTAAACTGGTTTATAAACAAAGCTGGTGGTGTGTTGAGGACTTTTGTCTGAGGCCTGAAAGCAGACTTTACATTACATGTCATTTAGCTTTTATCCAAAACAACTAAAATCTGGAGGTAGTTAGTATTAAAGGTGATTCTAGAGAACGCTTGTTGTCAAAATCAATGAATATCTCCTCACAATCTGTTCTATATGTTCGCTTTAAAAAAAATCAGGTATTAATACACAGCCTAGACTCTGTAAACTGGTATATAACCAAAGCTGGTGTTGTGTTAACCTCAGGGTCTGTGGTGTGATCCCGGCTCCTCCCTCCACATGTCCAAGTGTCCTTGAGCAACACACTGAAGCCCAAACTGCTCCCCATGGTCAGAGCAGCACCTTGCATGGAAGCTGCTGCCATCACTGTGTGACTGGATGAATGAGGGCAGAGGCCTTTAGAAATGCTGCATTTACCAAATCAGCTGTGGCGACGTGGGTAGGGTGGTCGTCCACTGGGTTGCAGGGTCGGTGGTTGGATCCCCCGTCTCCCCGCCACATGTCGAAGTGTCCTTGGGCAAGGCATTGAATCCCTAAATTGCTCCCGATAATTAGCTTGCACCCTGCGTGGTTGCTGCTTCTATCGGTGTTTGAATGTGTGTGTTATTGGGTGAATGTGTACAAAACAATGTAAAGCGCTTTGGGTCAGTGAAAAACCAGGGAAAAGCGCTATATAAGTGGAGTCAATTTACCATTTACTAAATCTGATCTAACTGCTTGTAGTAGTTCGAAGTCCTGACAGACAGAGACCTGGGCATTAAAGGGATAGTTCAGTATTTATGAAGTGGGGTGGATTGAGGTACGTATGCATTAGTTAGTCTGTTACCATGGAGACAGCTGTGAGCACAGTCACTATAAGGAGTTTGGGGGAGACGTGGCTGTAGCAGAAGTCAGCCTTGTACTGTTGCAGAGGGGGACAGAAGAAAAACAGTGTTTCACCACATACAGCGCTGGAAAAAACTAAGAGACCAGTCTGGATTTTTCTTCAATCTTTATCTCTTTATTACTTAATGGAAATGCTTGAATGGCAATATTTTTAGGGGAATTTGGTAGAAATGTTGTCAGTAGTTTATAGAATAAAACCAAAATGTTCCTTATACTCAAACATATGCCTATGAATGGTAAAACGAGACATTGAACATTTGGAATGGTCTCTTAATGTTTTTCCAGAGCTGTATATAAATGCTTCCCACTTCAATAACACTGAACTGTCCCTTTAACACACACCAGACTTCACTGAACTCAAGCTGCTTCTCAACAGGAATGTGAAGCATCAGCAGCTAAAGTCAAACACAATGTGACTTCAACTTTTATTTTGTGATATTTGTGTTATTGATATTATTTGTGCTGAGCCTGTGTTGCTTCTTTTTATGTGTTAAAGACCTACTTCACCGGTGGGAATATGAAGGTGTATTGAACTCTGAGATCCTATGTAGTATAAATGTGCAAAAAATTTAGAAATCGGTTCACCCTAGCCTGAGAAAAGGCAGAAAGAGTGTTTTATGGTCTCACTGTCTAACCCTACAGTTTGTCCAGTTGTGATGTCACACTGGTGAAGTAGGCCTTTAAGGTGCTGAACCAGAGTGTGTCATTAGCTCCAGTTACACACTGAACTCCACTGTTTACTGCTGGTGACTGTGAGGTTTGAATTGAGCTCTATGTGAAAGCTCATGTACAGGGGAAACTCGAAAAATTAGAATGTCGTGCAAAAGTTCATTTATTTCAGTAATTCAACTTAAAAGGTGAAACTAATATATTATAGACTCGTTACATGCAAAGTGAGATATTTCAAGCCTTCATTTGTTATAATTGTAGATTATTATGGCTTACAGCTTATGAAAACCCCAAATTCAAAATCTCAGAACATTTGAATATTACATGAAATCAATAAAAAAAGGGATTTTATATACAGAAATGTCGGCCCTCTATAAAGTATTATCATGCATATGTACTCAGTACTTGGTTTGGGCCCCTTTTGCATGAATTCTTGCCTCAATTCCAATTCATTTTCCATGATATTCTAATAATATGAGTTTCACCTGTATGTTTCTGTTGTTCACTGATGATGCTCTTGTAGGGTTTCATGTTATTTCAGGCAGAGCTTCAACATTTCTATACAAACGTTTGAATAAAACCAGAAAAAATATCAAACTGTGTTGAGACTGTTTTTGATGTTTCTGTGTTCAAACTTTGATCAAAGAGACAAAAGTGATTTTATTTTTTCTGTTTTGGTTGGATTCTAACATGATCCATATTGATCAACAGGTGTTTTTACATAAAGACTTTTGACGTTTTAAAAGCTGCCAAACGCTTTGTGTGAAGGCCTGTAGAAACCAGCAGAATTCATGAGTCATAGTAAATATATACAGCTCTGGAAATAATTAAGAGACCACTTCAAATGTTCAGTGTCTCTTGTTTTACTCTTTAGAGGCATATGTTTGAGTACAATGAACATTTTGATTTTATAATATAAACTACTGACAACATTTCTACCAAATTCACAATACAAATATTGTCATTAAGAGCATTTTCAATAAGTTATGTAGAGATGAAGATTTAAGAAAAATCCAGACTGGTCTCTTAATTTTTTCCAGAGCTGTTTGTGGAGGTGACTGAGGCTTTTATTGTGAAGGATGTTGTAGTGGAAGTGTAGTCGTGGTTTTCCCTGGAAGCCAAAGTGTTATCTGGGCCAATGAGAGCGCGAGGAGCGGCTGCAGCTTGGTTCTATAGAGACATTAAAGTGCTGCGATGTTTGATCCTCACAGGAGAACTATGGAGCTCCTTCCTCTCGCCTGTCTGTGTCTCGTGAGCTGCTCTGCAATGACGTCAGCAGATGGAAACGGTAGGAACACTTACACTGATGATCAGCAACTCACTCTGTTGGCTTTTTACCTTATGATGAAATATGGATCCTGATATTTAGCACAGATCAATATTAAATCATCAGGTGACGTCATTTCATTACAGCCTCCTTCTGATTAATTACATTCCAATAACAGACATGCGCAGTGTTTGCATGTTCGCGATCATGTTGCAGCTTAGAGCGGGTTTATAACTTTAGATGTGACGTCATGGCTGCTGCAAGTGTGTGTGTAGTAGTAGTAGTAGTAGGGCGTTGTCTCCGTCCTGTCAGAAGTTGCAGCATCGATGATGTATTTCAGAGGAAACGAAACCTGATTGATAGTTGACATAACCTTTATTCAGATTCATTCATTCAATATCAGGCTCTCTCTCTGTCTGTCTGTCTGTGTCTCTCTCTCTCTCTCTCTCTCTCTCTCTCTCTCTCTCTCTCTGTCTGTCTGTCTGTCTCTCTCTCTCTCTCTCTCTCTCTCTCTCTCTGTCTGTCTGTCTGTCTGTCTCTCTCTCTCTCTGTCTGTCTGTCTGTGCACTGGAATGAACCTGAATAAACAACACTTAGAAAGCAGCTTTTATAAATATGATTTACATCCATTTAACTCTATCTGCTTTTGGCTCTGTTTTGATTTGTAATGTTTTTTTTTTGTATTTACTCTTATAACAAAGGACAAACTGTTCTCTTGTGATACTTTTCTAAGTGTATCTTAATTGTTGTCCCCTTAATCTTTTTTTTCCTTTTTTGATGTATTAATTATATTTTCCTTAATTATTTTCCCTCTCTTTCTCTCTCCTACGTGTTCTCATTCGTTTCCAACCGTGAACCTGTTTGTGTAGTTACTGTGTGGGAAGATGTTATGTGATAAATAATAAAGAGTTTATTAGTGTTCATGTCACTGACTCAGGCAGGTGGAGGCTTGTCCCTGAATTTGGCTCATTGTAGTTTCATTGATTATTGTGCCAAGAAAAGATTGAAAACAGACCGATTAAATATTTCTCTCTCTCTCTCTCTCTCTCTCTCTCTCTCTCTCTCTCTCTCTCTCTCTCTCTCTCTCTCTCTCTCTCTCTCTCTCTCTCCTCTGTCCCCACTACACACATGTAAACCTGTTTGAGTGGTTTTAGTTTTCAGTTTGATGAAATGTTTTCTGATAAATGATCAGTTTTGTCACACAAACAGGTGTAATAAGTATGTGAAAGGTCAAACAAAATCTGTGAATATCTCTTCAACACATGTTCAACTGTGCTTGCACTGAAAAATCCTAAGTAATTAAAGGTCCTAGGCATGTAAACTTATTTGTAAACACCCCCCCCCCCAGTCTAGGTGCACATTAACAATGGGTTTGGACAGCAGCAGTCATCAGGCACTGATTTGAAATGATTTTGACAGCACTCTTTCTCAGAGTTGCAAACGTCCACCTTTAATGTCTCTGCCTGTAATCAAAGTGCCTCCTCCATGTTGTCCTCTCCAGGGCCAGTGGTCATCACAGTGGATGAAGACAGTGTTGCTATGTTACCCTGTTCCCTCAGCACCAAGGAGAACATTGAGTCAAAGCTCTTTGACTGGAAGAAAGTTGGTGAGAAAGGTGAAGGGAAGAAGGATGTTTTCATGTATGATGCAGGCTCTCTCCGTGATAGTGCACGTTCAGGTCAAGATCAGCAGTTCGATGGTCGCGTCTCACATTTTAGAGATGGACTGAAGCACGGCAACGCCTCCATACTCATCACAAAGACCAAGGTGGCTGACAGTGGAGACTACACCTGTGATTTCCTGGAGCCAAGTCAAAGTCTTCAGCCAATTCAAACATCCCACATTAAGCTGCTTGTTGGTGAGTGCTTTCATTCAACAGTTAAAGGAATACTTCACCCATACGGAACCAGCGTTCTATCATTATAAAATGGCTATTATAATATAATGAATGAGGTTTTTCTTCCCTCAGTCTTCCCTTGGCCCAGCTGTCCTGTTAATCCTAACCCTATGTGTGATGTCAAACGTAGGAAAATGTAGGGTTAGACAGTGAGACCATAAAACACTCTTTCTGCCTTTTCTCAGGCTAGGATGAACCGATTTCTAAAATGTTTGCACATTTAAACTACATGGGATCTTAGGGTTCAATACACCTTCATATTTTCACCGGTGAAGTAGGTCTTTAAAGATGTCGCTCATTTCCTGATGCCACTGGTTTCAGAGTCCCACATGGACTTTAGTCAAGTGGTCAGAAAACCCATGTGTCAGGGCCTGGTCCCCACAGCACTGCAGCACATCTGGAGAGATGACCTCTCTACCAAACATGCTTCATATCTGCTACACATTGTCCTTTATGTCAATGGAACATCAGCAGTAGATTAAACATGAGTGTGTCCACAGATGACTTTATTACCTGTGTGTTGATAGTATTTCACTAGCGCTCTAACATGTCTTCTGTTTTGCCTTTCAGATCCTATCTTAATCTCTTAAGGTTCATTTTAATAATGTGCATTCCTGTCTCCTAATATCTGCCCATTTTAACCTGTGTAACAGCGAGACCATGAGGAGCTGAACCATGTCCATTGCATCACTGTAAAGCAAACACTCACAGCTTTCATTAGGTGTGTTGGTCTAACTTCAGCCTCTGGAAGAGTTGCATTGGTCAAGGATTAAACAGAGAAACTTACAAGCTTTGTTGTTTTTGTTCATTTCATTTCATCTTTCAGTTGCAATAAATCAGTCATAATCTGGGCTATCAGGCTGAAACTCTCAGGATCTCTCCCTCAACTTCTTTATAATGTCTGGACCAAGTTTCAGGCTGACAGACAGAAGTGGCTCTGAGATATTTTAGAAAGTGCAGTACAGAGCTTCTCCAGCAGAGGTCTACAGAGCTCTCTAAAACTTCTCCAAAGTTTACTAACGATGATAATAAATCTCTTTATGAAACTGGAGAAATGTCCCTAAGTGTTAAACGTGACTATAAAAATATATTTTTAATGTTTAAATAACTTTTAAAATATTAATAATGATTGAATAATGCCTCAATAAATATATAAATAAAGTTTCTCTGTTGTGTGGGTGTCTCACTACCACACAGAGTCCAACTACATTAACTTCCATATATGGTCAGACAGGTAATTTAATCATCTACCAAATGACGGTGTTTCACGGTTCTGACTTCTTATTGGAGGACATTAGCTGTCAATCAAACACACATGGGGCTTGTGGGAAGATGCTCTTCTCTGATTGGCCGATGCAGTTAAAAGTCTGATAGTGACGTCACCGTAGATCGGAGAGAGATGCTGATTGGTTCGTTTTGTTCTTGGGCGTTTACTGATCTCGGAGATACTGAACATGATTGGTTAAATAGTTTGTCAACAGTTCAGAGGTCACGGCAATTACTTTGTTTACAAAGTTTGACGAGCGGCGTTAATAATCTACAACGGACAAAATCTACTTTATTTCACGTTATTTTTCCTTCCGCTCGAACCTAAACGAGCTAGTCTGACTCGGAAGACTGTTTTTCTTCAAAACAAGCCGTCGTTTGTCTATAAATGTCCGTTTTTTCGACCTAAAAGTACATTTGAATTGTGGTTAAACAGGATAGCAGTTTAGCTAGTAACGGTTAACTGCCGTAATGTAAGACGCTAACGTTGTTCTGCCGTTAATCCTGTGTTGAGATTCTTCAATCCGGTGAAAAACGAACTTCTGAGCTTTCAAACGAGCTGAAATATGTCTGTGTTGATATTTCAGTTCAACATGAAAACAGTTTGTACATTTATTTATTATTTTTTTCATATAAATATCGGGTCGCGTGCAACCTCCGCGCCTTATAAAGTTAAAGCCCAGACCGGAAATACCAGGTGAGTTTTTTTGTGGTGACGTCAATCTCGTCTTCAGGTATGTGCTGAGTTTGGCTCCACAGCCTGAAGTCAGTGTTAAACACTTTCAATGTGTTATCCTTTAGAGGAAAAAGACAGATGAGTGATGATCCAAACTGACAGTAAATGATTAGTCTCTTTAGTTGTTTGATAATTGGGTGGATTTAATGTATTTCTTCAGAATGTTTTTCCAAAGTAAATAAAATATTTGACTGAGCTTAAACAGTAATACAAATCAAATCTGGTTTCCATACAGTCTCCACAGAGTGTTATTTATTACATTATTTGCTAATAGGCTTTACAACACATGAGTTTATGTTTTAGTTTCATTAATGCTAAGGCTAATCTTAAAAAATAAGAAATAATCCCCATAAAAAATAGCCTTTATACTCATGTTACTTTTTGGATTATTATTTTTAGCATCTGAAAGTAAACAATCTACTGTAATCTGTAAGTAAAATATATACACTTTCTAGTGCCTTCCTTGCAGACTTTATTCAATCTACAGTTTTAGTAATACTAATTTAATTTCACCTGTAGACATATAGAACTTTTCTCTTTCCATCTTTCATCCAAATCAATATAACCTAGTTCATTAACAGAGAGAACCAAAAACACCTAAGTGATCACACTTTTGCAACCATGTTTTCTAAATATATGTTCACAGGTGCATCTCCAGAGCCATATGTCACTATACTTAATCAAACAAAGGACTGGGAGCTGTTGCAGTGTGTTGTTAGAGGAGCTTCTCCTAAACCTGAAGTCCAGTGGCAGGACAGTGAAGGAAACATCCTTCCTGCTGAAGAACCACAGGTCACAGAGAGAGGAGGCAGATATGATGTCATTCTACAAACTACTGTGACCAAGAGCGACACCTTCCGCTGTGTATCCACACAGGAGGAAATCAACCATCAGATCTATGCTGAGACTTATGCCGTACCGCTCAATGGTGAGATATCTAGTTTTATTGCTTATAGTTTTATATATTATTAATTTTATTGTTTGTGTGAATGTGTCATTTGTTTGCAAAACAAATACATCTGTTCAGACTGAAACCAAAGTCGAAATTTAAGAATGTTTAAAAATAAATTTATGACACTTCAAAAAAAAAACTCAAACTGGGTCACACTCAAACTGAAACAGTGAGACTAAAGTTGCTGACTCTATAGAGCAGAGAGCAGTGAGAGGGTCTCTAGTGAAAGAACAGAAGTCAGTTTGTGGTAGAAACAGTCAGCTGGTGTGTCCGTCTGTAGTTTCAGTATTTCAGCTGTTTGTGTTGAATCAACAGATTGACAGGATGAATCAGAGACAAAGATGAACTGTGTTCAGTCTGAACTCATGTCAATCATTAATGGTTGTCTTGGTGACCATGTGACACTCTGACTTTACACTAATACAACATGAGCTGAACATGACACACAGTCTCAGTCACTGGCTCACATTCACTCTGTGAAATATGATGGTTAACATTGAGGAGTGTTGTTCACCATCATATCCAGAGACATGTGAACGTTTTAAAACCAGATATGATAAAGTTAAGCTTTCTTTATTAGTCAATTTACACAAGGCACATTGAAGTTTGTCTTTTCTCATCTCCCCTCTCAAGTTCCCACACTCCAGAGGGGGTCGGCAGGGTCAGCAGACAGACAGACACCCCAGAGGGGGTCAGAGCCAGGGTCAGCCATAGTACAGACAGACAGACACACTCAGAGGGGGTCAGAGCGCAGGGTCAGCCATAGTACAGACAGACAGACACACTCCAGAGGGGGTCAGAGCACAGGGTCAGCCATAGTACAGACAGACAGACACACTCCAGAGGGGGTCAGAGCGCAGGGTCAGCCATAGTACAGACAGACAGACACACTCCAGAGGGGGTCAGAGGAGGGTCGATAGACAGACAGACAGACACACCAGAGGGCAGAGCCAGGGTCAGCCAAGTACAGACAGACAGACACACTCCAGAGGGGGTCAGAGTGCAGGGTCAGCCATAGTACAGACAGACAGACACACTCCAGAGGGGGTCAGAGCGCAGGGTCAGCCATAGTACAGCGCCCCTGGAGCAGTTTGGGGTTAAGTGTCTTGCTCAAGGACATGATTTGATGAAAACACAAAGTAATGTTGGTAGAAATATTACCACAGACTTAATATATTCCTGGAGAGTTCCTGGTGATAATTTGAAACCTTGAAACACATGAAACTATGACCTCAGAGCTGCAACAGATCAGTGGATTAACAGTGTCATCAAAACCTGAACCTTTATAGGCGTCATAACAGTAAACTGAATGGCCCATCTGTTGCATTAGATTGTACAGGTGTAGCTCATAAAGTGTCCACTGAGTTTATGAACCACGGACACAGTTAATCACTGATAACACAAGGGGAACAAGCTGCTAAAGACCTGTGTTTCATATTTCACATTTATATGACTTTAATGAAACAGAAACATATTGTCTTCATCTCAGACACATTTCATTTCAAGATCATTTTTTTGCAGAAAATTCTCGTGCTGTTCAAACATCTTCACTGTGTATTTTCTTCTGTCACGATGTGAGTCAGAAATAGTGTTTGAAGTTGTTAATAGTGACCAAACCTTTATAAGTAGATAGGAATGTTTGTCATGTCATGTCCTGTTTAACAATGCTGGGAGGTTTGATTAAGACTTACTACGTATCTCAGTTCTTTCACCTTTTTAAACACACTGTAATCCTGCTTTACAAATAAGAACGTGGAATCCAGTGGGTTGCATTCATAATGGTGTATTTTCACTCCTTCAGCACCATGGACAGCTTAATACAGAAGTGATTACTGCCATCTAGTGGTGTAGTGGCAGAATAAATTAGTTTTTTAATAATGTTTCTTTTTCATGTCTCTCAGCTGTTTGTCATATATGTTGTACTGCATCACTTTAAAAAAAAGCACAGCTAGACAATTTAAATATAATGCATTATTTATTAAAATAAATAAATAATAATAATTCAATTCTTGCCTGTCAGTCAGGGCTCCCCAGAGGGCGGTTGAAACCAGTGAAACATAGTTAACACAATGAACGCAAAGGAATTAAGGATGAATACATTTGAAATAAATAAAAACAAGTTTCAAAGTGAGTCAGACTTCATTGAGACTAAAGTTGATGAATCTAGAGAGAACAGAGGAGTGAGAGGGTCTGCAGGGAAATAACAGAAAGAACTTTGTGGTCAATTCTGAGATCAGTTTGATGAGTCACACACACCCAGTAAAAGATTTATAAACAGCTGCTGCAAACTGATCCTGAGTATCCACATGAAAACACCACAGCAGTCACATTTCTGTTTCACAAGTGGAAAGGAAAAGTTGATGAAAATTATATTTATTGTTAAACCAAAATCCACAAAGTCTCTGTGTGTTTATCAGCTGTAATTAGAGAAACAGATAAAACTTTATTGATCCTGATGAGAACATAAGAACACTGAAGGATGGAGATTAGACTTTAATCTTTATGGTTTTATTATTATTATTTCTAAACTACAAAGGTTAACTGGCAGCTTCAGTCAGATCTTTAACTTATTAGTTGATCATTAGTTTGATATGAAGAACATGTTGATAAATGTAGTGGAGTCAAAAGGACAATATTTCCCTCTGGAATGTGGTGAAGTATAAAGTGATAATACTGGAGTAAAATCCCTCAGAATGAACTTTCAGCTCAGTGAAGTGGAAACAGAGATCAGCTGTTTGATTTATGATAATAATAATGACTTAATGCAGCACACAATGGAAGGTCCATAGTACAGTGAAAAAATAAATAGGACAATAAATAAATAAATATATCAATAAATAAATAAATAAATAAATAAGTAAAATATATCAATCAATCAATCAATAAATGAATAAATAAATAAATGAATGAATAAATAAAATAAATAAATAAATAATATATCGATAAATGTAGTTGTGGGTCTCTTTCAAACACTTGATCATTTGGATTACAGATCTGAAAAGGAGTGTGAAGAAGTCAGACACTAATCCAACCTTTCCTCCATAAATCATTAGTTAATAAATTATCTAGCTTCATCATACAGCTCTGGATAATATTAAGAGACCACTCCAAATGTTCAGTGTCTCCCGTTTTACTATTTATAGGCATATGTTTGGGTAGAATGAACATTCTGGTTTTATACTATAAACTACTGACAACATTTCCACCAAATTCCCATACTTTTTTTGTGATTAAAGCATTTTTAATAAGTTATGTAGAGATGAAGATTTAAGAAAAATCCAGACTGATCCCTAATTTATTCCAGAGCTGTACATAAACCAGTGATTATTTACTTAAGCTTTCTTATATATAGTTTTATTGACCCGTTATCTGTGTCTTACAATATACAAATGTATCAATAATGAGCTCATATTAAATATATAAAGTCATTGAACATTATAACAAACCGTCCCCCTCCTCACTGCTGAGACCTAAAGCTCTGAGCTGTGGAGCCAAGCAGCAGCAAACTGTCCAGGAGATCCATGCTAACGTCTGTGCTACGCTAACATCCATCCAGTGTTTGAATCTGCTCCATGTTCCACTGGAGACTTCAGGAGCATCAACAGCTTCACTTGTTCTGTGTCTCTGTGAGGAACAGTCTGATGGACAGGAGATGAAGATACTGAATTTAACTTTTTCTTTTCTGTTTCAGTCCCGTTATCAGTCATTATGGCGACAAATAAGCGTAACTGTCTCAAACAAGGTTTCAGCTCCCCTTCTAGGGTGACCAGATCGCATTTCCATTACTTTTCACACGTTCCATAAATTGAGGCGTTGTTCACATTTATTAAAAGTGAGCCCCCTTTTTTAAATGCGTGTTTTATAATCTGGCATTTATCCGATAGCTGTGAGGAGACAGCAGTCTCCGTTTGTCTGTGTGTGGTTGTGTGGTTGTCTGTGTGTGTGTGTATCAGGCTGCTGGGCTCAGTGGCTCTGTGAAGGTGCTGCCTGCAGTGCTTCAGCGTTTACTTCTAGTATCAAGTCAGTTGTGATTTTCTTGATTGTGACTTTGTTTTCCTTCCTGCAGGTACAGTATCACAGACGGAGACAATATGTCCCCTTTAAGAGACAAGTTCACCCTAACAGCTAAAATTCATAGAACAGAGGGAAATGGACATTATTTGCATTTTCTTTTGCTGATTTTCTGCAAAATATGTTAAAATGTGAGCAACATTTGGATGGAAAAGTGGTCAAACCAAACGTATGAACATACTAGTTCATATCGAGCGTATCCCTTTAAAGTAAATCCAAATACTGAACCTGTGAAAATAATGAGATTGCAGGATAATAGAACTAGTAATGGAACATAGAATTCTAAATAACAGCAGAATTCAAATGGACCAAGTTAAAATGAACCTGATTAAACATGGACCAGTTTCTCTCAGTGTTGAAAGCTAAAGAGACTCGGACCATAAAGGCCTTGAAACCACAGTAAACCCTGAGTGAGGCTTTCAGGCTCAGAACAGATTCTAATGTCTAGAATGTGACGTGTAGAAACTAGAACCTGATTATAGTGAAGCTGACAGGCAGCTAGTGGAGAACACAAGGAGATGGTTGGGTTTCCTTCTCCTAGAAAGAGTTAAAATCAGTGAATATCTCCTCATGATCGGCTACTTATGTGTTCGCTGAAAAACTAATCAGGTGTTAATACTCAGCCTAGACTGTGTAAACTGGTGTATAAACAAAGCTGGTGTTGTGTTAACCTCAGGGTCTGTGGTGTGATCCCTGGCTCCTCCCTCCACATGTCCAAGTGTCCTTGAGCAACACACTGAAGCCCAAACTGCTCCCCATGGTCAGAGCAGCACCTTGCATGGAAGCTGCTGCCATCACTGTGTGACTGGATGAATGGATGACAAACACAATGTGACTTATATTCTTTATTTTGATATTTGTGTTATTGATATTATTAGTGTTGAGCCTGTAAGCGTTTCTCTATGTGTTAAGGTGCTGAAGCAGAAATAGTAGCTGCAGTTACACACTGAACTCCACTGTTTACTGCTGGTGACTGTGAGGTTTGAATTGAGCTCTATGAAAGCTCATGTACAGGGGAAACTCGAAAAATTTGAATGTCGTGCAAAAGTTAATTTATTTCAGTAATTCAACTTTAAGGGTGAAACTAATATATTATAGACTCGTTACATGCAAAGTGAGATATTTCAAGCCTTCATTTGTTATAATTTAGATTATTATGGCTTACAGCTTATGAAAACCCCACATTCAAAATCTCAGAAAATTTGAATATTACATGAAATCAATAAAAAAGGGATTTTAAATACAGAAATGTCAGCCCTCTATAAAGTATAATCATATGTACTCAGTACTTGGTTTGGGCCCCTTTTGCATGAATTCTTGCCTCAATTCCAATTCATTTTCCATGATATTCTAATAATATGAGTTTCACCTGTATGTTTCTGTTGTTCACTGATGATGCTCTTGTAGGGTTTCATGTTATTTCAGGCAGAGCTTCAACATTTCTATACAAACGTTTGAATAAAACCAGAAAAAATATCAAACTGTGTTGAGACTGTTTTTGATGTTTCTGTGTTCAAACTTTGATCAAAGAGACAAAGGTGATTTTATTTTTAAATGTTTTGGTCGGATTCTAACATGATCCATATTGTTCAACAGGTGTTTTTACAGAAAGACTTTTGACGTTTTAAAAGCTGCCGAACGCTTTGTGTGAAGGCCTGTAGAAACCAGCAGAATTCATGAGTCATAGTAAATATATACAGCTCTGGAAAATTAAGAGACCACTTCAAATGTTCAGTGTCTCTTGTTTTACTCTTTAGAGGCATATGTTTGAGTAAAATGAACATTTTGATTTTATAATATAAACTACTGACAACATTTCTACCAAATTCACAATACAAATATTGTCATTTAGAGCATTTTCAATAAGTAATGTAGAGATGAAGATTTAAGAAAAATCCAGACTGGTCTCTTAATTTTTTCCAGAGCTGTTTGTGGAGGTGACTGAGGCTTTTATTGTGAAGGATGTTGTAGTGGAAGTGTAGTCGTGGTTTTCCCTGGAAGCCAAAGTGTTGTCTGGGCCAATGAGAGCGCGAGGAGCGGCTGCAGCTTGGTTCTATAGAGACATTAGAGTGCTGCGATGTTTGATCCCCACAGGAGAACTATGGAGCTCCTTCCTCTCGCCTGTCTGTGTCTCGTGAGCTGCTCTGCAATGACGTCAGCAGATGGAAACGGTAGGAACACTTACACTGATGATCAGCAACACACTCTGTTGGCTTTTTACCTTATGATGAAATATGGATCCTGATATTTAGCACAGATCAATATTAAATCATCAGGTGACGTCATTTCATTACAGCCTCCTTCTGATCAATTACATTCCAATAACAGACATGCGCAGTGTTTGCATGTTCGCGATCATGTTGCAGCTTAGAGCGGGTTTATAACTTTAGATGTGACGTCATGGCTGCTGCAGGTGTGTGTAGTAGTAGTAGTAGTAGTAGTAGGGCGTTGTCTCCGTCCTGTCAGAAGTTGCAGCATCGATGATGTATTTCAGAGGAAACGAAACCTGATTGATAGTTGGCATAACCTTTATTCAGATTCATTCATTCAATATCAGGCTCTCTCTCTCTCTCTGTCTCCGTCTCTCCCTCTCTCTCTCTCTCTGTCTCTCTCTCTCTCTCTGTCTGTCTGTCTCTCTCTCTCTCTCTCTCTCTGTCTGTCTGTCTGTCTGTCTGTCTGTCTGTCTGTCTGTCTGTCTCTCTCTCTCTCTGTCTGTCTGTCTGCACTGGAATGAACCTGAATAAACAACACTTAGAAAGCAGCTTTTATAAATATGATTTACATACATTTAACTCTATCTGCTTTTGTCTCTGTTTTGATTTGTAATGTTTTTTTTTGTATTTATCTAATAACAAAGGACAAAATGTTTTCTTGTGATACTTTTCTAATTGTATCTTAATTGTTGTCCCCTTAATATTTTATTTATTTATTAATTATTTTCCCCCTCTTTCTCTCTCCTACGTGTTCTCATTACGTTTCCAACCGTGAACCTGTTTGTGTAGTTACTGTGTGGGAAGATGTTATGTGATAAATAATAAAAGTTTATTAGTGTTCATGTCACTGACTCAGGCAGGTGGAGGCTTGTCCCTGAATTTGGCTCATTGTAGTTTCATTGATTATTGTGCCAAGAAAAGATTGAAAACAGACTGATTAAATATTCTCTCTCTCTCTCTCTCTCTCTCTCTCTCTCTCTCTCTCTCTCTCTCTCTCTCTCTCTCTCTCTCTCTCTCTCTCTCTCTGTCCTCCTACACACATGTAAACCTGTTTGAGTGGTTTATAGTTTTCCGTTTGATGAAATGTTTTCTGATAAATGATCAGAGCTGTCACACAAACAGGTGTAATAAGTGTGTGAAAGGTCAAACAAAATCTGTGAATATCTCCTCACGATCCGCTACATGTCCCAACTGTGCTTGCACTGAAAAATCTGGTGTAAATAAACGTCCTAGGCTCTGTAAACTGGTATGTAAACAAGCCCTCAGTAGCTACCAACATCCCCGTCTACACAGTCTAGGCTGTGTATAATCACTGGATTTGTTTTCAGGGCACACACAGTAGCAGATCATTCACTGATTTTACTATAAAGTTATTTTGACAACAAGCTTTCTCCAGAGTTGCTGACTGCACCTTTAATGACTCTGCCTGTAATCAAAGTGCCTCCTCCATGTTGTCCTCTCCAGGGCCAGTGGTCATCACAGTGGATGAAGACAGTGTTGCTATGTTACCCTGTTCCCTCAGCACCAAGGAGAACATTGAGTCAAAGCTCTTTGACTGGAAGAAAGTTGGTGAGAAAGGTGAAGGGAAGAAGGATGTGTTCATGTATGATGCAGGCTCTCTCCGTGATAGTGCACGTTCAGGTCAAGATCAGCAGTTCGATGGTCGCGTCTCACATTTTAGAGATGAACTGAAGCACGGCAACGCCTCCATACTCATCACAAAGACCAAGGTGGCTGACAGTGGAGACTACACCTGTGATTTCCTGGAGCCAAGTCAAAGTCTTCAGCCAATTCAAACATCCCACATTAAGCTGCGTGTTGGTGAGTGCTTTCATTCAACAGTTAAAGGAATACTTCACCCATACGGAACCAGCGTTCTATCATTATAAAATGGCTATTATAATATAATGAATGAGGTTTTTCTTCCCTCAGTCTTCCCTTGGCCCAGCTGTCCTGTTAATCCTAACCCTACATTTTACCGTGTGTGATGTCACACGTAGGAAAATGTAGGGTTAGACAGTGAGACCATAAAACATTCCTTCTGCCTTTTCTCAGGCTAGGATTAACCGATTTCTAAAATCTTTGCACATTTATACTACATGGGATCTTAGGGTTCAATACACCTTCATATTTTCACCGGTGAAGTAGAGACCTCATGGTTACTGTCGGCCTAGGTCCTACCGCCCTTTCTGGAGGAGATGACCTTCTACCAAACATGCTTCATATCTGCTACACATTGTCCTTTATGTCAATGGAACATCAGCAGTAGATTAAACATGAGTGTGTCCACAGATGACTTTATTACCTGTGTGTTGATAGTATTTCACTAGCGCTCTAACATGTCTTCTGCTTTGCCTTTCAGATGCTATCTTAATCTCTTAAGGTTCATTTTAATAATGTGCATTCCTGTCTCCTAATATCTGCCCATTTTAACCTGTGTAACAGCGAGACCATGAGGAGCTGAACCATGTCCATTGCATCACTGTAAAGCAAACACTCACAGCTTTCATTAGGTGTGTTGGTCTAACTTCAGCCTCTGGAAGAGTTGCATTGGTCAAGGATTAAACAGAGAAACATACAAGCTTTGTTGTTTTTGTTCATTTCATTTCATCTTTCAGCTGCAATAAATCAGTCATAATCTGGGCTATCAGGCTGAAACTCTCAGGATCTCTCCCTCAACTTGTTTATACTGTCTGGACCAAATTTCAGGCTGACAGACAGAAGTGGCTCTGAGATATTTTAGAAAGTGCAGTACAGAGCTTCTCCAGCAGATGTCTACAGAGCTCTCTAAAACTTCTCCAAAGTTTACAAATGAGGATGATACATCTCTTTATGAAACTAAAACATGTCCCTAAGTGTTAAACGTGACTATAAAAATATGTTTTAAATATTTAAATAACTGTTAACATATTAATAATGATTGAATAATGCCTCCATACATATATAAATAAAGTTTCTCTGTTATGTGGGTGTCCCACTACCACACAGAGTCCAACTACATAAACTTCCATATATGGTCAGGCAGGTAATTTAAATGGCTACCAACTGACGGTGTTTCAGTGGGCTGACTTCCTATTGGAGGACACTAGCTGTCAATCAAACACACGTGGGGCTTGTGGGAAGATGCTCTTGCTCTGATTGGCCGATGCAGTTAAAAGTCTGATAGTGACGTCACCGTAGATCGGAGAGAGATGCTGATTGGTTCGTTTCGTTCCTGGGCGTTTACTGATCTCGGAGATACTGAACATGATTGCTTAAATAGTTTGTCAACAGTTCAGAGGTTACGGCAATTACTTTGTTTACAAAGCTTGACGAGCGGCGTTAATAATCTACAACGGACAAAATCAACTTTATTTCACGTTATTTTTCCTTCCGCTCGAACCTAAACGAGCTAGTCTTACTCGGAAGATTGTTTTTCTTCCAAACAAGCCGTTGTTTGTCCATAAATGTCCGATTTTTCGACCTAAAAATACAATTGAATTGTGGTTAAACAGGATAGCAGTTAAGCTAGTAACGGTTAACTGCCGTAACGTCAGACGCTAACGTTGTTCTGCCGTTAATCCTGTGTTGGGATTCTTCAATCCGGTGAAAAACGAACTTCTGATCTTTCAAACGAGCTGAAATATGTCTGTGTTGATATTTGAGGTCAACATGAAAACAGTTTGTACATTTATTTATTCATTTTTCATATAAATATCGGGTCGCGTGCAACCTCCGCGCCTTATAAAGTTAAAGCCCAGACCGGAAATACCAGGTGAGTCTTTTTGTGGTGACGTAATCTCCCTGTCTTCAGGTATGTGCTGAGTTTGGCTCCACAGACTGAAGTGAAGGAGAAATGTGTGCAAACCGAGGAAAAGGACACTAGTAATGGTCCAATCAGACACTTTAGATGTTATGAATATTCTTAGTTGTGTGAAACTGGGTGGTTTTATATGTATTTCTCCATAAATGTAATATTTTACAAAGTTAACAACAAATTCTGGCTTGACTGAGCTTAGTACCCTATACAAATCAAATAATTTCCATACTTAAACATGAGTATGTTTTTCATTCAATATAATCAACAATAACAAACAAAAAGTTTGTTTCATAATCTTTCAGTTACTACATAAGGCATTCATATTTATAAAGATTCTGTTTTAAATAAGATATCTTCAGAAAATATGAACTTTCTTTAAATGTATTCAACCATATCTCATTAAAACTACTGTTAAAAAAAGAGATTAACCCACAACAAACAACTGGGTGCGGAATCCTTCACAAGCTCAAATAATAAAGATTACTATATAAGCAGCATTCCAATTTTTGACATTTATTCAATTGCCATACAGACACAAACTACTGTGCTATGTGTTATACACTTCTCTAACTCAAACGAACAACTCAAATGCACACGTTTTTCCACCATGAATACAAAATAAACTGGGTAAATTCATATTAAGATATTATTAACATAACTCTCCTTCCTGATTTTTTTGAAAATATAATTTACTCCACTGAAATGTTTTATCGGCTGCATTTCATAATCTATTGTTTCCAATTTCACAGGTGCATCTCCAGAGCCATATGTCACTACACTTAACCCAACAGAAGATGGGGTTCTGCTGCAGTGTGTTGTTAGAGGAGCTTCTCCTGAACCTAAAGTTGAATGGCTGGACAGTGAAGGGAAAGTCATTCCTGCTGAGAAACCGCTGGTCACAGAAAGAAGAGGCAGCTTTGATGTCACCTACAAGCTACTGTTACCAAGATCGACCGTTACCGCTGTGTATCCACACAGGAGAAAATCAACCATCGGATATATGCTGAGACATATGCCGGGCCACTCCATGGTGAGAATCTTTCTAGTTTTATTGTTATATGCCAATCATTTTAATTGTTTGTGTTATTCGTTTAGGAAAATGTGAATGTGTTTTCAGACTGAACAAAGACAAAAAGGCAAAGGTTGAAAATAAACTAAAGTATTGACTGAAACTTGAATGTGTTATTCTGAACGTAAATACATTTAGGATGAAAACTCTTTAAAAATGAAAAATGTCTCAAAGTGAGTCAAACAGAGACAGTGAGACTAACATTGCTGACTGTAGAGATCAGAGGAGTGAGAGGGTCTCTAGTGAAACAACAGAAGTCAGTTTGTGGTAGAAACAGTCAGCTGGTGTGTCCGTCTGTAGTTTCAGTATTTCAGCTGTTTGTGTTGAATCAACAGATTGACAGGATGAATCAGAGACAAAGATGAACTGTGTTCAGTCTGAACTCATGTCAATCATTAATGGTTGTCTTGGTGACCATGTGACACTCTGACTTTACACTAATACAACATGAGCTGAACATGACACACAGTCTCAGTCACTGGCTCACATTCACTCTGTGAAATATGATGGTTAACATTGAGGAGATTTGTTCACCATCATATCCATAGACATCTGAACGTTTTAAAACCAGATATGATAAAGTTAAGCTTTCTTTATTAGTCAATTTACACAAGGCACATTGAAGTTTGTCTTTTCTCATCTCCCCTCTCAAGTTCCACACCCAGAGGGTTTATAGAATAAGGTAGTAGTGTTTTTCTGAGCAGCTCTGGGTTAAGTGTCTTGCTCAAGGACACAGTGGTAGAAATGGTGGGCACTGTAGATGTAATAGCAGCCACCACTAGTTTTACTACTAACACCCTACTGTCCGGTGCCGGGGATCCAACCAGAGACCTCATGGTTACTGGGAGGAGGAACCAGAGACCTGGTAACTGGGAGGAACCAGAGACCTCATGGTTACTGGGAGGAACCAGAGACCTCATGGTTACTGGGAAGAACCAGAGACCTCATGGTTACTGGGAGGAGGAACCAGAGACCTCATGGTTACTGGGAGGAGGAACCAGAGACCTCATGGTTACTGGGAGGAACCAGAGACATCATGGTTACTGGGAGGAGGAACCATAGACCTCATGGCTACTGGGAGGAGAACCAGAGACCTCATGGTTACTGGGAAGAACCAGAGACCTCATGGTTACTGGGAGGAACCAGAGACCCTTGGTTACTGGGAGGAGGAACCAGAGACCCTTATGGTTGGCTGGGAGGAGGAACCAGAGACCTCATGGTTACTGGGAGGAACCAGAGACCTCATGGTTGCTGGGAGGAGGAACCAGAGACCTCATGGTTACTGGGAGGAGGAACCAGCGACCTCATGGTTACTGGGAGGAACCAGAGACCTCATGGTTACTGGGAGGAGGAACCAGAGACCTCATGGTTACTGGGAGGAGGAACCAGAGACCTCATGGTTACTGGGAGGAGGAACCAGAGACCTCATGGTTACTGGGAGGAGGAACCAGAGACCTCCTTCTCTGTTCTTGGTTCAGTTAAATGTTTCATTAAAATGGATGAAAACACAAACTAATGTTAGAAATATTACCACACACAAACTACTGGGTGTGACTGAGCTGAAGCAGCTGCCTTCAGATTTAAAGGTGCAGTCCTGTTTATTAAATCATCATCTGGAACAAATGAGTAAAACTGAATTATACCAAGGCTCTGAAATGTTTATTAGATTAATTACATAAGACTGGGTTCAGACAAAGATCCAGATTTGATCATTTGTTTAAGATTTTTATTTTAACTAACAACTAAGCTGAAATGTAATAACTAGGACCAAAATGCAACTCTAACTATATTTCTGAAGAGTTCCTGGTGATAATTTGACCCCATGAAGAAACATTAAACAATGACCTCAGTGCTGCAACAGATCAATTAAATAACACCTCTGTGACATTGTCAGCGAAACCTGAAGATTATAGGGCGTCATAACAGTGAAGTTGATGGCACATCAGTTGTGTACTATTGCATTAGATTGTACAAGTGTAACTAATAAAGTGGACACTGAGTTTATGAATCGCTGACACAGTCAATCACTGATAACACAAGGATTGCACAAGCTTCTAAAGACCCGTGTTTCATATTTCATATCTATATGACTTTAGTGAAACAGAAAATGTTGTTTACATCTCAGACAAAACATTTATTTTTAATATATATTTTTTACAAGAAGAGAAGGGATGAACAGAAACATTTCAATGCAGTGTTTCTCACAGACGTGTTAGTCAAGGCGGTGATCAGCTGAGGGATGTTTGAACCAGATGGGTGTTAGAGGAGGGCACAATAAATATGGGCAAACAAACGACGGACGGACAGCATCAGTAGTTCAGGTGACCGCCTTGGCTATAATGCGCTCTAAAAACACTGCAATGTAACGTTTATAACGCTGCTATCTTCTTATATAATATATTGTTTGTATCATGTTCACAGGTGCAGCTTCAGAACCAATCTTTAAGATACTTGAACAAACAGAGGATGGTGTGCTGCTCCAATGTGTTGTTCGAGGAGCTTCTCCTAAACCTAAACTTGAGTGGCAGGACAGTGAAGGAAAAATCCTTCCTGCTAAAGAACCAAAGGTCACAGAGAGAGGAGGCAGCTATGATGTCATTCTGCAAGCTACAGTGAGGAAGACAGATCACTACCGCTGTGTATCTACACAGCAGGAAATCAACCACACCACTTATACTGAGACCCTGGTGATTGTTAATGGTAAGATTCTTCCTTGTAGTGTTTCCATTATTTTAATAGTTTGTGTTATAAGTTTTTAATTATCTTTACAAGTGTTCAGAGAGGCGGCCTTAACCATCTAGGGGACACCAACTCTCACACTCCCGCCCCTGCGAAAAGGAAAAAGAGCGTGGAATCCAGTTGGTTGCATTAATAATGATGTATTTTTGCTCTTTCAGCACCATGGACAGCTTAATACATAAGTGATTACTGCCATCTAGTGGTGTAGTGGCGGAATAACAATTTCCTTAAAGGTCACATATTATGCTAAATGCACTTTTTAAATGTGTTCTAACATATCCATGGGTCCACGGTGTGCCTAGAGACTGCCAAAATATTTAAAAAAAATAACAATTTCTCCTGTTCTCACTCTCCCCCTTTCTGAAACCCCCACGCCTCCCCCCCAATATACTCCAGTCAGAATTTTCCCCTTTTCTGACCTCACAAACTGGAAAGCCAGAAGCTTCCACTGTGCAGCCCACACCCCTATTTCTTATTGGTCCAGGGCCCTGACAGACAGAGAGCGAGGCGTATCTGGCTTCGCTTCCGGACAGGGGGCGGGGGCAGCTCAAAGATTGTATATTTACGAGGGGAGCTGCAGCTCTTTTTAAAAAATAGGCCATTGTGAGATTAGCTGAACATCAGCATAGTACAATAAATTATCTGAAAGTTTTTTTCAGCAAACAATTAAAGAAAAACGTATTAGGGACCACTAAGACCATATAATATGGTGTATAATAGTACCGAAAAGTGTATAATATGGGAGCTTTAATAATGGTTTAATAAGGTTTGTCATGTATGATGTACTGCATCACTTATTGAAAAGAAAAAAGCATAGCTAGACAATTTGAATATAATAAGCATTATTTATTGCCTGTCAGTCGGGGCTCCCCAGACGGCGGGTGAAACATAGTTAGGGCTACTGAGTGTTGACACAATGAATGCAAAGGAATTAAGGATGAAGAAATCTGTGAAAGTTAAAAACAAGTTTCAAAGTGAGTCAGACTTCATTGAAACTAAAGTTGATGAATCTACAGAGAACAGAGGAGTGAGAGGGTCTGCAGGGAAATAACAGAAAGAACTTTGTGGTCAATTCTGAGATCAGTTTGATGAGTCACACAAACCCAGTAAAAGATTTATAAACAGCTGCTGCAAACTGATGCTGAGTATCCACATGAAAACACCACAGGAGTCACATTTCTGTTTCACAAGTGGAAAGGAAAAGTTGATGAAAATTATATTTATTGTTAAACTAAAATCCACAAAGTCTCTGTGTGTTTATCAGCTGTAATTAGAGAAACAGAGAAAACTTTATTGATCCTGATGAGAACATAAGAACACTGAAGGATGTAGATTAGACTCTAATCTTTATGGTTTTATTATTTTATTTCTAAAGGACAAAGGTTAACTGGCAGCTTCAGTTAGATCTTTAACTTATGAGTTGATCATTAGTTTGATATGAAGAACATGTTGATAAATGTAGTGGAGTGAAAAGGACAATATTTCCCTCTGGAATGTGGTGAAGTATAAAGTGATAATACTGGAGTAAAATCCCTCAGAATGAACTTTCAGCTCAGTGAAGTGGAAACAGAGATCAGCTGTTTGATTCATAATAATAATGACTTAATGCAGGACACAATGGAAGGTCCATAGTACAGTGAAAAAATAAATAGGACAATCAATAAATAAATAAATAAATAAATAAAATAAAATAAAATAAATAAATAAATAATATATCAATAAATGTATTTGTGGGTCACTGTCAAACACTTGATCATTTGGATTACAGATCTGAAAAGGAGTGTGAAGAAGTCAGACACTAATCCAACCTTTTCTCCATAAATCATTAGTCAATAAATTATCTAGCTTCATCATACAGCTCTGGATAATATTAAGAGACCACTCCAAATGTTCAGTGTCTCCCGTTTTACTATTTAGAGGCATATGTTTGAGTAGAATGAACATTTTGGTTTTATACTATAAACTACTGACAACATTTCTACCAAATTCCCATACTTTTTTTGTGATTAAAGCATTTTTAATAAGTTATGTAGAAATGAAGATTTAAGAAAAATCCAGACTGATCCCTAATTTATTCCAGAGTTGTACATAAACCAGTGATTATTTACTTACGCTTTCTTATATATAGTTTTATTGACCCGTTATCTGTGTCTTACAGTATACAAATGTATCAATAATGAGCTCATATTAAATATATAATGTCATTGAACATCATAACAAACCGTCCCCCTCCTCACTGCTGAGACCTAAAGCTCTGAGCTGTGGAGCCAAGCAGCAGCAAACTGTCCAGGAGATCCATGCTAACGTCTGTGCTACGCTAACATCCATCCAGTGTTAGAATCTGCTCCATGTTCCACTGTAGACTTCAGGAGCATCAACAGCTTCACTTGTTCTGTGTCTCTGTGAGGAACAGACTGATGGACAGGATATGAAGATACTCTATGAGGGATACATGAACTTTTTCTATTTGTTTCAGAGTCCACTGGATGGATTGTTGCTGTTCTCGCTGCTCTACTGGCTGTGTCTGGTTGTATCATAGCTGTGCTGATAATCAAACGAAAACAACATTTTAAGAGTGGTAAGTTAAAATTGTGCATTAAACCAACACATTCCTTTATATGCATCTCATGTTTATAGTCTTGACTGTTTTGTCTTCTAAGATCAAGTAATTTGTGATTTTCTTTTGATGTAATTCTGTTTTCCTTTTAGTTTCAGATCCAACAGAAGAGAAAGCGGGAGAGGGAGTCCACCTTAACAGCCCATAATCATAACAGTAGTAAAGGGAAATGTACATTATTTGCGTTTTCTTTTGCTGATTTTCTGTAAATTAAGCTAACTAGTGCAGTACCCGTCCAAAAAACTTCAAAATCAATCAAGGATGCACACCTTCGTGCCGTGCGCAAGCAATATCCGGAAGCTCAGGTCGATCTGACTAAAACTCAGAGAGATATGCGAGTCACAGACAGACAGACAGACAGACAGACAGACAGACAGACAGACGTTTCTTGCTTAGATAGATAGATATTTGAACAACATTTGGATGAAAACCTGGTTGAACAAAAACTTTAAATGAAGTTCTATCGAGCGTATCCTCCAAATACTGAACCTGTGAATATAATGTGATAGTTAACGTCAGGGTCTGTGGTGTGATCCCCGGCTCCTCCCTCCACATGTCCAAGTGTCCTTGAGCAACACACTGAAGCCCAAACTGCTCCCCATGGTCAGAGCAGCACCTTGCATGAAGCTGCTGCCATCACTGTGTGACTGGATGAATGGATGACAAACACAATGTGACTTATATTCTTTATTTTGATATTTGTGTTATTGATATTATTAGTGCTGAGCCTGTGTTGCTTCTTTCTATGTGTTAAGGTGCTGAACCAGAGTGTGTCAGTAGCTCCAGTTACACACTGAACTCCACTGTTTACTGCTGGTGACTGTGAGATTTGAATTGAGCTCTATGTGAAAGCTCATGTACAGGGGAAACTCGAAAAATTTGAATGTCGTGCAAAAGTTCATTTATTTCAGTAATTCAACTTAAAAGGTGAAACTAATATATTATAGACTCATTACATGCAAAGTGAGATATTTCAAGCCTTCATTTGTTATAATTGTATTTATTATGGCTTAGAGCTTATGAAAACCCCAAATTCAAAATCTCAGAAAATTTTAATATTACATGAAATCAATAAAAAAAGGGATTTTATATACAGAAATGTCGACCCCGCTATAAAGTATAATCATCCATATGTTCTCAGTGCTTGGTTTGGGCCCCTTTTGCATGAATTCTTGCCTCAATTCCAATTCATTTTCCATGATATTCTAATAATATGAGTTTCACCTGTATGTTTCTGTTGTTCACTGATGATGCTCTTGTAGGGTTTCATGTTATTTCAGGCAGAGCTTCAACATTTCTATACAAACGTTTGAATAAAACCAGAAAAAATATCAAACTGTGTTGAGACTGTTTTTGATGTTTCTGTGTTCAAACTTTGATCAAAGAGACAAAAGTGATTCTAACATGATCCATATTGATCAACAGGTGTTTTTACATAAAGACTTTTGATGTTTTAAAAGCTGCCAAACGCTTTGTGTGAAGGCCTGTAGAAACCAGCACAATTCATGACGTCATAGTAAATATATACAGCTCTGGAAATATAAGAGACCACTTCAAACGTTCAGTGTCTCTTGTTTTACTCTTTAGAGACAAATGTTTGATTAAAATGAACATTTTGATTTTATTATATAAACTACTGACAACATTTCTACCAAATTCTCAATACAAATATTGTCATAAAGAGCATTTTCAATAAGTAATGTAGAGATGAAGATTTAAGAAAAATCCAGACTGGTCTCTTAATTTTTTCCAGAGCTGTTTGTGGAGGTGACTGAGGCTTTTATTGTGAAGAATGTTGTAGTGGAAGTGTAGTCGTGGTTTTCCCTGGAAGCCAAAGTGTTGTCTGGGCCAATGAGAGCGCGAGGAGCGGCTGCAGCTTGGTTCTATAGAGACATTAAAGTGCTGCGATGTTTGATCCTCACAGGAGAACTATGGAGCTCCTTCCTCTCGCCTGTCTGTGTCTCGTGAGCTGCTCTGCAATGACGTCAGCAGATGGAAACGGTAGGAACACTTACACTGATGATCAGCAACTCACTCTGTTGGCTTTATACCTTATGATGAAATATGGATCCTGACATTTAGCACAGATCAATATTAAATCATCAGGTGACGTCATTTCATTACAGCCTCCTTCTGATTAATTACATTCCAATAACGGACATGCGCAGTGTTTGTATGTTCGCGATCATGTTGCAGCTTAGAGCGGGTTTATAACTTTAGATGTGACGTCATGGCTGCTGCAGGTGTGTGTAGTAGTAGTAGGGCGTTGTCTCCGTCCTGTCAGAAGTTGCAACATCGATGATGTATTTCAGAGGAAACGAAACCTGATTGATCGTTGGCATAACCTTTATTTAGATTCATTCATTCAATATCATGTCTCTCAATGTCAATGTCTCTCTCTGTCCCTCTCTCTCTCTGTGTTTCCCTCTCTCTCTCTCTCTGTCTGTCAAATTCAAATTCAAAATCGCTTTATTGGCAGTTTGAAATAGAAAAACAACTCTCTCTCTCTCTCTCTCTCTCTCTCTCTCTCTCTCTCTGTCTGTCTGCACTGGAATGAACCTGAATAAACAACACTTAGAAAACAAACCGGAACAACACATAATATAATGATATAATGATTGAAATCCATTTAACTATATATGCTTTTGTTCTCTAATGTTTTTGTATTCACTCTTATAAAGCCATTCGCCTCAGGACAAAATGTTCTCTGCCTGATACTTGTCTCAGCTTCTGTCACTGTAAATGATCCTAATTGTTGTCCTCTTTATGTTTTTGTTTTAACTAAAGCATAAATAGACAAATTTAGCTTTTATTTACAAAGTATTTTTATGATTAAATATGAACTCTTTCTCATTACTAATATTTAGGTGCATTTCTTCTCACAAACTCTAGAATAAAGTGTTCAGTGTTAATTCTGTTTGTCCCCAAAGTTTTCCTCTGAGTTTAAACAGGAGCTGCAGCTTGTGGTGTTCATGTCACTGACTGAGGCAGGTGGAGGCTTGTCCCTTAATTTGGCTCATTGTTTTACTGATTATCTTGCTAAAAAATGTTGTCAACAGACCGATTAAATATTTTCCCTCTATCTCTCTCTCTCTCTCTCTCTCTCGCTCTCTCTCTCTCTCTGTCCTCCTACACACATGTAAACCTGTTTGAGTGGTTTATAGTTTTCTGAAAGGTTAAACTCTTTCTTTCAACACAGTTAAACTAACTGACGAGAAAATGAGATTTGAGGTTCAAGATGTTTATTTGTCATTTATGCACATTAACAATTACAGCAGCAGTCATCGGCAATGAAATGATTGAGCCTCCTCTCAACAAACGTCCACATTGTTCATGTAATCAAAGTGCCTCCTCCATGTTGTCCTCTCCAGGGCCAGTGGTCATCACAGTGGATGAAGACAGTGTTGCTATGTTACCCTGTTCCCTCAGCACCAAGGAGAACATTGAGTCAAAGCTCTTTGACTGGAAGAAAGTTGGTGAGAAAGATGAACGGAAGAAGGAGGTTTTCATGTATCATGCAGGCGATCATTATAATAACGGCCGTGGCGGTCAGGATCCACAGTTTAAAGGGCGAGTCTCACATTTCCAACATGAACTGAAGCACGGCAACGCCTCCATACTCATCACAGAGACCAAGGTGGCTGACAGTGGAGACTACACCTGTGATTTCCTGGAGCCAAGTCAAAGTCTTCAGCCAATTCAAACATCCCACATTAAGCTGCTTGTTGGTGAGTGTTTTCATTCAACAGTTAAAGGAATACTTCACCCAAAAGGAACCAGCGTTCTATCATTATAAAATCGCTATTATAATATAATGAAGGAGCTTTTTCTTCCCTCAGTCTTCCCTCAGTCTCCCCTTGGCCCAGCTGTCCTGTTAATCCTAACCCTATGTGTGATGTCAAACGTAGGAAAATGTAGGGTTAGACAGTGAGACCATAAAACACTCTTTCTGCCTTTTCTCAGGCTAGGATGAACCGATTTCTAAAGTGTTAGCACATTTATACTACATGGGATCTTAGGGTTCAATACACCTTCATATTTCCACTGGTGAAGTAGGTCTTTAAAGATGTCTCTCATTTCCTGATGCCACTGGTTTCAGAATCCCACATGGACTTCAGTCAAGTGGTCAGAAAACCCATGTGTCAGGGCCTGGTCCCCACAGCACTGCAGCACATCTGGAGAGATGACCTCTCTACCAAACATGCTTCATATCTGCTACACATTGTCCTTTATGTCAATGGAACATCAGCAGTAGATTAAACATGAGTGTGTCCACAGATGACTTTATTACCTGTGTGTTGATAGTAATGACCGAAAGAACGAGATCGCGGGTACAAGCGGCCGAAATGGGCTTTCTCAGGAGGGTGGCTGGCGTCTCCCTTAGAGATAGGGTGAGAAGCTCAGTCATTCGTGAGGAACTCGGGGCAGAGTCGCTACTCCTTTGCGTTGAAAGGAGCCAGTTGAGGTGGTTCAGGCATAAGGATGCCCCCAGGCCCCCGCCTAGCGGAGGTGTTCCAGGAGCGGTCCCCAGCTGGAAGGAGGCCTCGGGGAAGACCCAGGACTAGGTGGAGAGATTATATTTCCACGCTGGCCTGGGAACGCCTCGGGATCCCCCAGTCAGAGCTGGTTGAGGTGGCCTGGGAAAGAGAAGTTTGGGGTTCCCTGCTCAAGCTGCTGCCTCCGCGACCCGATTTCGGATGAGCGGTTGAAGATGATGATGATGATGATGATGATAGTATTTCACTAGCGCTCTAACATGTCTTCTGTTTTGCCTTTCAGATCCTATCTTAAAGCCCAGACCGGAAATACCAGGTGAGTCTTTTTCTGGTGACGCAACTGTCTTCAGGTTCGTGCTGAGTTTGGCTCCACAGCCTGAAGTGAGAAACACTTTCAATGTGTTATCCTCAGAGGAGGAAGACAGAAGTCATGATCCAAACTGACAGTAAATGCTGAGTCTCTTTAGTTGTTTGATAACTGGGTCGATTTACATGTATTAACTCAGAATGTTTTTCAAAGTAAACCACAGATTCTGACTTGACTGAGCTTCGTACAGTTATACAAATCAAATATGCTTAGTTTCCATCAACAGTACCCAACCAAAGGGTTATTTAATAATAACTCAGTTGCTAGAAAATATAAACCATATTTTTTAAATTAAATCACAATTCATTTATCTGCTAAAACTACATCTTAAAAATATAAAAAAAATAATCCCCATAAAACAATAGCCTACTATAACTCATGTTACTTTTTGAGAAAATACAATTCTCTCCAGTGAAATGTTTTCATCAACTGCTGTCTGTCAGCTAGTGCAGCTACAAAACAAGCATACTGCCTAGTGCCTTCATATTGCAGACACTTTGTTCTACAAGAGTATTTAGTTATACTAATTTATTTTCACCTGTAGAGGCATATATTGCACATTTCTTTTTCGGTCTGTTTTCCAAATCATTAAAATGTGTTCATTAACAAGTAGAGATGGAACCAAAAACACATCTTGATATAACACTTCTAAGGCTGTAACTGTTTTTTATAACATATTGTTCCTAATATGTTCACAGGTGCAGCTCCAAAGCCGTCTGTCACTAACCTTGATCAAACTAAGGACCGGGCTCTGTTGCAGTGTGAGGTTCTTGGAGCTTTTCCTAGACCTAAAGTCCAGTGGCAGGACAGCGCTGGAAACAACCTTACTGCTGATGATCTACGGATGACAGAAAGTGGAGGCAAATTTTACGTTACCGTCACTATCACCGTGACCAAGACCGACCACTACCGCTGTGTAGCCACACAGGAGGTAATCCACCATCAGATCTATGCTGAGACATACGCCGGACCTTTCAATGGTGAGATTGATCTTAGTTTTATTGTTTATGTTAAAATATATACATCTTTTAAGATCTTATATAATAATTTTAATTGTTTGTGTCATTTGTTTGGGAAAATTTGAATGTGTGTCCTGACTGAATCAAGAGTTCTGCAAAATTTAAAAATGTTTAAAACTAAGTGAAATGTTTACACTTCAACTGAGACTGAGATTAAGTGAGACTCTAATGACTGAAACTACAGACGGACACACCAGCTGAGTGTTTCTACCACAAGCTGACTTCTGTTCTTTCACTAGAGACCCTCTCACTGCTCTGCTCTCTACAGTCAGCAGCTTTATTCTCACTGTCTCTGTTTGAGTTTGACTCACTTTGAGACATTTTTCATTTTTAAACAGTTTTTCATCCTAAATGTATTGTAGTTTCAGTATTTCAGCTGTTTGTGTTGAATCAACAGATTGACAGGATGAATCAGAGACAAAGATGAACTGTGTTCAGTCAGAACTCCTGTCAATCATTAATGGTTGTCTTGGTGACCATGTGACACTCTGACTTTACACTAATACAACATGAGCTGAACATGACACACAAGCTGTGTTCGAAATCATTCCCTATGCACTCACTCACTATACCCTATATAGTGTTCATGATATAGTGAACTATATAGGGAACGAACAAACGAGAATTCGGACACTACGCTGATCATTTCTAGACGTCATTTGCGTCAGTAAATGCGACGGATAATTATGTGACGCAGACGGATGCGCCGCCCCCACATCAACAAACCACAAACCGGGCACTCACGAGGAAAGCTAGAGGTGCTGGTGTTCGTCTTCTGGCTGGCCAGTGCAACATCTTATCGTGTTGTGTGTCGAGGAGCTTTCCTATCCCTCACACAACAGTGCATGCATACATTTTCTAAAAAATTACTTAAAATTAAAAATCAGGTCATCTATTTCCCATCCAATGCTACGGCCGCCTGGCTGGATCCCCTGCATTTTCAAGGGTAGCAGGCAGCATTGATTGCTGCCAAATTCACATAAAACCTCCCTCTGCTAACGCCCAATGTTACAGAATCTTGACGGTGGGTACCCCTGTCTGTCAGCGCCTGTGGCCATAATTACTCCCTTCAAGGAGCCAGGTTCAACCACCACCACGCCAAGGCAAGATCAATTCTAGAAAGGTCCTTCGGCAGCCTGAAGACAAGATGGAGGTCCATCTTTCTGAAGGCCCTGGAGGTGAAAAGCACCTTTGCACCAGACGTCATCGCCTGCTGCACCATACTGCACAACATCTGTGTGTCCAACGGGGACATAATGGAGCAGAGGAGGTCAGGCCCGACGACAATACGGACAAGCCACATTTCCACCAGGAACAGCAGAGTGGGGACCGGATCCGAGAGAGCATCGCTGCAGCTGTCTCTGCTCCCGATGCTCTGGTGGCAGCTCTAGAGGGCCATAATTACACATAAAATAGAATATGAAGAATTTGTACATAACATGATTACACATAAGATAGAATAGACAGGATTTTGTACATAATTATATGTTACATTTTAGTTGTGGATATGTTGTTCCCGTCGGGCCACCTCTTGACTAATAAGTGTATGTAGGAAAACATTCGTTTTTTTCATATTAACGCAGATTAGGAAAATAAGAAAAAAGTACATCTTTATGCCACACTCATAACATCTGTGTATATATCTTCCATACATTAAAAAAAAAATTTGATTTCATGTTTTAATTATTTGTTCATATCATTTTTTTTAAACAGACTGTTTAATTCAAAATATGCCTGTAAATATACATACACAATTCAATTAATAACCTTGGACATAGCCTAATATAATCTAGAGAAGTTTCTTCTTTCCTCGTCTCTCACACACACACACACACACACACACACACACACACACACACACACACACACACACACACACACACACACACACACACACACACACACACACACACACTTCTTATCGGAAGAAGTTGGCACGACACCGGAACATCAACATTTAGGCCATTATCTTACTCATACATGATATCCTGGTCATGAATTGTGTTTAAAAGAGTGAAAGTGTGTTTTTGTATAATATAGGCCTATAGCCTAATGTAGATGAAAGGTTGATTATTTAAAAAAACTGGTAAATTTGATTTTCAAAACTGATATGGAGTGAACGAAAGATACACGGATTGAATCTAATCACCCGAAAGGCTTACGTATACAATTTCTTTATCCTGAAAGCATTATGCCGAAACTTTGATACCGATTAAATTAATACATTGATTCTCATTGTAGTTATGATTGTGCTTCTTTGATATGTCAACGTTAATGTTAGCTAACAGATAGGCTACTAATAAACAACAGGGGTATTTCATCTAATCTAATAGCAAATAATAGCACATTTTTGCCGATTTACAACGGTTGAAACTCGTTTCAAATGTTAGGCTTGTAACGTGTCATACACAGAAGAAAACAGATAATACATTTTACTTACATTTATAGACGAAAGCCGGAGACTGTGCCATCTTTTATGAAGAGTTTTTTTGTTTGTTTTTCGCGGGTTATTCGGCTTCTTCTTCTGGTACTCACACCGCATTGCATTGTGGTATACGGGAGTAACATGTAGGGAACATCGTATGTTCACTCATTTTTTTGTCCACTATATAGTGAATGAAATTAACTACTGAGAATTCGAACACCACTACAAAATGGCGAGCACCCTATATAGTCCACTATATCCGTGATAGGGGACGATTTCGAACACAGCTACAGTCTCAGTCACTGGCTCACATTCACTCTGTGAAATATGATGGTTAACATTGAGGAGAGTTGTTCACCATCATATCCATAGACATCTGAACGTTTTAAAACCAGATATGATAAAGTTAAGCTTTCTTTATTAGTCAGTTTACACAAGGCACATTGAAGTTTGTCTTTTCTCATTTCCCCTCTCAAGTTCCCACACTCCAGAGGGGGTCAGAGCGCAGGGTCAGCCATAGTACAGACAGACAGACACACTCCAGAGGGGGTCAGAGCGCAGGGTCAGCCATAGTACAGACAGACAGACACACTCCAGAGGGGGTCAGAGCGCAGGGTCAGCCATAGTACAGCGCCCCTGGAGCAGTTTGGGGTTAAGTGTCTTGCTCAAGGACATGATTTGATGAAAACACAAAGTAATGTTGGTAGAAATATTACCACAGACTGAATATATTCCTGGAGAGTTCCTGGTGATAATATGAAACCTTGAAACACATGAAACTATGACCTCAGAGTAGGGCTGGGCGATATATCGAATATATTCGATGTATCGCGAGATGTGCTCCAGGGGATGTATAAAATGACCCTATCGCGACCATCGAATACAAATTGGCACGTAATGTGTTTTTTTAGCCGCCGCCGCCACCGGCTGACTCGCTGGTGTTCGCTTCTCTCGCTCTTTCCTGTGGCTCTCTGCCTCAGACTACATGCATTGGCAACTCACTCACTCACCCCTCCCAACCAGAGTCTCCTGGGCGCGCACCTGTGACGTAGTCTGTGCCTTGTGAGTGTTTACTTTAATCGCCATGTGAAAACAACGACGAGAGGGGGAGAAAAAAAGACGAGGGCTCTGATGCTCTTATGACAGCCGAACGAGCGGGTGGAGGGGGCGCGAAAGACGGCGATGGTGGCTGTCGTTCATAGCATGGACCTTTTCTGTAGACGGGCGCTTGACAGCATAAGCGGCCGCTGTACAGAGCCTGGTCCTTATGAGAGGAAGGCGAACGAGCGCCGGGGGAGTTTTTGGTCCAGCGTCACACAACCACGGCATCCGATTTATTACGGGCAGCCTCTTATAATAGGTCCATGTCAGCACCAAGGGAGGTGCACACCGTTTATTAACTAAAAGTCTATGTAAAGTAGGCTACATTTGCGATTATTTTTTATAAAATAAAACAGTGTTTTAGTGATAATGCAGGAGGGCTAGATCAATAGGTATGAATAGCATCCAGGAATGGTGCATCGGTTAGAATGCAAGGAATGATGATGATGAGACTTTGCTTTCTTTAGACTATAGGCTATTATTCTCAGCCGTATTTATTTAAATCCTCTGATTGTCTTCCAGTTTTATTTTCATTAACTAAATACAGGAGAATCAAACAAGGCAGGTAACAGAGGGACGATGAGCCACCTGCTGTTTGCGCTCGCATGAATCTCTCGGACTAACAGGCAGAAAACGAAACTTAACTTACACTATAGAGCAACTGCTCTTAAAGCGACAGTTACCATTATACATGTCAGAGCCTTTTATACACATAGACTACTATTATGGATCAAAACCGGTTCTGCATTTAAAGTGTGGCTGCTATCTTCACGGGGTTAGTGGTGATAAACAATTAGTAAGTGGTTGTAATGAGTCATAATTAGTGTTCTCAGTTTACAGATTACCAGAAGATGGAAAAAACTGTTTCCAAATAAAATAATGCTGGATCCATTGTATGGGAGTGGAAGGATGTAGAATAATCAATACAATGTGCAAACTCTTTGCCATGTGCAAGTTTCAAATTGTTCCAATAGAAAGCACTAAAGAATATAAACATGGTGCATGTAGCCTAATGCATTGTTAGTGCAGACACATTTTGCAGGGACTATTTAAATCATATTACTGGTGTGATGTTATGCAAAAAAAATAATTTAATTGAGCATTTAGGATGTGCTCTAGAGGAGATTTGAAATATATCGAGATATATATCGTGTATCGAGATATAGTAAAAAAATATCGAGATATTGATTTTTGCCCATATCGCCCAGCCCTACCTCAGAGCTGCAACAGATCAGTGAATTAACAGTGTCATCAAAACCTAAACCTTTATAGGCGTCATAACAGTAAACTTAAAGGCCCATCAGTTGTATTAGATTGTACAGGTGTAGCTCATAAAGTGTCCACTGAGTTTATGAACCATGGACACAGTTAATGACTGATAACACAAGGGGAACAAGCTGCTAAAGACCTGTGTTTCATATTTCACATTTATATGACTTTAATGAAACAGAAACACATTGTCTTCATCTCAGACGCATTTCATTTCAAGATCGTTTTTTGCAGAAAATTCTCGTGCTGTTCAAACATCTTCACTGTGTATTTTCTTCTGTCACGATGTGAGTCAGAAATAGTGTTTGAAGTTGTGAATAGTTACCAAACCTTTATAAGTAGATAGGAATGTTTGTCATGTCATGTCCTGTTTAACAATGCTGGGAGGTTTGATTAAGACTTACAATGTATCTCAGTTCTTTCACCTTTTTAAACACACTGTAATCCTGCTTTACAAAGAAGAACGTGGAATCCAGTGGGTTGCATTCATAATGGTGTATTTTCACTCTTTCAGCACCATGGACAGTTTAATACAGAAGTGATTACTGTCATCTAGTGGTGTAGTGGCAGAATAAATAAGTTTTCTAATAATGTTTCTTTTTCATGTCTCTCAGCTGTTTGTCATATATGGTGTACTGCAAAAGCACAGCTAGACAATTTAAATATAATGCATTATTTATTCAAATAAATACATAATAATAATTAAATTCTTGCCTGTCAGTCAGGGCTCCCCAGAGGGCGGTTGAAACCAGTGAAACATAGTTAACACAATGAACACGAAGGAATTAAGGATGAATACGTTTGAAATAAATAAAAACAAGTTTCAAAGTGAGTCAGACTTCATTGAGACTAAAGTTGATGAATCTACAGAGAACAGAGGAGTGAGAGGGTCTGCAGGGAAATAACAGAAAGAACTTTGTGGTCAATTCTGAGATCAGTTTGATGAGTCACACACACCCAGTAAAAGATTTATAAACAGCTACTGCAACTGATCCTGAGTATCCACATGAAAACACCACAGCAGTCACATTTCTGTTTCACCAGTGGAAAGGAAAAGTTAATGAAAATTATATTTATTGTTAAACCAAAATCCACAAAGTCTCTGTGTGTTTATCAGCTGTAATTAGAGAAACAGAGAAAACTTTATTGATCCTGATGAGAACATAAGAACACTGAAGGATGTAGATTAGACTTTAATCTTTATGGTTTTATTATTATTATTTCTAAACTACAAAGGTTAACTGGCAGCTTCAGTTAGATCTTTAACTTATTAGTTGATCATTAGTTTGATATGAAGAACATGTTGATAAATGTAGTGGAGTGAAAAGGACAATATTTCCCTCTGGAATGTGGTGAAGTATAAAGTGATAATACTGGAGTAAAATCCCTCAGAATGAACTTTCAGCTCAGTGAAGTGGAAACAGAGATCAGCTGTTTGATTCATAATAATAATAATGACTTAATGCAGGACACAATGGAAGGGCCATGGTGCAGTAAATAAAGGGACAATAAATAAAAATTATATCAATAAATGTAGTTGTGGGTCACCGTCAAACACTTGATCATTTGGATTACAGATCTGAAAAGGAGTGTGAAGAAGGCAGACACTAATCCAACCTTTTCTCCATAAATCATTAGTTAATAAATGATCTAGCTTCATCATACAGCTCTGGAAAATATTAAGAGACCACTCCAAATGTTCAGTGTCTCCCGTTTTACTATTTATAGGCATATGTTTGAGTAGAATGAACATTTTGGTTTTATACTATAAACTACTGACAACATTTCTACCAAATACCCATACTTTTTTTTGTGATTAAAGCATTTTTGATAAGTTATGTAGAGATGAAGATTTAAGAAAAATCCAGACTGATCCCCAATTTATTCCAGAGCTGTACATAAACCAGTGATTATTTACTTAAGCTTTCTTATATATAGTTTTATTGACCCATTATCTGTGTCTTACAGTATACAAATGTATCAATAATGAGCTCATATCAAATATATAAAGTCATTGAACATTATAACAAACCGTCCCCCTCCTCACTGCTGAGACCTAAAGCTCTGAGCTGTGGAGCCAAGCAGCAGCAAACTGTCCAGGAGATCCATGCTAACGTCTGTGCTACGCTAACATCCATCCAGTGTTAGAATCTGCTCCATGTTCCACTGTAGACTTCAGGAGCATCAACAGCTTCACTTGTTCTGTGTCTCTGTGAGGAACAGTCTGAGGAACTGGATATGAAGATACTTTATGAGGGATACATTAACGTATTTTCTTTCCGTTTCAGAGTCCGGTGGAGAGTCCAACACTGTATTGGCCATTGCTGGTTCAGTTGCTGTTACTCTATTGATGGTTGGTGTTTTGCTAGCTGTGCTGGTGAAAATGGGTGTCATCACATGTAAAAAAGGTAAGTTTAAATCCTATATCAAAAGTAACTTATTATAATTTAATGTGCTGGTTTACTGTTTGATTTTTAGTGTCAGTTTCTTGAAAAGCTCTTTACAAATAAAATGTATTAATATTATTATCAACATATTAATGGGCAGACCATCAAACAAGGTAGCCTATATGAATCTCACGTTTATAGTCTTGACGGTTGTTTATTCTTCTAGTATCAAGTCAGTTGTGATTTTCTTGATTGTGACTTTGTTTTCCTTCCTGCAGGTACAGTATCACAGACGGAGACAATAGCCCCTTTTACACAGCCAGTGAAAGCCGGGAATATGCCGGCCTTTCGGCCCTCCGCCCTGCTGTATAAATGCGACAGTTGCGGAACGAGGGAAGAAAGGTGCGAGTGATCGTTCCGGGAATTTTACTACCTCGGGGGGTAGTAAGATTCCCGACACGATCAGTTCCGCCTCTCTGTTTAAATGCTCCAGCTTGTTGTTGCGGAACAGGGGGGCGTTTGACGTTCCATAGCCTACGTTCTAAACATGCGACCATGGTAGCAGTTGAAGGACGTGTGTTTAACATTAACCACGGCGGCCTGATGTCCCGTAAAAATCACCAAATAAAAGGAACGGCGTATAATCTATCTGAGCATGAGGTCCGTTGCTCAATCCAAACCCCCACGCTTCTTTTTGCAGAGTGTATGAGTCTATTTCTGCCCAGGAGAAGTTGTACAATGGGAAAGCTAGGCTAGGCTAAGTAAGGGATAAAGTATAGCGAACGGGTCACTTACTAGAAATAAAGACCGACAAGCTGAAGCAGGAGCCCGACGCGCAGCGGAGGGCTCTTGTTCAGCTTGAAGGTCGACCTAGTAACGGGGGAATAGTCTGCTCGCCCCGCTAGACTGTCTGCTTCAGCTGACTGAAGGCTCCGGCTCAGCTGTTAGCCACAGAGCTACTGTTTTGCTAACACATTCCGCCGCCGCTATTATTATCCTAAGTCTGAGCGTATATCCACACTTTATTTCTGTCTACAGTAACGTGACTTCACACACTGTGTGTATGTGTATGTCTGATTGGCAGATCGCTGCCCTCACAAAGAGACTCGCTCACAACCAACCTGTCACACACACACACACACACACACACACACACAGAGGTGAAGCGGTCGGATTGATTTTGTCAGTTTGGTTAACTGTCCCAGTGATGTTGGACTCAGCGCGTAGCGAGATCAACTGGCACATCGTGGGGACAGTAAAATACGGCCCTCTTACTGCAAGCTCCAGCACTTCTGCTCTCAATTCACCGGCAATTGTTGTTGTTGTAAAGCAGCTGACCGGCGCGGCGCTAAATGTTTACGTCACACCTGACGCTGTTTACAAGCACCTCTTTCATTCCGGAGCGCTGTGTAAAAGGGACTACTGATGCGCCAGCAGGCCGGCGTTGCTTGGTTCTGTGTAAATAACACAGAAGCAAGCAAAGCCGGCATATTGGAGTGATGTTGTTCCGTCAATATGCCGCAATCTCTGTGTAAAAGGGGCTAATATGTCCCCTTAAAGAGACAAGTTCACCCTAACAGCTAAAATTCATAGAACAGAGGGAAATGGAAATGGACATTATTTGCATTTTCTTTTGCTGATTTTCTGCAAAATATGTTAAAATGTGAGCAACATTTGGATGGAAAAGTGGTCAAACCAAACGTATGAACTAGTTCATATCGAGCGTATCCCTTTAAAGTAAATCCAAATACTGAACCTGTGAAAATAATGAGATAGCAGGATAATAGAACTATTAATGGAACATATATTTAAATAACATCAGAATTCAAATGGACCAAGTTAAAATGAACCTGATTAAACATGGACCAGTTTCTCTCAGTGTTAAAAGCTAAAGAGGCTCGGACCATAAAGGCCTTGAAACGACAGTAAACCCTGAGTGAGGCTTTCAGGCTCAGAACAGATTCTAATGTCTAGAATGTGACGTGTAGAAACTAGAACCTGATTATAGTGAAGCTGACAGGCAGCTAGAGGAGAACACAAGGAGATGGTTGAGTTTCCTTCTCCTAGAAAGAGTTAAAATCAGTGAACATCTCCTCATGATCTGCTACCTGTGTGTTCACTGAAAAACACAATCAGGTGTTTATACTCAGCCTAGGCTGTGTAAACGGGTTTATAAACAAAGCTGGTAGTGTGTTGAGGCCTGAGTACAGACCTTACATTACATATTATTTAGCTTTTATCCAAAGCGACTAAGAACTGGAGGTAGTTAGCATTAAAGGTGGAGTCAGTGATTCTAGAGAACCTTGTTGTCAAAATCAGTGAATATCTCCTCATGATCTGCTACTTATTTGTTGACTGAAAAAGAAAATCAGGTGTTAATACTCAGCCTAGGCTCTGTAAACTGGTATATAAACAAAGCTGGTGTTCTGTTAACCTCAGGGTCTGTGGTGTGATCCCCGGCTCCTCCCTCCACATGTCCAAGTGTCCTTGAGCAACACACTGAAGCCCAAACTGCTCCCCATGGTCAGAGCAGCACCTTGCATGAAGCTGCTGCCATCACTGTGTGACTGGATGAATGGATGAACAACACAATGTGACTTATATTCTTTATTTTGATATTTGTGTTATTGATATTATTAGTGCTGAGCCTGTGTTGCTTCTTTCTATGTGTTAAGGTGCTGAACCAGAGTGTGTCAGTAGCTCCAGTTACACACTGAACTCCACTGTTTACTGCTGGTGACTGAGAGATTTGAATTGAGCTCTATGTGAAAGCTCATGTATGTTTCTGTTGTTCACTGATGATGCTCTTGTAGGGTTTCATGTTATTTCAGGCAGAGCTTCAACATAAATTATAATATAAAACGGGAAACATAGCCTATTAAAGTGTAACTGCACACTCATACATGTTTTTTGAGATAGAAGCTGAATTAAATTACTATGTTGTTAAGGAACACATATATGCTGGTGTTAATATTGAAAAAAATTGCAATATGCGTTAAGTATTGGCTTTTTAAGAAATGTTTTGTATTGTAAATTATTTCAGGCAGAGCTTCAACATTTCTATACAAACGTTTGAATAAAACAAGAGAAAAAATATCAAACTGTGTTGAGACTGTTTTTGATGTTTCTGTGTTCAAACTTTGATCAAAGAGACAAAAGTGATTTTTTTTTCTTCTGTTTTGGTCGGATTCTAACATGATCCGTATTGATCAACAGGTGTTTTTACATAAAGACTTTTGACGTTTTAAAAGCTGCCAAACGCTTTGTGTGAAGGCCTGTAGAAACCAGCACAATACATGACGTCATAGTAAATATATACAGCTCTGAAAAAAATTAAGAGACCAGTTCAAATGTTCAGTGTCTCTTGTTTTACTCTTTAGAGGCATATGTTTGAGAAAAATGAACATTTTGATTTTATAATATAAACTACTGACAAAATTTCTACCAATTTCCAATACATTTTCTGCTATTAAGAGCATTTTCATTAAGTAATGTAGAGATGAAGATTTAAGAAAAATCCAGACTGGTCTCTTAATTTTTTCCAGAGCTGTTTGTGGAGGTGACTGAGGCTTTTATTGTGAAGGATGTCGTAGTGGAAGTGTAGTCGTGGTTTTCCCTGGAAGCCAAAGTGTTGTCTGGGCCAATGAGAGCGCGAGGAGCGGCTGCAGCTTGGTTCTATAGAGACATTAAAGTGCTGCGATGTTTGATCCTCACAGGAGAACTATGGAGCTCCTTCCTCTCGCCTGTCTGTGTCTCGTGAGCTGCTCTGCAATGACGTCAGCATTTTTTGTATTTACTCTAATAACAAAGGACAAAATGTTTTCTTGTGATACTTTTCTAATTGTATCTTAATTGTTGTCCCCTTAATATTTTATTTATTTATTAATTATTTCCCCCTCTTTCTCTCTCCTACGTGTTCTCATTCGTTTCCAACCGTGAACCTGTTTGTGTAGTTACTGTGTGGGAAGATGTTATGCGATAAATAATAAAGAGTTTATTAGTGTTCATGTCACTGACTCAGGCAGGTGGAGGCTTGTCCCTGAATTTGGCTCATTGTAGTTTCATTGATTATTGTGCCAAGAAAGAATGGCAACAGACCGATTAAATATTCTCTCTCTCTCTCTCTCTCTCTCTCTCTCTCTCTCTCTCTCTCTCTCTCTCTCTCTCTGTCCTCCTACACACATGTAAACCTGTTTGAGTGGTTTATAGTTTTCTGTTTGAGGAAATGTTTTCTGATAAATGATCAGTTTTGTCACACAAACAGGTGTAATAAGTGTGTGAAAGGTCAAACAAAATCTGTGAATATCTCCTCACGATCCGCTACATGTCCGAACTGTGCTTGCACAGAAACATCTTGTGTAAATAAACGTCCTAGGCACTGTAAACTGGTATGTAAACAAGCCCTCAGTAGCTACCAACATCCCCGTCTACACAGTCTAGGCTGTGTATAATCACTGGATTTACACAGTAGCAGATCATTCACTGATTTTACTATAAAGTTATTTTGACAACAAGCACTTTCCAGAGTCGCTGACTGCACCTTTAATGTCTCTGCCTGTAATCAAAGTGCCTCCTCCATGTTGTCCTCTCCAGGGCCAGTGGTCATCACAGTGGATGAAGACAGTGTTGCTATGTTACCCTGCTCCCTCAGCACCAAGGAGAACATTGAGTCAAAGCTCTTTGACTGGAAGAAAGTTGGTGAGAAAGGTGAAGGGAAGAAGGATGTGTTCATGTATGATGCAGGCTCTCTCCGTGATAGTGCACGTTCAGGTCAAGATCAGCAGTTCGATGGTCGCGTCTCACATTTTAGAGATGGACTGAAGCACGGCAACGCCTCCATACTCATCACAAAGACCAAGGTGGCTGACAGTGGAGACTACACCTGTGATTTCCTGGAGCCAAGTCAAAGTCTTCAGCCAATTCAAACATCCCACATTAAGCTGCTTGTTGGTGAGTGCTTTCATTCAACAGTTAAGGGAATACTTCACCCATACGGAACCAGCGTTCTATCATTATAAAATCGCTATTATAATATAATGAATGATGTTTTTCTTCCCTCAGTCTTCCCTTGGCCCAGCTGTCCTGTTAATCCTAACCCTACATTTTACCGTGTGTGATGTCACACGTAGGAAAATGTAGGGTTAGACAGTGAGACCATAAAACATTCCTTCTGCCTTTTCTCAGGCTAGGATTAACCGATTTCTAAAATCTTTGCACATTTATACTACATGGGATCTTAGGGTTCAATACACCTTCATCTTTTCACCGGTGAAGTAGAGACCTCATGGTTACTGTCGGCCTAGGTCCTACCGCCCTTTCTGGAGAGATGACCTCTCTACCAAACATGCTTCATATCTGCTACACATTGTCCTTTATGTCAGTGGAACATCAGCAGTAGATTAAACATGAGTGTGTCCACAGATGACTTTATTACCTGTGTGTTGATAGTATTTCACTAGCGCTCTAACATGTCTTCTGTTTTGCCTTTCAGATGCTATCTTAATCTCTTAAGGTTCATTTTAATAATGTGCATTCCTGTCTCCTAATCTCTGCCCATTTTAACCTGTGTAACAGCGAGACCATGAGGAGCTGAACCATGTCCATTGCATCACTGTAAAGCAAACACTCACAGCTTTCATTAGGTGTGTTGGTCTAACTTCAGCCTCTGGAAGAGTTGCATTGGTCAAGGATTAAACAGAGAAACATACAAGCTTTGTTGTTTTTGTTCATTTCCTTTCATATTTCAGTTGCAATAAATCAGTCATAATCTGGGCTATCAGGCTGAAACTCACAGGATCTCTCCCTCAACTTCTTTATAACGTCTGGACCAAATTTCAGGCTGACAGACAGAAGTGGCTCTGAGATATTTTAGAAAGTGCAGTACAGAGCTTCTCCAGCAGATGTCTACAGAGCTCTCTAAAACTTCTCCAAAGTTTACTAATGATGATAATAAATCTCTTTATGAAACTAAAAACATGTCCCTAAGTGTTAAACGTCACTATTTAAATATGTTCTTATTATTTAAATAACTTTTAAGATAGTAATAATGATTGAATCATGGCTCCATAAATATATAAATTAAGTTTCTCTGTTGTGTGGTTGTCCCACTACCACACAGAGTCCAACTACATTAACCTCCATATATGGTCAGGCAGGTATTTTAAATGGCTACCAATTGACGGTGTTTCACGGTTCTGACTTCCTATTGGAGGACATTAGCTGTCAATCAAACAAACGTGGGGCTTGCTGGAAGATGCTCTTCTCCGATTGGTTTACGGAGTTAAAAGTTTGTTAGTGACGTCACCGTAGAGCGGAGAGAGATGCTGATTGGTTTGTTTTGTTCCTGGGCGTTTACTAATTTCGGAGATATTGAACATGATTGGTTAAATATTTTGTCAACAGTGCATACGTCACAGCAATTACTTTGTTTCTGAAGTTTGACGAGCGCTGCTAAACATTTACAACGGACGATATCAACTTTATTTCACGTAATTTCTCCTGCCGCTCGAACCTAAACAAGCTAGTCTTATTCAGAAGACTGTTATTCTTTATTTTGAGACCTTTTTTGTCTATAAATGTCCGTTTTTCCAACTTTAAAATGCATTTTAATAGGTTGTTTTCAGATGACGTCACACCATTCGAATTTTTCAGGTGGAGGGCAGGAAGTGCAGAGCCAATTCAAGAGAGCGGCGACAATGCGTTTGTTTTGCTCGGTGTACGGTTGTTCAAACCGTTCAAACAGAGAGAAAACCAAAGTTATGAACCATAAAGGGGGTAATACAAGACATCTAACGAAGAAGCGCTGCCATGCATGGATTAAAAACCTTCACCTGAAGTCCCGTGGAGAGGAGTCTGTCAATGCTCGTGTTTGTGTAAACTTTGCAGTGATCGCTTTGTGAAAGGTAAGTTACATAGCTTGCAAACCTTAGCTTTAACCGTCAAATAGACATAACATCGGGGTTATATCACCATATGGAAATCACAGGGAATAAAGCCATCTAGCTAGATCTGTGATATAATGTTAAGATGTTAGTTAATAGCTACATGCTACAGAGTAGCTGCAGCAGATAATGTCCTCGATTTACCATAAGCTAGCTAACGTTAGCTTGAAGCTTCATGTGTTATCATCACCCGCCCTGTTCTGTATGTTTGTCTTCTTTTTATGCCGGAGATAGCTACAGGAGTTGTTTGTAAAGTATCGATTTACACATAATACACTACCGTTAGTACTAGCACGCTAGGCTAATGTTGCTGGTCAGCTAACCCTCTGCGATTTATTTGGGTGTTTTATCTGTAAGTCTCACAGTATGGATTTACAAGCTACTATTTTGATATGTGTTTCATTCAGGCTGCCCGAGTGCTGTCAATGATGTAGAGTCCTACAGTCTTCGCTATGACAAAGGTAAACAAGTGACTGAGGCTCCTCATAACCGAGAGGAAAGAAGGCAGTCCAGTGAAGCTGAAGCTACCTGCACCAACATAGATGAGCTACCAGAACCAGAGCGCTTGAAAGGTAAATACAATTTTAATGCCTATGTTGATATTGCTACAGTAATTATTTTGACACTTTTAAGTTTTGACTTCATTAGTGGTATTACACTTGTTTAAATTATTTCTCTCAACCTTATCCCCTTTGCCAAATATACTATGTAGATGCAGCTGCCTGCACCAACACAGCTGCATTGCTGGACCTTGGTGTGACAGGGAACCCAGAACCAGAACACTTCAAAAGGTAAATTAAATGTAAATGCCGATGTTGACAGTTCTAGATTTTACTTCAGTGGTACTTATTTTGTTTAGAACTAACCTGTTATTTATTCTATTTGGTGTTCTAAATTATCTCCAAGGTACTAAATGATGTGCTGTTTATAGATGAAACAAATGTGTTTTGTTCAGACATGATTTTGACCAACTTCTGGATACAGTGGAAGTAGAACTGCAAACTCTAAAACTATATATATACATACTATATATATTTTTTTTTACATTGCATTCTTACATCATATAAATATGAAATGTAAATGTTAAACTGACCGAAGTAAAGTAAACTCTCTTTTAACCTTATCCCCTTTGCCAAATATTCTATGTAGACGCAGAATGCCAGACAGACCTGAGCATGGACGATCTTGATAAGATGGAAGATGCTATGAAGCAAGCATCAGCGGAGCTGAGCGACCTCAGAATTACAGCACTGGACACAGTTTACCCAAGAGGCTTTTCAGAACAACCAAGACAAGACTAAGTTTTACACAGGACTGCCACATTTCTTAGTTTTGATGCAAGTGTTTCAACTATGTGAGCCATACATCACCTGTAGCCCTAAGAACATTTGCTAATGTGCGTATTCATGTAGAAAGGGTCATAGGATAAGTGTAAAGAAAATATCAAATTCTGCAGAGCAGGGCAATGCCCATTGCAAACATGCTAAAGTTGATTGATAAGATTGGTGTCATTTGCTGTGCATTATCAAATCTTTATGACTGTTGTCCCACTGGAGTAAATATCTCCTAGGGCTGTCTTCCCCCCTCATCCCCCAAAAGGGACAACCAGTTGACAACCACTGAACCATATCTAGTAAATCCTGTCAGCCAGCCACACACTTGCTCGTCTGTTTTTCTATTGTATTCTTAAGTGTATAACAGCCATAAATATCTAATGTAATAAACCTTTTTATATATACTTGTCCATTCATCTGTTCAAAGAAGCCATACATATCTCTGATGTAATACCTTTGCATATAAACTTTCCCCCCCCATAGATACAGTAATGGTGTGTGTTTGTGGAAGTGACATAGGGAAACAAGCCATGAGTATAAGGAAATGCATGATTTAATTTTAAATAAACTCCCAGTACACAGGAGGGAAAAATGTGGTCAGTGACTATGAAGGTGCTGTAATGCAGGACAGACCACAGGTGTACTCTGCTCACGCACAATTCTCTCTACAAAGAGGTCGCAGTAGTCAACGTCGTCGATGTGGAGCTGAGCCTGTACTTGATAGAAGTAGGCATGGCTCCTGTCCAGCGTCACAGTTCCCCCATCGTTGACGAGACAGAAGCCCTGGTTCCCAGCACACAGGCGTAGATTGGCCTCCTCTTCTTTGCTGTTTGGGCCCTAAAAGTTCACAATGAAAAAAGTCACATTCTAGTGTAAATAAGTGTTTGCAGTTCAACATCTCTGAGGGGAGGATCCCCAGGATCAGATGTCAAAATCCCTATACCTTCAGGTAACTACTCTACTGTAGCACAATACTGAACAAATAACTAACCTTTTCTCTATTTATGATTTATCTAAAAGATTGTCAATACAATACACAAAACTGACAGTGTATAATTAAGTACACGTGCAGAGAAGAAATTACAAAGTAATAATATAAAATATTATTGTGAGGATGATATTTGTAGACATAATATAAAACCACAACAAAGAACTTACCTTTATCTCACAGATCTCAGTTCCATGACAGGTGCATGTGACACATTGTGACACTCAGTATGGCCTTTTAGGACTCAGGGTTAGGGTTACAGGAGAAGCTCTGGTGGTGCAGACTTTGCAGTCCATACGGCTTTCTGGCAGTTGCCTCATATTTGCATCCATACCTGTAATGAATAAAAATAGGAATAGAAAAAGAAAAATGTACAATAATAATTAGTAACTGATATAGAAAATGGCAATCTTAAATATACCTCAAAGCCAGCCTTATCCAGTGTGTGGCATAATGCGCAAATTGTAGATTTTCACACCTGTGTTGTCCTTACCTAAACCTTATATTTGCCTAATAAATACCCTGACAGAGCCATAAACGTTAATTGGATTAGCTAGTAATTGATATAAAATGAAAATTATACCAATTATTATTTAGTTTGAGCTAAGTGTTGTGTTAAACATGCCTTGAGTTGTGATATGCATGTTATTACTTACCCAGCCATACAGTTACAGTGTGCTGTAACAACCTCTCCATCTGCTCTAGCTACAACCCAAGTTTTCAATGGTGTTTCTCCGGACCTCTGTCTCTGGTCAGGGCATGAATGGTAATGCTAGCAAGCCTAGTAGTAGCTACTGACGTGAGTCCATGTTGCTAGCTAGCTAAACGTTGGACTCGGAATAACAGTGGCATAATGTTATTTAAAAAAAACAAAATAAAGAAACCACATTTACTCACCCGGATAGACAGAAGTCGACATTTATTTAATGCCTCTTTGGTGCCGAGGTCATGGGCCCATCCACATACGAAGTAGTTGAAAGCCTCCAGACTCTTGAATGCTTTCATTTGCCGTGTAGTAGGACGGCTGAAGGACGAGGCAGTTTGTGAGGTCCATCGGCTCAACGGCGGACAAATAAGATAAATCAGGAGAAAAATTCCCCATTTTCAATTGATATGGATCATAACCAATATGTACTGCGGTTTTGTCACGATACTTGCTGCGGGAAGGTTTGTCTAAGTGTTTAACATACTCCGTGTCCTCCATCTCCAATTGTTATGACCGTAGAATTTTTACTTCCTGCCCTCCACTTGAAATTCGCGCGTCATTCTGCGTCATCATTATGACGTATCTGAAAACAACCTATTGCGGCCTAACAGGATAGCAGTTAAGCTAGTAACGGTTAACTGACGTATCGTAAAACGCTAACGTTGTCTGGCCGTTAATCCTGTGTTGAGATTCTTCAATCCGGTGAAAAACGAACTTCTGAGCTTTCAAACGAGCTGTAATATGTCTGTGTTGATATTTGAGGTCAACATGAAAACAGTGTGTACATTTATTTATTATTTTTTTCGTATAAATATCGGGTCGCGTGCAACCTCCGCGCCTTATAAAGTTAAAGCCCAGACCGGAAATACCAGGTGAGTCTTTTTGTGATGACGCAACTGTGTCCTTCAGTCAGGTATGTGCTGAGTTTGGCTCCACAGACTGAAGTGAAAGATAAATGTGTTATCCCTCACTGAGAGGAACATACTGAGATGTTTCAGAGGGTTTATAAATGTTTTTTATAATTGCATAATGTCAGTGAATAGAAAAGTGTGTTCATGAGGCTGAAATAGTTCACGTCATACTTAAATATGAAGTCGATGAATCCAGTATATGCATCAGTGTATATTTTTCTTTAAAGATACACTGACATTGATAGACATCGCCCTAGTGTTGGTGTCAGGTAAATAGGTTCACCTATAAATCTCACTAATGAGATGTGTATTGGAGGATTATATTGGTACTTTGATGTTTCACTCTGTGTTTTTAATTTCACACTGTAAACCACCTGTTCAGGCAGAGAATGGATATTTTTTAAGCACGCCATTATTACTATAATACTGTAATTGTATTTTATATGTTATTGTTCTGCATTTACAGGTGCATCTCCAAAACCAACCATTGCATTGTTTAATACAAATGAGGGAACGCTGGTGCAGTGTGAGGTTCTTGGTGCTTTTCCACAACCTAAAGTGCATTGGCAGGACAGCGCTGGAAACATCCTGCCTGCTGAGGGGCCACTGGTGACAGAGAGAGAAGGACGATTCTACATCACCCTCAACGTTACTGTGACCAAGAGTGACACCTACCGCTGTGTATCCACACAGGAGGAAATCAACCATCAGATCTATGCTGAGACATATGCCGGGCCACTCAATGGTGAGGTAGTTCCTAGTTTTATTTTTATATTCCAACATTTTTAATTGTTGTTGTTATTGGTTTGGGAAAATGTGAATATGTTTTTGGACTGAAATCCAAAGTTGAAAATGTTTGTGGGTGTTCAGATTTAATGCAAAGGAATTGAGGATGAAGACGTTTTCACAGGTTCAAAAAGTTTAAAAGACTAAAATTGAGAGTGTGAGACAACAGAAGTCAGTTTGTGGTAGAAACACTCAGCTGGTGTGTCCGTCTGTAGTTTCAGTATTTCAGCTGTTTGTGTTGAATCAACAGATTGACAGGATGAATCAGAGACAAAGATGAACTGTGTTCAGTCTGAACTCATGTCAATCATTAATGGTTGTCTTGGTGACCATGTGACACTCTGACTTTACACTAATACAACATGAGCTGAACATGACACACAGTCTCAGTCACTGGCTCACATTCACTCTGTGAAATATGATGGTTAACATTGAGGAGTGTTGTTCACCATCATATCCATAGACATGTGAACGTTTTAAAACCAGATATGATAAAGTTAAAGGTGAAGTAAGCGGTTTATTTATGTTAATATTAGTGTTAAATTGCTCTTTATTCATACAGTAATCACTTACATAATGTGCACGTTTCATTAAGCCGATCTCTCAGTCAGCTGCTTTGCATGTAATCGGCAAATAAACTTATTGTAGTATACCGAAATTTTTATCCAATCAGAAGAGAGAATGTTACAAACCGTCACCCGTCTCACTCATATATAGTATATACACTCCATGGTCTCACTGCCGGTGCACGCCAGAGCAACAGATGGGTGAATGTTTATACGTCTACAATGGCGGAGCAGGTAAAAATCCATCCCAATGTCTGTTTTGATGGTTTATATCACGTTTTATCTCACTTATGGATCTGAGATGATGCTAGATAACTCGCTGCTTGAAGACCGCAGTGCATTAATGTGGTGACGTAGGGACGAGCGAGGGGACTGCTAACTGCAGTAACTGACAGGAAGTTAACTAAAAGAACCATTCCACTTACTAAACCTTTAAGCTTTCTTTATTAGTCAATTTACACAAGGCACACTGAAATTTGTCTTTGGGCATATCCCCTCTCAAGTTCCCACACTCCAGAGGGGGTCAGAGCACAGGGTCAGCCATAGTACAGACAGACAGACACACTCCAGAGGGGGTCAGAGCGCAGGGTCAGCCATAGTACAGACAGACAGACACACTCCAGAGGGGGTCAGAGCACAGGGTCAGCCATAGTACAGACAGACAGACACACTCCAGAGGGGGTCAGAGCGCAGGGTCAGCCATTGTACAAAAGGCTCTGCTGCTCACGTGCAGCGCAGCCTGTCTGCATGCAGCGTCCCCCCGTTGCTAAGCAACCGTTTGGACTCGCGCTCCGTTTATGGTAAATGGTAAATGGACTTGTATAGCGCTATATCTCCGTTTATCACAGACTCAAAGCACTTTACATTGTTTTTGTACACATTCACCCAGTCACACACACATTCATACACCGATAGCAGCAGCTACCACGCAGGGTAGGCTTAGCACTAGGGTGCTAAGCTAACTAAGCTAACTATCGGGAGCAATTCGGGGTTCAGTGTCTTGCCCAGGGACACTTCGACATGTGGCGGGGAGACGGGGGATCGAACCTCCGACCCTGCACACCAGAGGCGAACTCCCTACCCACTTCGCCACTGCCGCCCCTCTGTTTATGTGAAGTTCCGAGCCGTTTGTCAGTTCATGTGTGTCTCGCCAAAGTTCGGCTGTGTTTTATGTGTGGCGGCCCGTGTGCGTCACTGACAAAAAGTAAGTAGTGTAGAGAGGACACTGATGTTAGTTTATTTAGGTCATTATTGTTTATTGTTAAAACTGTGTGCTTCCATGTTAACAGCCGACAGTTATTTATTGTCTGTGTAATAGTGTGCCGTGGGTCAGTTGAGTTTCACTCGTCTTTAAGCTAGTGCTGATATCATTTGGGCAGTTAGTGCATTTGACTGTATTAGAAATATTAGCCACTTTATAGCAGCCTGTTCATTCATGTTATTAATGCAGTGACTGTGTGACTGTGTGTTCTTGCTTAAGTTAATACTGTGACATTATTGCTAATTAGTATTTCCTTTTGTATCTTTCTTTTAGACCACACACACACCCCCACACACAAACGCCAACACACACCATATATGCCAATGTAATGCCAACCAGAGAGAATTAAAGTCACTAAACTGGACCACTGCTTCGTGTGTTTTGTGGGGTTCTAGCCGGCGCCACCTATGCAACACGGTCTCCTATACCAACCTATACAGTCCGCTACAGTCCACTGGTCCTCACCAACATTTTGGTCCTTCGAGCCGGATTCGGTGTTGATTTAGGATAAAGATGCATCGAAGCAGTGAAGCAGCTCCAGCAGTTCGTCCAAGGCGCCAGACGCGTCCACCGCGTTACCTGGACGACTATGAGGTTGATGCAGTAAGCTACAGGCCACATGATTCTCCTAAGGCAGCTACAATGCACATGCATGAGAAGGAACGTGAGTGGAGACCCACTGTGGAGGGAGGCGGCCAAGATGACACCCACCACACACCCACACGCTTCATATCCTCTGCGCCAAGTCCAGTGGGACCCAGCCCTCGACAGACAAGAGGACGAGCTCTTCCCAGACTACCCAGAGGAATATGCCAGACAGCGTGGAGAGGTAAGCAGGACCTTCACACACTCCCCAGAGTCCAAGAGGAGAGGGGACTTCACCGCAGCATGTAATGCTGAGCTGCAGGAGATTCGTATGGAGAACAGGAAGCTGCGTCAGTCTCACGAGCATATGTTACTTAACATGGCACAGCTTAGTGACCTTCACCGAGACATCAAGTCACTAGCAGACACAGTTAAGGGCCGAGGTAATGGCCGACCAGAGCATCAGCCCCGAGAGTGGGCACCACCCCCCCCTCCAGCTCCTCCTACTCCACCCGTTATGGGTAGCGAGGGTGATTATGGAGACTGGCCACCCCCTCCGCCATGGCCACCAGTTAGCGAAGACGCAGAACCGTCAGACGACCATGGGAAAGGAGAAATGGTCTCTGCCATAGATAGGATGATGAGCGAGCTGCAGCTACTGAAGCAGAGTGCTACTCCTAGTCCGACGACCAGGAGCCTCCAGTCCTCTACTCCCAAAGCAGGCTACTTACCAAGACCTACTCATCTTAGCCCGCCACCACCTCTTCAGCCCTTCTCAGCAGTCCGCGTGCCTTCATACCCTCCAGTCTTCAGTCCAACAGACCACGGGGCTCAGTATGATTCAGGATTACGTGTCAGGTATTCACCTAGCCCCCAAGCCAGCTATAGGTCTTCACACCCAGGTAACCAGCATACATTCTCCTCCTCTACCTCTGGAGAGAGAGTGTACAAGGGGCCCAAGCCAAATATCCCTCTCTTCAGCCACAGGGACCCAATGGAGTTTGCCCGGCTGAGAATAGCCCTAGATAACCTCCTGCCTGAAGACAGCACCGAGCTCTTTAAATATCAAGTCCTTACTGACCATTTGAAACTCGAAGAGGCCTGTTTGGTAGCCGATTCCTACCTCAACTCCACCACCCCTTACTCTGACACGATGGCAGCCTTAAATGAGAAGTTTGGCCAGCCCCATCATGTGGCTCTGCAGAGAATAGCTACGGTTATGGAGTCACCAGAGGTCCGACGTGGAGATGTGGCAGCCTTCGAGAGGTTTGCGCTGCAAGTACAATCCTTGGTCGGTATGCTCCAGACTCTTGGGCCTGATGGAGATGTGGAACTTCGGTGTGGCTCCCACGTAGCCCGTCTCCTTTCCAAGCTCCCACCTGAGCAGAGAGCTGATTTCCGCCGCCTGATGCTTCAGCGACAAGGCTCAACCCACACCCTGATTGACCTGGCAGAGTGGCTGAGGTACGAGTCCTGGTGCCAAGGCTACGAACCGACAGTAGGCAAAGTACAGCACAGCTCTAAGTTTGACAGCCGGCAGAGCAGACCTTCAGCCTCCGTTCTACATGGTGTAGAAGATTCTACAGCCACGACTCCAAGCAGTCAACCTTCAGCGCTGTTGCAGCAAAGGAGCAAAGTGAAGCCCTATTGCCCCTATTGTGAGAACTCAGAGCACTTCCTCAATAAGTGCCAAGCCATCCAACGACTCACGAAGGAACAGGTCACTGAGTGGATCAAAGCAAACCGGCGATGCTGGCGCTGCGCAAGGGCCCACCAGGCAGCCCAGTGTGACCTCAAGAAGCTTTGTGAGGTGTGCCAAGGGAAGCACCTGAAGGTCCTTCATGAGGTGAATAGGAGAGACAAACCCGCATCACCACCAGAGGGTAGCTGCTTAATCAGTACAGCCACTGAGGTTCTCTACCTGGACCGCCCATCGGACTCCCCTCGAGTACTACTGAAAGTCATCAAAGTACTGCTCAGTCACCACGACCGTAAACTGGAAACATATGCTGTACTAGATGACGGCTCAGAGCGTACAATGCTCCTCCCAGAAGCGGCCAAACAGCTAGGGCTAGAAGGCACACCGGAGGACCTGGGCCTGCGCACCATAAGGCAAGATGTTCAGACGCTCAGAGGTGCATGCGTGTCATTCCGCATATCCTCAGCTGCGCAGTCCAAGAGGAGTTTTAAGATCTCAGGGGCCTTCACATCGCAGCGCCTTAGCCTTGCCGAACACTCCTACCCCATCACGTTTCTCCAGAGGAAGTACAAACATCTTGTCGGTCTTCCCCTCAAGCAGTTCACAAGAGTTAAGCCTCTGGTGCTCATAGGCTCTGACCACCATCATCTGCTCACCCCTATCGAGCCTGTCAGGCTGGGCCCACCGGGTGGTCCAGCTGCGATCCGTACTCAGCTTGGCTGGACCCTCCAAGGCCCCACCAGGTTAGTTCAGCAAAGTCTTTCTCAGCAGCAGTGCCTGTTCACGACAACATCCCCGCAGACCATTGAGCTTATGAGGGATGTGGAGAAACTCTGGCAGATGGATGTCCTGCCGTTTCGAAGTGAGAAGATGTTTGTCCGGTCAAGGGAAGATCAAGAAGCTGTGGAGCTGTTGGAGGCAAAGACTACACGTGTAGAGGTAGAGGGTGTCCTACGATACGCAACACCGTTGCTGCGGAGACGTGATATGCCACTCTTCCAAACAACTAAGGAGGCGGTCATGCCAAGTCTGAGAAGCACGGAGAAGAGGCTGGCAAGTGACCCGGAGCGCGCAGAAGCATACTGCGAAGAGATCCGCAAGCTGGTTAGAGTTGGATCAGTTAAGAGGATCAGTCCGGACATCGCAGCAGAGGGTGAGTCATGGTTTATTCCTCATCATCTGGTTAGCCACAATGAGAAGAACCGCGTTGTGTTCAACTGCTCTTACCAGTTTCGTGGCCTGAACCTGAATGATGCCCTGCTGCCTGGACCTACCTTGGGCGCCTCTCTTCTCGGGGTCCTACTGCGTTTCAGACAGCATGCAGTGGCCATCAGTGGAGATATAAAGGGTATGTTCCACCAGGTCAGGCTCCTACCCACGGACAGGCCCCTCCTCAGATTCGTGTGGAGAGACATGAGGCGAGAAGACCCCCCGGATGTCTATGAGTGGCAGGTCCTTCCATTCGGTACAACCTGTTCCCCATGTTGTGCCACCTTCGCTCTCCAGCAGCATGTCAAGGAGCACAGCTCTGCTGATGACGATGTTAGGCAGTCTGTGGAACAGTGTTTCTATGTCGACAACTGTCTGCAGAGTGTGCCAACCAAGGGCGAAGCCAAGGAGCTTGTAGACAAACTCCGTCGGCTCCTAGCCTCTGGTGGCTTCGACCTCCGGCAGTGGGCAAGCAACACTCCAAGTGTCATCAGTCACTTACCCGAAGATGCCAGATCGGTCAGCCTTGAACACTGGCTTGCGCAGGGTGATGCCAGCCAACCTGAATCAGCCCTTGGGCTTAGCTGGCACTGGGAGTCCGACAGTCTGGGTTACAAACACCGACCTTTGGAGTACGGAGCACTGACGATGCGGAACGTATACAAGGTGCTAGCCAGGCAGTACGACCCGCTGGGCTACATCTTGCCATACACAACTCGGGCAAAGATACTCGTTCAGCGCCTTTGGGACAAGCAGCACAACTGGGATGACCCGCTCCTCCCACAAGAGATAATCCAAGCGTGGAAGGCTTGGGAAGCCGAGCTCCAGATGTTACCTCAGATACTGCTGCCCCGACCTTACGTGCCTGCTGAAGTTGATGTGGTCAACAGACAGATCCACATATTCAGCGACGCTTCGGAGACCTCCTACGGTTCAGTTGCATATCTGCGGACGGAGGACACCCTGGGCAGAGTTCACTTATCATTCTTGTTGGCCAGATCAAGGGTTGCCCCACGCCGGCAAACATCGATGCCACGATTGGAACTCTGTGGCGCTGTCACCGGTGCGCAGCTGGCCAGCCTGTTAGGAAAGGAGCTCACGCTGCAGATAGAACAGACCATACTGTGGACTGACTCAACCACCGTCCTGACATGGCTCCAGTCGGAATCGTGTCGATTTAAAGTGTTTGTGGGCACACGCGTGTCAGAGATCCAAGAACTGACAGGCACCAGGTGCTGGCGCTACGTGGACACCTCTCAGAACCCTGCCGATGATATTACACGGGGAAAACCCTAGAAGAGCTAGCCAAGCCCAACCGCTGGAGTCAGGGACCTGCTTTCCTCCTCAGGGGATCAGAGGAGTGGCCGGTGAGGCCTTCCACGGGGTCAGAGCTAGACCCATCGGAGTATCGCAAGACAGCTTTCTGTGGAGTTACGTCAGCAGTTCAACAACCTAAAGCCTCCCCTGCTGAAGAGTACGACTCTTGGAAGGATTTAGTTGAAGCCACAGTGCTGGAGCTTCACGGGGCGGCTGACCAGAGTGTTCCTACTGCGTCCGACTATCAGCAGGCAGAGATGCTGATTTTCAAGCGAGTGCAACAGGACAGCTTCTCAGAGGAGTTAAACCGTCTGAAGACAGGCAAACCCGTGCAGAACAGTAGCCGTCTGCTTACCCTTTCCCCAGAGTTGTATCCTGATGGAGGGATCATACGGGTTGGAGGCAGGCTACGACGAGCAGAAGCACTGGAGACCAGCACCATACACCCGATCGTCTTGGACCCTGCCCATCCATCCACTAAGCTCCTGATACAGGACTACGATGTCCGCCTATGTCATCCAGGGCCTGAGCGCGTGTATGCAGAGATACGGCGTACCTTTTGGCTTCTACGTGGAAGAGAGGCTATCCGACGCATGCAGCACCTCTGCAAAGAGTGTCGCCGATGGAAGGGTCGTCCCTCTGTGCCTAAGATGTCTGACCTACCGGCGGCGCGTCTACGTCTCTTCAAACCGCCGTTCTATTCCACCGGCGTGGACTGTTTTGGGCCATTCCAGGTCAAGCTGGGCCGGCGGACAGAGAAGAGATGGGGCATCATCTTTAAATGCCTTACCACCCGTGCGGTACACTTCCGACCTCTTGCACAGCATAGATGTCGACTCCTACCTGATGTGCCTCAGAAGATTTATAGCCCGCAGAGGAACCCCAGCAGAGGTTTACTCAGACCAGGGGACCAATTTCAAAGCCGGTGAGAGGGAGCTGAGAGAAGCTTTCGCCAGCATGAACCCAGAACTCCAGGGGCTCCTGTCAAAGCAGAAGATCGCTTTCCACTTCAACCCACCTGCAGCACCCCATTTCGGCGGAGCCTGGGAACGGGAAATAAGATCAGCTAAGACAGCTTTGTACACGGTGATCGGAGCTCAGTCAGTGTCTCAAGAGGTACTCCTAACCGTCCTGATGGAGGTTGAAGCCATTCTAAACTCCAAGCCCCTGGGCTACACCTCATCCAGCATAGCTGATGAAGACCCAGTGACCCCCAATGTCCTCTTGATGGGGCGGCCTGATGGTGCACTGCCACAGGTGGTGTATCCTATGGACAAGGGACTGACCAGGAAGAGATGGAGACATTGTCAGATTATGGCAGACCACTTCTGGGCGAGCTTTGTCCGGAAATACTTGCCTACCCTGCAACCTCGTCAGAAATGGCATTCCACTCCAGATGACCTTGCTGTGGATGCGGTCGTCATGCTAGTGGATCCCCAGTTCCCCAGAGCAAGTTGGCCCATCGGAAGGGTCACCAGAGTTCATCGAAGCGCAGATGGTCACGTGAGGTCGGCCGACGTTCGTGTGAAGGATCGAAGCTACACCCGCCCAGTGGCCCGACTCATCCGCCTTCCTGCCATCCCGGATTCAGATGAGGATGCAGATCGTCCACAACCCAAGAACTGATGAGCCCTTTTTCATGTGTAAATTGCAGTAGCAATTTAGGGGCGGCTGTACAAAAGGCTCTGCTGCTCACGTGCAGCGCAGCCTGTCTGCATGCAGCGTCCCCCCGTTGCTAAGCAACCGTTTGGACTCGCGCTCCGTTTATGTGAAGTTCCGAGCCGTTTGTCAGTTCATGTGTGTCTCGCCAAAGTTCGGCTGTGTTTTATGTGTGGCGGCCCGTGTGCGTCACTGACAAAAAGTAAGTAGTGTAGAGAGGACACTGATGTTAGTTTATTTAGGTCATTATTGTTTATTGTTAAAACTGTGTGCTTCCATGTTAACAGCCGACAGTTATTTATTGTCTGTGTAATAGTGTGCCGTGGGTCAGTTGAGTTTCACTCGTCTTTAAGCTAGTGCTGATATCATTTGGGCAGTTAGTGCATTTGACTGTATTAGAAATATTAGCCACTTTATAGCAGCCTGTTCATTCATGTTATTAATGCAGTGACTGTGTGACTGTGTGTTCTTGCTTAAGTTAATACTGTGACATTATTGCTAATTAGTATTTCCTTTTGTATCTTTCTTTTAGACCACACACACACCCCCACACACAAACGCCAACACACACCATATATGCCAATGTAATGCCAACCAGAGAGAATTAAAGTCACTAAACTGGACCACTGCTTCGTGTGTTTTGTGGGGTTCTAGCCGGCGCCACCTATGCAACACGGTCTCCTATACCAACCTATACAGTCCGCTACAGTCCACTGGTCCTCACCAACAGCCATAGTACAGACAGACAGACACACTCCAGAGGGGGTCAGAGCACAGGGTCAGCCATAGTGCAGCGCCCCTGGAGCAGTTTGGGGTTAAGTGTCTTGCTCAAGGACATGATTTGATGAAAACACAAAGTAATGTTGGTAGAAATATTACCACAGACTGAATATATTCCTGGAGAGTTCCTGGTGATAATTTGAAACCTTGAAACACATGAAACTATGACCTCAGAGCTGCAACAGATCAGTGGATTAACAGTGTCATCAAAACCTAAACCTTTATAGGCGTCATAACAGTAAACTGAATGGCCCAACAGTTGCATTAGATTGTACAGGTGTAGCTCATAAAGTGTCCACTGAGTTTTATGAACCACGGACACAGTTAATGACTGATAACACAAGGGGAACAAGCTGCTAAAGACCTGTGTTTCATATTTCACAACACATTTATATGACTTTAATGAAACAGAAACATATTGTCTTCATCTCAGACGCATTTCATTTCAAGATCATTTTTTTGCAGAACATTCTCGTGCTGTTCAAACATCTTCACTGTGTATTTTCTTCTGTCACGATGTGAGTCAGAAATAGTGTTTAAAGTTGTTAATAGTGACCAAACCTTTATAAGTAGATAGGAATGTTTGTCATGTCATGTCCTGTTTAACAATGCTGGGAGGTTTGATTAAGATTTACAACGTATCTCAGTTCTTTCACCTTTTTAAACACACTGTAATCCTGCTTTACAAAGAAGAACGTGGAATCCAGTGGGTTGCATTCATAATGGTGTATTTTCACTCCTTCAGCACCATGGACAGTTTAATACAGAAGTGATTACTGCCATCTAGTGGTGTAGTGGCAGAATAAATTAGTTTTTTAATCATGTTTCTTTTTCATGTCTCTCAGCTGTTTATCATATATGTTGTACTGCATCACTTTAAAAAAAAGCACAGCTAGACAATTTAAATACAATTGTTAATGAAAAAAATAAATCTATTCTTTCCTGTCAATCAGTCCCCCCAGAGGGCGGGGTGAAACATAGTTAAGGCCACTGAGTGTTCACAATGAGCGCAAAGGAATTAAGGATGAAGAAATCTGTGAAAGTTAATAACAAGTTCCACTAACTGACGGAAAGTGAGGAGCGCCATTTTTTTGACCGGCTTTTGCAATATTCTGGATGGAATAATACAGTAGTTGTGAAGTGCTGAGATCCTGTCATGTAAGGACTGTGAGACTAAAGTTGATGAATCTAGAGAGAACAGAGGAGTGAGAGGGTCTGCACGGAATGAAAAAAAGAACTTTGTGGTAAATTCTGAGATCAGTTTGATCAGTCACACAAACACATTTAATGATTTAATAAACGGCTGTATCGACATGCAAACACCACATAAGGATTGACAGTGTGAAGTCATTAAAAACGGTCACGTTTCTGTTTCAATAGTAAAAAGAAAAAAGGTTATGAAAATGAATATTTATTGTTACACCAATAGACTCTCTGTGTGTTTTTATCAGCTGTAATTATAGAAACAGAGAGAACTTTATTGATCCTGATGAGAACATAAGAACACTGAAGGACGTAGATTAGACTCTAATCTTTATGGTTTTATTATTTTATGTCTTAACGTGAAACTGAACTGAAGCTAAACACTAGGACCAAACTGTCACTCTCACTGACTCACTACTAACCCTAAAACACCTGTAAGTCTTTATCAAATGAAAGTGTTGAAACATTTCTTCACACAGTAAACAGAGTTAATAAACCGAGTGTGTTCTTAAAGTTCTCCACCGTTTCCTTGTGCTGACGGTTGTTTAAGACAAGGCAAGTTTATTTCTATAGCACAATTCAGACACAAGGCCTCTCAAAGTGCTTTACAGGGGCATGAAATACATCAAGATCAAAATACATGATATAGAATAGACATTAGAACAATATGAATAGAAATAAAACATTTAAATAATATAAAACATGCCGGTTGAAAGGGAAACAGACAGAGAGGAAACACTGGTCAGTCTGGAGGTGTTATTGTCTTTAGCTGCACCGCCCTCTGCTGGAATCTAGTGGAGAGACTTTCATGATGCATATTTACAGATTCTGTCAAATCCTCCAGATATAAAAAGTCAGTGAAGGCAACATCCTGTTTATGTTTATTAAAGGGGCAGTGTGTAATATGACATCATCAAGAAACTTATAGAAAGTTCTAGAATGCAACGCTCCCTGGGTAACCCCAACCCTTTAGAATAATAACAGAAGCTACAGTGGCCTTCAAGGACAAGAACAATTCTAAATTTTAAACAATGCACCTGATGGCATTCCAACCAACATGGATTCCTCCATAAGACTTACCCTCTCAATGTACAAAATGTAATATTAATATTTGTAATTCTCCGCTCAGGAGGATAATTCAGATTATTGGCAGAGGTGATTTTACACCAATGAGGACATATTTATGAATGAGGATGTTGATTGTAGTTAATAAATTACTTTAAATGTTACACAGTGTCCCTTTTAATGATAGTTATGTATGATAAAACAGAATACATACTGACAGCAGAGGTGAAACTGTCCTGAGGAGCTGCACAATGCACATTCATGACTGAGTGTAAAAAACTAAAAATCTCTTTTTCTTTACTGTGTTTCAGAGGAATCGTCCAGCAAAATGATCATTGGAATAGTTGTTGGAACTGTAATTGGAATTATTATTGGAGTTGGAATAGTTCTCGGTATATTAAAAGCTCGGTCTGGATATTCAAAGACTCCTTCAGACAGTACCAGAGGTAAGTGTGAATAATGTATCAGTGTGTCTATTATAATGTACACAGCCCTGTCATCAGCTGCTCTGTTTGTCTGTCCCTCTGAAAACTACAAAACCCATGAACCATTGGCTCCCTAACCTTTCTATAGGGGAGCAAGCCAGTCAGAGGTATAAATCAGAGCTGTAGAAAGAATTCTAAATTCTTGGTCGTGTCAGTGATCTCATTTTACTGTTTCATGCGGATCTTAGTCATAGACGTTTAGAGACACAGACATTTTGCACTTCAGAAATCACCTCTCCACTGCTCTCTGGTTGACTATGCAACAGAGAGGCAGTTTGTTGTTCTAGTCGAGTTTTGAGGATCACTAGTCGGATAAAAAGTCCAAGAGCAAAGTAACCATCCATATGATCTGCACTATGAGCTGATTTGAAAAACCATTTGATACAAAGAATGGAAAATATTATCATATAAAATGGCCTCTGAGTGTGATGCCCAGATTAATCTCAGTATAGATTGTTTAGTCTGATCATTATAAGGACAGAAAGGATTTCCATTAACCCCATCTTGTTTTCTCTTCTGCAGGAACGACGTCAGAGCGACTCAGCGATGCAGGAAACTCTCCGGCCTGAAGTGGTTCTGTCGAGGTGTTTGTGTTTGTCAGTCTGTTTTACTCAGGACCAGTTTCATTTCATCTCCCTCTTTACCTACCTATGCTATGTGACAAACAAGGCGCAAAATGAAAGGCAATGTTAGAGGTATGCTCGTTAATTATCCAATATTGCAGCAGTAAGTATAAGCATATAAACAAATGTTCTCTGGACAATGTATAGCCCACCTTGCTGCCAGCTGTTCTGTTAACGTCAGGGTCTGTGGTGTGATCCCCGGCTCCTCCCTCCACATGTCCAAGTGTCCTTGAGCAACACACTGAAGCCCAAACTGCTCCCCATGGTCAGAGCAGCACCTTGCATGAAGCTGCTGCCATCACTGTGTGACTGGATGAATGGATGACAAACACAATGTGACTTATATTCTTTATTTTTGATATTTGTGTTATTGATATTATTAGTGCTGAGCCTGTGTTGCTTCTTTCTATGTGTTAAGGTGCTGAACCAGAGTGTGTCAGTAGCTCCAGTTACACACTGAACTTCACACTCGGTCTCCAGTTAACAAGGTTTCACTTGCTAGAACTGATATACTGCAAAAAATCCTCAATCAAGTTTGTGCTGTTGAGTGACAATGAATTATATCAAATGTTTGGGACCAAAAGATCAAGTTCAATTCCCAGTATATGAACATTGATCCAGTGTGAATCTGATATTTGGCATTTAGAATTAAGAAACTTATTTTTGTGAATATTGCGTTTTTGTTCGGCTTTTAGAGGCTTCTGTTTGTGCTGCTGTTGAACTGTATTACATCATATACTGACAGCTGTTTCTATTATTTTGTCCAACTCATTTATATTAATCTCTTGAGTATAAATAAAGGTTAAATTAAATTAAATATCACTGAGGGTCGGCTAACTAACAGAAACTCCTCTGACACAGTTTCAACACAAATTGAATATTATAACGTTGATGGAGGAGGATTTATTGCATCAGTTTTAGCCATGTGGAGCTTATAAACTGGAGACTGTCTGTTTACTGCTGATGACTGTGATATTGTTTAAATAGCGTTTTTGCTTTGTTAATGTCGTACAGTACACCATTGTTTTGTTCTGTTATTATTTGAATTGTTTGTGCTCCATACCATGATGCTAGGGGCTTATTTGTTTATCAACACGGCAGACGCCTGCAGAAAGAAAAATGGTTTGACTGGTTGCCATGGTTACCCGTTTGGTTATATTGCTGTTGCGGTGTCTCTTTATAGGTCCATGGTGTTAAAGGTGCAGTGTGTAATATGACATCATCAAGAAAGTTCTAGAAAGTTCTAGAATGCAACACTCCCTGGGTAACCCCAACCCTTTAGAATAATAACAGAAGCTACAGTGGCCTTCAAGGACAAGAACAATTCTAAATTTTAAACAATGCACCTGATGACATTCCAACTATGACACTTTCAAGATGGCGGCAATAGGCGTTGGTCCAAAATATGCAGAAATATGGACATATATGAGACCCTTTCTAAGGGAAAAAAAATAATTAAAAACTTTTTTTTCAGCTATTATGCACTAAATTAAATGTACTTATGGATATTATACAAAATTTCTACAAAATCTGCTAGGAAATAAAACCCAAAATTCTACACACAGCAGGTTTAACTAGCGATGTTGTCAGCTTACTACAACAGTTTATCAGCGAGTGATAACATTGGTTATGCGGAAACATTAAGAAGAGAGAGCCGTGAATAAATGAAAATGAATTGTTCTCTATGTGAAAGCTCATGTGTGTTTCTGTTGCTATCTGAAGATGCTCTTGTAGGGTTTCATCATTTCGACCAAAAATAAAACAAGTGAGAAATACAGCGAGTTTGTTTTTCAGTGTTTTTATGCCACAAAGATTATCAGTGTTTCTGTTGATCCTGCGCCCTCGTGTGGCCACAGGGAGGAATTACGCCACCACTCAAGCTAGACACAAACATACAATGATTTTTATCTATTAATTAAAAAAAATAAAAATGTTATTAAAAATTATATGTAAGCCTACACTGTATATGAAAATTATTTTCCCCTCCCTAGTCAAAATAAATTGATTTCTTGTTCTAATTCAGTGAATTCCACATTGTAAATTATCACTATTTTAACTGAATTTGAAAAACAAATTATGTGCTTTGTTATTTAATGTATTTTTTTATTTAATTCAAAAATGAGAAAGATATTTTTCCCTATCTAGTCAAAATGAGTTAATTTTTTGCCCTAATTCAGTAACAGCAACATCAGTATACCAGGTGATAAATGACTAAATTATCATAATTTATTTAATTTTGAAAGATGTAATAATCTTTATCATTTTCACATGTTTTAATTTCTTTAATTTAATTTAAAAAAATAGGGTTAATACTTATTCACAAAAATGTAGGTGAGTTTTTTCCCTCCATTACTTCTGGTCAGTTTAGCGTTTCTGTTGACCGTCTGCCCTCTTGTGGCCACAGGGAGGAATTACACCACCAGTTCACAATAAAACAGTCGCAGATAAATATTAATTTTTTTTCATTTCAATCTATTCAATCATTTCTCAGACTCCGAGACAAGTATATGTACATTTTATCTGAAGATATTTCCCCCTAACTTATCAAAATGAATAAATGTCTTGTCCTAATTCACTAACAGCTACATCAGTATTCCAGGAGGTAAATTACCAAATGATCATCATTTTATTTAAATCAATAAAATGTAATATGCTTTATTATTTTAATGTTTTGAATTATATTTAGAAAAAAATGAAATAAACAGTAAATAGTTGTATTTATTCAAACAGTGTGTTTTTCCCCCTCCACCACTTCTGGTCAGTTTAGCGTCTCTGTTGATCGTCTGCCCTCTTGTGGCCACAGGGGGGAATTACACCATCAGTTCAAGCTGAACCCTTTCACAATAAAATTGTACCGTCACGAATAGACTCGGGATTTTTTATATTGGATACAAATTTATTTGTTTGTGACCCTTATTCATTAACAGCTTGTACAATTTTAGTCAATGTAAGCAAAGTCAATGTGATACCGTTAATTGTTTACATTCAATTTAGTTTTAAGAAAGCATAGGCCTACAGTAGCCTATATATTAGTGTTTCTGTTGGTCGGCTGCCTTCTTGTGGTCACAGGGAGGAATTACACCATCAGTTCAAGCTGAACCCTTTCACAATAAAACTGTACCGTCATAGCCTGGCTCCGCCCTCCCGCCTACTTCCGGCCAAATTTTATTTTCCCTTCAGTAGTCAGTCTGGGTGTACAGCCCATTTCCCAGTTTTGCTGGAGATTCGACAGCCGGTCCAATCAGCGAACAGAGCGAGTGGCTGAGAACGATGACGTCGAAGTCGCGCTCCAGTTTCAGTTGCCAGAAGCCGGCTCATGACACACGTGACGACCAAACGTTATGCGATTGGTTGGCTAATCCAGAGTGGCACTGGGCAGATCCAATAGTTTTAAACTTTAACAGACACCCGCCTCCATGAGTTAACGTTTGCCAATTAAAGCACTGCCAGACCTTCTGTACAAATGAAATGAAGTACGATGGTCTGGTAGCACCAGGCTAGTACCGTCACGGATAGACTCGGGATTTTTTATATTGGATACAAATGTATTTGTTTGTGACCCTTATTCATTAACAGCTTGTACTATTTTAGTCAATATAAGCAAAGTCAATGTGATACCGTTCATTGTTTACATTCAATTTAGTTTTAAGAAAGCATAGGCCTACAGTAGCCTATATATTAGTGTTTCTGTTGATCGTCTGCCTTCTTGTGGCCACAGGGAGGAATTACACCACCTCTCTCTAGCTAGATACAATAACATGGTGTTGTATGTTTTTTTAATTAAAATTAAAAATATATGTTAGCCTACATTATATCTAGAGATTTGTTTCCATACCTAGTTTAAATTAATGTTTCTTGTCCTAATTCAGTAACAGCAACATCAGTTTTCCAGGAGGTAAATGACCAAATTATAATTGTATTATTATTTTCATGTTCCAATTTTTTTAAATTATATATTTTTTTAAATGAAGTAAATAGTAAATAGTTATATATTATAGGAGAGACTAAATGATTATTATTAAAAAAAAAATGTATTCAAGTCCACTACCACAGGTCAGCTTAGTGTTTCTGTTGACCGTCCGCCCTCTTGTGGCCACGGGGAGGAATTACACCATCAGTTCAAGCTGAACCCTTTCACAATAAAACAGTCGCAGATAGATATTACATTTTTTTCATTTCAATCTATTCAATCATTTCTCAGACTCCGAGACAAGTATATGTACATTTTATCTGAAGATGTTTCCCCCTACCTAGTCAAAATGAATAAATGTCTTGTCCTAATTCAGTAACAGCTACATCAGTATTCCTGGAGGTAAATTACCAAATGATCATCATTCTATTTAAATTGATAAATTGTAATATGCTTTATTATTTTAATGTTTTTAATTATATTTAAAAAATATTAAATAAACAGTAAATAGTTGTATTTATTCAAATAGTGTGTTTTTTCCCCTCCACCACTTCTGGTCAGTTTAGCGTTTCTGTTGATCGTCTGCCCTCTTGTGGCCACAGGGGGGAATTACACCATCAGTTCAAGCTGAACCCTTTCACAATAAAATTGTACCGTCACGGATAGACTCGGGATTTTTTATATTGGATACAAATGTATTTGTTTGTGACCCTTATTCATTAACAGCTTGTACAATTTTAGTCAATGTAAGCAAAGTCAATGTGATACCGTTAATTGTTTACATTCGATTTAGTTTTAAGAAAGCATAGGCCTACAGTAGCCTATATATTAGTGTTTCTGTTGATCGTCTGCCCTCTTGTGGCCACAGGGAGGAATTACACCACCTCTCTCTAGCTAGATACAATAACATGGTGTTGTCGTCTAACATAAAATGATTTCTTTTCATTTATGATTTAAATTAAAATGATCTGTAGGCCTACATTCTATTTGAAGATTATTTTCCCCTCCCTAGTCAAGATTTGTCATTTCATTGTCCTAATTCAGTAACAGCCAATTGTATTCCAGTTGGTAAATAACCAAATGATAATTTTATTTAAATTTGAAAAATATTATATGCTTTATTATTTTCATATGTTTAATCTTTTTTAATGTAATCTTTTAAAAATGAAGTAAATACTTATTCAAATAAATGTGTTTTATGAAAAAGTTACATCAATATTTTTTTTTCCCTACACTACTTCAGGTCAGTTTAGCGTGTCTGTTGACCGTCTGCCCTCTTGTGGCGACAGGGAGGAATTACACCACCACTCTCAAGCTAGACACAATAACATGGTGCCGCACTTCCGCTGAACCCTTTCACAATAAAATGTTAACGACGGTCGCAGATAGACGTGGGATGTTTTATATTTGATCAAAATGAATTCCTCTGCGACCCTTATTCAGTAACAGATAGTTAAATGTGAGTCAAAGTAAACATTAAGTCAATGTTATACCCTTCATTGTTTAAATTCAATTCAATTTAGTTTTAAGAAAGGCCTACAGTAGCCTATATATTAGTGTTTCTGTTGGTCGTCTGCCCTCTTGTGGTGACAGGGAGGAATTACACCACCACTCTCAAGCTAGATACAATAACATGGTGTTGTATGTTTTTTTTAATTAAAATTAAAAATTATAAGTAGGCCTACATTATATCTAAAGATTTGTTTCCATACCAAGTTTAAATTAATGTTTCTTGTCCTAATTCAGTAACAGCAACATCAGTTTTCCAGGAGGTAAATGACCAAATTATAATTTTATTATTATTTTCATGTTCCAATTTTTTTAAATTATATATTTTTTTGAATGAAGTAAATAATAAATAGTAAATAGTTATATATTATATAGAGAGAGACTAAATGATTATTCAAAAAAAATTCAAGTCCACTACCACAGGTCAGCTTAGTGTTTCTGTTGACCGTCTGCCCTCTTGCGGCCACAGGGAGGAATTACACCATCAGGTCAAGCTGAACCCTTTCACAATAAAACAGTCGCAGATAGACATAACATTTTTTTCATTTCAATCTATTCAATAATTTCACAGACTTCGAAACAAGTATATGTACATTTTATCTGAAGATGTTTCCCCCTACCTCGTCAAAATGAATAAATGTCTTGTCCTAATTCAGTAACAGCTACATCAGTATTCCAGGAGGTAAATTACCAAATGATCATTATTTTATTTAAATTGATAAAATGTAATATGCTTTATTATTTTAATGTTTTGAATTATATTTAGAAAAAAATGAAATAAACAGTAAATAGTTGTATTTATTCAAATAGTGTGTTTTTTCCCCTCCACCACTTCTGGTCAGTTTAGCGTTTCTGTTGACCGTCTGCCCTCTTGTGGCCACAGGGGGGAATTACACCATCAGTTCAAGCTGAACCCTTTCACAATAAAATTGTACCGTCACGAATAGACTCGGGATTTTTTATATTGGATACAAATTTATTTGTTTGTGACCCTTATTCATTAACAGCTTGTACAATTTTAGTCAATGTAAGCAAAGTCAATGTGATACCGTTAATTGTTTACATTCAATTTAGTTTTAAGAAAGCATAGGCCTACAGTAGCCTATATATTAGTGTTTCTGTTGACCGTCTGCCCTCTTGTGGCCACAGGGAGGAATTACACCATCAGTTCAAGCTGAACCCTTTCACAATAAAACTGTCGCAGATAGATATCACATTTTTTTTCATTTCAATCTATTTAATCATTTCACAGACATTGAGACAGGAGGTATATGTACATTTTATCTGAAGATGTTTCCCCCTAACTAGTCAAAATGCATAAATGTCTTGTCCTAATTCACTAACAGCTACATCAGTATTCCAGGAGGTAAATTACCAATGGATCATAATTCTATTTAAATTAAAAAAAACTTTACATGCTTTATTATTTTAATGTTTTGAATTATATTTAAAACAGTGAAATAAATAGTAAATAGTTGTATTTATTCAAACTTTAAAAACAATTCTAATTCAAATACAATTGGGTAAGTTTTTATTTTTCCTCCACTACTTCATGTCTGAGTTGAACTTTTAGATTTGGCTTTTCAGAGCTGAAAAAAACCAAGAAAAGGATAAATGGCTCTTACACTGTATCCCAGCCTAAATTTAATGTTACTTTAAATTCACACAATTAATCATTTAACTTATACAAAAGTTGTATTATGAAAGTGTTGAGCGGAAGTGTGATACTATGCTATTATGTCTAACTTGATGCCAATGGTGTAATTCTATCCTGTGTCCACAAGAGGGCAGACGCTCAACAAATACACCATGGACAGACTGTGGATGATGAAAAAATAAATAATACTGTACTTTGTTTCAATTAAATCGAGTATATTTCAAATCAAGTTTAATTGTATGATAATGTTGACTCATGTTTAACTAGTTCTTAACTGAACTAGGGTCACAAACCAACTAATTCTAACAAAAAAAAAACATTTCACATCCATACGTGATCGTTAAACCTTTATTGTGAAAGTGTTGAGCCGAAGTCTGATACAATGTGATTATGTCTAACTTGACTCCAGTGGTGTAGTTCCTCCCTGTCGCCACAAGAGGGCAGACGATCAACATAAACGCTAATAAAGACTTTGATTAAACTAAACCGAGTTAAAACAATGACGGTTATCCTCATAGACTTGATGCTAACGCTAACCCATTCGTTTTGCGACCTGATTTTTGTTCAATATTATATAATGTAAGGATTAGAAAGCAGGGCAAACTACTGCGTAGATGAGCCGATGGAGTCCTTCCCCTTCCCTTTATAGAAGGACGGGGGGACGATGTGAAGTGTGGCCGCGGTTAACACCGCTAGCATCTTTAGCTGGGTTAGCTAGCTAGCTGTTAGTTAGCAGCAAACGGACGTCACCCGGGCAACTGGAGACTGTCGCTACTGAAGGTGAGGCGATGACTAATTTTATGATCTATTTTTAAGTGGACTTTGTAATTCTTTCACATTATATTTCTTATAATTTGCATTTTTCTGTTAAATAGTCTACTTTTTTTTTTTTTAAAGCTAAGGAACCATTTTGTTTTATTTCCACATAGTTAGATTAATAATAATAATAATAATAATAATAATAATAATAATAATAATAATAATTATTATTATTATTATTAACCATTTTGTTTTATTTCCACATAGTTAGATTAATGATATTACTGTTTTTAATAATGTGGTTTTAAGTTCTTACAGTATTGTTGTAAATGAGAAGTTTCTTTAAATACAGTGTGGAAAAACAGTACGGGTGTGGGTTTTCCATGGTCGGTCTTCCATCGGCAAACAAACAATGCCTTTGGTGGGTTCTTTGAATGTCGATCATTCATCATCATATTCTTGAATGACAAAGTTAACCAACGTTTAACTATCTGTTACTGAATTAAAGTCCCAAACGAACGAATTCTGATTTAAAAAAAGCAAAAACATTTGAAGTCCGTACGTCACCGGTAAAGTTTTATTGTGAAAGTGTTGAGCCAGTGGTGTAATTCCTCCCTGTGGCCACAAGAGGGCAGACGACCAACAGAATAAGAACTAAACTGCGGTAAAACCATAGATAGTATAATATAAAAACAATGAATGAGAATAAACTTATAATGGCCTTTGTTTGAATAATTTATTAATTACATGCTAAAGTTGACTTACATTTAACCAGCTGTTACTGATTTACGGTCACAAAGGAACACATTTTAACTTAAATGAAAGATTTCACGTTTGTGTGGCCGTCGGATTTTTATAGTGTCAGTTGATAGTGTGCCCTCATCAAGCTAGTCACATTAGCATCACAAAACAAGTTATACGGTCGCATACAGACCCGACCTAATATCCCACCGACTAGGCTACTTAATCAGTTAGAGTTTAGACTGCAGAACTTGTACTTCTGGTGGAGTATTTTCATAGTGTGCTATTACTAAAAAAATAAATAAAAATAAATTAAGGTAAGTAAAGTAGCCTAATGTCTTCCACAACTGGTATTTTGACATGTATACTCTTAATATGTATTTGTTCTTATTTAAATATTTGCGCTGAAGTCAGTGTATTCATAGATATATATAGAACAGTGTTCTATATATAGAATAGTGCTCTATATATAGAAGAGTGCTCTATATATATATGAGTCTATTGGCTGAGATAACGAGTTTATTTTGAAGGATGTTATTCCGGAAGCTGTGGAATCGAAAGTGTTTACATATATTTGGTCATTTGATTCTTGTTTCAGAAACAGAAAAATATATTAAAAAACGAGTTAAAGTCATTTTTTAATATAAGGTATTTTTATCGGGTCAAAAAACTGACAAACTAATGCAAAGAAAACGGTTGTTTAATGACTGTTTAACTTTATATTGAATTATAAGCTTGTGTGATGTTTTAATATTAACATAAATGCTCACAGTGGTAAAATAAAATAAATATAATTCTGACTCATTCTTTCAGTAAACTTTAAAAAGCTAACTTAAGCATTTGAATATTTGTTTGGTTGATTTCAATAGTTAACTGAAACCTGCAGTGTGTAGAATTTTGGGTTTTATTTCCTAGCAGATTTTGTAGAAAGTAATTATAATATCCATAAGTACATTTAATTTGGTGCATAATAGCTGAATTTTTTTTTTATTATTATTTTTTCCCTTAGAAAGGGTCTCATATATGTTCATATTTCTGCATATTTTGGACCAAGGCCTAGTGCCGCCATCTTGAAAGTGTCATAGTTGGAATGTCATCAGGTGCATTGTTTAAAATTTAGAATTGTTCTTGTCCTTGAAGGCCACTGTAGCTTCTGTTATTATTCTAAAGGGGTGGGGTTACCCAGGGAGCGTTGCATTCTAGAACTTTGTAGAACTTTCTTGATGATGTCATATTACACACTGCACCTTTAAGCACCACGGACCTATAAAGATGTAACACACGCTATCAAAACAGCGCTAGGTTTAGCTTTCATTAGCTAATAATTGTTGACCAAATGGCAGAGGAATCTTCGTTAAGAAATTGTTAACCACTATATTGCCTTCCAAAAACGGAGTGTAATTTAAAGATCACATATAGCGAATCATCGGGGGAGGGGGGGTTAGTGACTTATATGACTTTGCTTTGACTGTGCTCGCTGTATATTATATCTATGAAACCCTTCAGCTTACAATGCTACAGAACGAGAACGATTCTACATCCGCTACCAGGCCGCCCCCTCTTTCTTGATTGGTCCATGGTGCCGCTACGTCATACGCGACGCTTCCTTGTTGCTTCTCTGCGCCAATAGAGCTGTTAAGCGGAAGTGGCGGAATTACGGGGCATGGGACCTATCGGCTGAAAAAAAATGAATGGGAGTCTATGGAAAGTAATCTACTATTTTCAGGTCCCAGTCATTAAATGCCTTGGATTACATATATGTTTTGTATGGGTCTAAATGATCATTTTTCATGTGAAGAGTTTGACGGTATGTTGTATGATTATTCGTCTAACGGCTTTTGAAAAAATTATACGAGAACAACTACAAGTCTTGTCGCCTCTGTGACGTCACCTCAACACATTCCCTCCACTTCTCGACTGACAGTGCTAATGCTAATGCTAATGGCTGGCGTGGACAACGCCAACAATCTCCCCACTCGAGAAATTGAAACTCCACATGTCCACTTGTGTAGTGATTTTCGCCACGCTGAAGACTTTTGTCTTGTCATTGAAAGAAGGCGGTAAAGTGCATTAAAGACACAGCCATGTTTCTGAGCTAAGCAGGTGCCAGTGGTGGTGACGTATATCATAAGTGTCAAGAGCAGCGAAGAGCTGTAGTCCACAAAAGCGCTCTGCACAAAACCTGACCGTATCCAGCTTCTACTCGCTAAATTGTTCCATTATTTGCACGAACAAATACCATCTAAATCCATACAAAACATATGTGTAATCGAAGGCATTTCATGACTGGGACCAGAAAATAATACATTTCTTTCCATTGACTACCGTTGTAATTTTTCGAGTCGAAAGGTCCCATGCCCCGGAAGTAAGCAACTTCCGCTTAACAGCTCTATGAGCAGCTTTCATAGGAATGAGGAATGAATGGGCGCCGTGGTTTCAATACGCCGGTGTCCATCTCTTTAAATCTCCATGGTTTACACCACGCCGGTGTCCATCTCTTTAAATCTCCATGGTTTACATACTAGCGGCTGTGTTTTAGTTTTAACGCAGAACGTGTATGCTCTTAAGTTTTAGTTATCAGTGTTTGAATCCCAAAGCCTTAACGCACAGGATTTCTTCAACCTTTCCGACTGTCGAAGAGCTGTGAGTTTATTTGGGACGTTTAACTCCGGTGTGAGTACCAGATCTGCACGGGCTGCCAGATCTGCACAGGGTCCTAGATGCGTGATTATGACGCACTTCCTGTAAACGTTGTCTTTTAAGTGCGCATGCGCGTCACTCAGTAGCTGGTGTTTGGTGTTATTCTCTGCTCTTTAGGTAAGTATTAACGATCTCCTATGGTTTTCTAATCAAATACTATGAATAATAATCTAATGTTCAAAGATAAACCTTAGTCATACGCTTGTCAAATTACTAAAATTAAACATACGTTGTATAACATGACCGTTTGCTTTGATAAGATAATATGTGTGTGGCTTTAGATTGATGGCTAACGTGAGCTAATAAACGTTAGCGGGGGCTTTCATCAATATAGGATTAGTTTTGTAGGTGATAATTACCCTATCTCTATTACCAGGGAATTAATTTTTTTTCTGGCCTTAATTCCGAAAACTGTGTCTTTGTTTATTTCATTTATTTTCACAGAAATGGAAGCGTTATACACTGAAGTAAAGCATTACCTCACTCAAAAAAGTTACCACAGCCTAACAACAACAAGGCCAACATTAGGAAGCTCTCAAAGACCTACTTTCTGAAAGGTAAGTCACAGTGTGTCAAACGCAAATGCACATTTGAGCCAGTTTATCGGAAGTATTCTGTATTGGCACTATTACTTTGATTTTTTCTTCCAAGTACTGCACAAAACATTTGCTTGTATTTAACCTTTATTTGTAACTTGGCAATTTCACTAGATTTCCTGAAGCTAATTGTTGTCATAATGTTACCTAACACAGATTGTACATACACATTCATAAATGAAGTAGGGCTGCCCCCTAATAGTTGACTAAAACATTAGTCGATCAGAAAGGTTATACGTCAGACCAGATTTCATTGGTTGCTTGGTCACAGAAAGAAAACTCTTTAGGAAAAATGAAACATAAACAGACTTGAAACTTTGTAACTGCTCTTTTTCAAAATAATTACTACTTAGCAGCAGCCCAGGTTACTGTGATAGAACCTGCGGGTTGGCTTGAGTGTTTAGGCCATGATTAATTGATTGATAGATTTAATTTTGTGTCGTGTTTAAAAATTATGCCCAGCCCACGGGCTAAATAGACACCATTATCAACACAAACAGCCCAGAAATTACATGCTTAACAATACTAAGAGTCGAGTCGAGATGAGCTGATACCATGCAGTCGAAAAGCTCCATAATATTAAAACAAATTAACCATCCTGAAGTCTCCAAGCTTTTGTAACAAAATAGACTTTAACATATACACATTGAAAGTAAACAACTATTCCATCATGTCATATTTAGTGCTCAAAAAACACATTAGGTGTTTTAAATTTCATTTGACAGTTTGAAGTAGATAATACGCCACTGGAGCACCCCCAAAACTTTTCAGGATTTTAAGGAAACATTTAATTAAAAAAAGGAATTTACAGCTCAGGATAGTAGGTATGAAATTTAAATTAATTCTCCACTTCTCCTAAATCACAAAGTCTGTTTTCCTTGGGTATGTTTTTAAATCTGACGACTTAAAGGGCCAAAAGAAGTATTCCGGTTCTTAAATGAGCAACCAGCGATATCTGATTCCTTCCTCAAATTTGTAAAAGAACAAACAAATAAAACATGTAGACTCTGCAGACAAACATGAGGTATCATCTGAAATGTGTGACTAGACGAGCTTACATGCCCATTAGTATGATTGCTCTCACTTTAGAAAATCTAGATAATTAATACATTTTCAAATTCGCTATTTGGCTTATACAAGTGTTAGTGGGTAACTTGAACCCAGAAGCTATATTACTTGGTCTTTAATGTAATGTGTATTTCTTTATAGGTGTTTCCACTATATTGCAAAGATGACTTTGCATTGTCAGCGGCCTCAACTTCAGCCTTGCGGCTGACTTTGACGGAGCAGAAACAGGGCGTCGGTGCCCCTCCCCCCCCTTCCCGTCGAGAGGAGTGGACACTTGGCATCAGTGCCCCTCTCTCCCCCCCTTCCCGTCGAGAGGAGTGGACACTGGGCATCAGTGCCCCTCTCAGCATTAATATTTGTATATTTTATGTAATTCAAATCAGTTCTATTTTTGTAATATAAATCTTTTCAAACTAATATTTTGCATAGGTGCTCTGCACAGTTTGGAAACCTTTTGATTTGCCAGACGTGTACTTGTTTTAATGTGGTTTTAGAAATTCCAAGTCTGAGTCTATGAATACACCAAGATTTCTGTCTTGGTGTGTGCGTTCTAACATAACAGCTGTGCACTGACTTTTAATTGTTCATCCCTTGCACCAAAGACCATTACTTCAGTTTTTTCATTGTTCAATTGAAGACAATTTTGGCACATCCGGTGATTGAAGTAGTTATCTAGCTGTTGATAAACAGCTTTTTCAATGATTTTGCTTAAAAATGGTAAGTTAGATATGGTTTGATGACTGTTGTTTTCAGAGCCTGTGGGAATGGCGATATCGCCACTGCAGGCCACATGAATAAAAAAATATATAATCATATACAAATATGTCAGTGTGTGTGTCCGTGAACTATTCTCATTGAGAAATGTTCTGCAGAGACTCAGTGCAGTGCTGCAATACACTACAGAAGGTGGTATATGTGGTTGGATAAGAAAAATACAAATCAGATTATACAAAATCTGCTGTATTTTTTTTTTTATTTTATTTAATGAAGGTTGAATGAATGAATCTATTTATTTATCAGTGCTGCAAGACACTACAAATGCTCCAGGGGCTGGAAATTGTACATCAGAGCCACACCTTTACATTTTTTAACTGATAAATATCATTATGAAACTCTCATTATACACATTGTTTTTCAGTGTGATGTAAAATAACAGTGAACCCAGGGGATGGTTGTTCTTTTAATAAAATATTTCTTAAAATACATGCTAGAGTACATTAAACTAAAATACTCATTTAATGTTTAAAGTATTATTAAATAAATGTTTAATTTAGCAGTCAAACAGGGTTAAAACCGGGGGTTAAACCTTGCTAAACTATAAATTCGTATAAAATAAAATGTAATTTAACCTTACATAATGAGAGATGACTAGGCTACTATAAGCCAAACGTAACAACTCATTTTAAACCTTGCAGAACAATAAATAAATCGATATATCTATGGAGCCTACTGGCTAAGCTATCAGCTAGCGCGATCTTTTACATGTTGTTTGAGTTTCACACAGATCTATAGTTAGCTTACTCGCTAAGCTATCGCACCTTCAGCTATCGCGATCTTTTCAAATGTTGTGTATGTCCACATTGCTTTGCCGTAGCGTAGCGGTATCTATGGTGACAACGTCACGTGTCGATACGTCATCAGTAGGCGCAGGGCCCCGTGCAGATCTGGCAGCCCGTGCAGATCTGGTACTCACACCGGCTAACAACACCAGGGGCCTATCCGAAAAGTCCAATCTCCTTACCTATAAGCCTCCTTTCCTATGCCTTAACCCCTAAACGTCATCGGGGTTAAGGAGAGATGAAAGGTGCTTCCTATCGAACATAGGAAAGGACAGCGTTGTTTCAAATGAATTCGACTCCACCTTTCCTAACCGACGTCATTGCGCGACGGCGAGTATTGCTGACGTGAGTCGCGTGAAACTACACTATTCTCCGAAAATTGACTTCAACAAGCGCTCGTTTGATCCATGCGTTCTTTTCATATTGATTGTAATCAGGTTGTCGCCAACAGAGTGAGAATCACTCCCATATATCCCAATTCACATGTGGAATAAAAAGAGGCTACACTTAGCCTATGTTGATGTTGAAATTAACTGCCCCCAGTAACTTCATTAAATGTGAAGTTGGTATTTTATTTTCTTATGGTGTAAATGATGTGCTACGAAAATAACTAAATTATGATGTTGGTCTTTTATGAGTTCTTTATTATCTTAATGGGGGGGGGGGGTATTTTGTTTTAGCTGAGTTAAATCTTCCTCTCTTCTCCTCTCCTCTCTTCTGTTTTGCCTCTCGTTCGTATTCGTGTAGAGTCGGTAAACTCCGGCGGTGGCTTGTTGCTTTAAATATTGCCGCCGTAAAGGATTATGGGATACCACTATCTACGTTCCTTTAGCAAAGGTTGGTCAGGAGTAACCTATGCTAAAGGAGGGTTAAAGGATGAATCGAGGCTCCTTTCCTATGCATTTTGGTTATTCGGATTCACCTATCTGCCGAGCACTTCCGGGTCATCTCGATAGGAAAGGAAATTTCCTATGCAAAAAAGAGTTTTCGGATAGGCAGTTAGCTTCACCTTTTCCTCTGTGGATAGCTAACGTAGCTAGCCTAGCAGCACCTTCATTTTGACTACATTATTACTCCCAGACAACATGTTCGGTCTCGGGGTGAAGTTGACAGCACTGTGTGTCTGTCTGCTGTCTGCGTTGCCAACAATACATGGACTTGAACAAGGTAAGAAAACTAACGTCTACTACTATGTGTTTCTATGCAATAGCCGATCGTATAGTATACTATGCTAGGCTATGAATGAATGAATGAATGCCGGGTAGATTTGTCAACAACACGGGGAGATTGTCTTATTCTAGCCAGTTGAATTATTTTGTACATAACAGTTGTGTAAGAATTCAAATGTGTAAGATAAAACAGTTCAACAGTTATTTCATATGCAGGAAACAGTGACATAGATGCTCTATAACTAAACATACTAAACACGTTATTACACAGCAGCAAACATTCAGACTATTGGTTTACAAACATATTTCAAGTCAACACTCAATTTCAACAATAAAACATCATACCCGTCACACCCCCCTTACACTCACAGTAGCCTCGTTTGACTAGGAGCAGTCTTGCTCAGGCCTGCGCAATTATGACGCGCGTCGTAATTGCGCAGCTCCTACTCAAACTAATATCATCAAATCTGGCGTCAACACTCAATGCATGCAGTCACTGTATGTTGCATAGTGTTCCAGCTTGCTATGTCAACAACAGACAGACATATTATACATGAGACAAGACATCACCATGCTAACTTCATTTTCATTTTCATCTAACTTTTATTTATCCTCGAGAGACCAGTTGAGGGGTGACCCTCATTTCCAATGACGTTGAGTCAAAACAAATTCAAAACAACAATACAAACAAAATATTCAATGCAAATACATCAAATACACAACAAGTGAAGAGAAGAGAAAACAAAACGATTGAAACACTTACAGAGTGGGGAAGAGTGGCAGCAATTAAAAGGCATAAAGTACAATATAGTCTAATTAAAACAGCTGTATAGGCCAGGCGCTCATCCCAAACCGATAGACGTACATTAATACTCCCATTGGGCCACATGACACTGACAGATTTGTTGTGGCCAAATGTACAATACCAAAAGATAGTTTAAGTTGCAATAAATAATATGGTTACTGACTGATCAGCATGTAACCTGGAGAAAGTGTTCTGTGACTTTCTGACTGTTAACATGAATAATGATTGGAACATGTTTCCTCTTTAGGTGCTGTCATAGTGGAAGAAGGCAGAGATGTTATCTTACCCTGTTCCCTAGTCGGCACCAACATTGAGGCAAAGCTCTTTGACTGGAGGAAATTTGGTGAGACAGGCGAACTGAAGAAGGAGGTTTTCATGTATGATGCAGGCGATCATTACAATAACGGCCTTTACGGTCAGGATCCACAGTTTAAAGGGCGAGTCTCACATTTTCAAGAGGAACTGAAGCACGGCAACGCCTCCATAGTCCTCACAGAGACCAAGGTGGCTGACAGTGGAAACTACACCTGTGATTTTCCACATCTTGAGCCAAGACAAACGTTCAACATCAAACTTCTTGTTTTCAGTAAGTGCTAATTTTGAACTGTGTCACTTTGTTTTCAATGCTTTATTTATTGGGCTGAAAGTAAGGCCAAATGAAATGTTAAAAGGACAGACAGCTCACACACCCCAGATCAGCTAAACACAGTACAAACAGTGGAACTTCTCGCCGAGCTTAAAGACGCCAACTCGCACTAATTAAATTGGAAAAACTGTTTATTTATTGTAGAAATACAACTGACACACTGGTCCACAGACCACTGCTGGTTCCACCCTCTACATCAGTGTTCTGAGGAGTGTTCTGGGTCTGTTTCTTGGCAGGAAGGAACCCTGATAGTTGCATCAGTTATTTTACCGTCCATCTCGCTGTACATGAGAAAACCATGTGCTAAAGTCAATCCCCTTCAGCTCCTTTACTGTCGGCATGTAATGTCCTAACCATGAATCGACCTAAAAAAAATCTCTTTTTCCTCTTGCTCTGTTCATTCAGAGCAGCTATACTGACTCTGTCTTTCTGCTGTGATCTCTTCTCTCTCTGCTCGTGAGGGTGCTTCTGCTTCTCTGTCTCTGTCTCAACTCAGGTGACTAACACTCTGCTCCACGCTCTCACCTCTCCTGAGTTTACATGTTAACAAACTAAAGTCATCTTTACTTTGGGAGTTACTTTATATGATATTTTTATTCTCAATTACCCCTTTCACACCAAAAAGAACCAAGAGCAAGTTCCGGGCTGGCGCTGGGGCCAGTTCAAAACTGGTTACAGCCTTATCCCAGTTATGAACCGGTTGGTTTCACACCGACCAGAGCCAGCCATGGAGCCGGCAAAAACACTGTTGAAACCAAAACACTGACTCTAGCTCCGAACTAGCTCCGATTTTTCGGCGGTGTGAAAGGGGCAATTGGGAGTTATTTACTGACATTTTTTAAGTCCAACATTGTTTCCTTCCATCTTTCAGACGACCCTCAGAGATCAGAGAACTTAGTCAGTTAGTGATCACCTGGCTTTAATCTGAAGGCACTAAAGCTTGATTTAGGTCCCTACAGTCATGAGGGGTTTTAGGACCAAATAGATCTAGCAACTTTTTGAGAGCAACTGTCTTCTGGGGAGTTTAAAGGAATATCTTCTGTTGGAATTCGGCAACAAGAACACAACAAACGTACTCTAACATCACGATAGTTCCTCCAATGCTGTGACGATTCCCAATCTGGAGTTGGAGCTAAAAAAGTTTGTTGTAAGAACTATAATAGTTCACGGTTCCTTCTGTTCAGATGCAATAAAACGGGAGGGTCATAGAAATAAGTTGAAACGGTTCCTGTGTTCTCAAAGCCCCTATATGGCTCAGTATTGTTTGATTAGACACAATATTTGAAGCACATTACAGATGTGATATGTGACAACATCAAATAAGACTGTCCTCAGGTTTCTCCTGAACGTCCCATCAAACAATGCTGTGGTCTATAGTCCAGACTCATGTTGGGCTTCCTGTTGATTTGTGTTGGCGAGAGAAGAACAGAATGTTTGGTATCGTAAACTAAATCACCTTTTTGTTTATACTGTGTTTGCAGGTGCAGCTCTAAAACCGTACATCACCATACTGGATCAAACAAAGGACTGGGCTCTGCTGCAGTGTGAGGTCTTTGGAGTTTCTCCTAAACCTGAAGTCCAGTGGCAGGACAGTGAAGGAAACATCATTCCTGCTAAAGAACCACATGTCACTGAGAGAGGAGACAGATACGATGTTACTGTTCTGACCAATGTGACCAAGACAGACAACTACAGCTGTGTAGCCTCACAGGAGGAAATCCACCATCAGACTCATGCCAAGACCTTTGTCTTTATCGACGGTGAGGATTCTTTCATGGTGTTTTCAGTGATCAGATAATGAGTTTTTCATGTGTAATGAGATTTCAAAGATGTTTTTTGATGATTGTTATTTTTGTTTTGTGTAGTCTATATCCAGGTTAGCTCAGTTCATCCAGGTTAGCTCAGCTCATCCAGGTTAGCTTAGCTCAAACACTGGTAGTCAAGGGGAGCAGAGCCCTGTTTCAGGTAGCTGGTTTTGAGTTTGTTCGCTCTGAGTTAGTGGAAACTCTGGGTTTTCCGTTTCAGGTAGCAGGTTCAGCGCAACCGAGAGTCAGTTACTGCGGCAACATACGCCGTGGGTCTAACCTGCTCGGGAGGTGGTTAGACCTACCCTGAGTTTGTTTTCACTTTACGCTGCAGCTCCGACTGAAGAAAGAGTCACTGTTACAACGCGCACCTGTACAGTTTAAAGCTAAATCAATCCATAGAAATCTCCATCGGGATGTTTTTATCATGTACTGATGATTTTACGTTTGATCGATCATTTATCTGATCAGTAGCCTTGTTCTCAGCCCTTGTTCGTTCATATGGCGGTCACCTTACACATCGTGAACATGTTCTACATTCAGATTAATAAACCTATTTGTATTGTATGTAGGCCTATATCATTGTTATTTTTATTAATAGGGATTTTTTTAACGTCTGTGCCACTGAAGAGATTTATGTCAGGTTGAAATGTAATTCTGCGGCTGGGGCTGCACGCGATCGTTACTGTTCACTTGTGTCATCCCAAAGTCACAGACGAGCCTCGTTAAATCCGTAGGCTATATGAATATAGAAATAATATAATAATTTAAACTGTGATCACTAGAGGACAAGGAATCCAGGGTTTTTCCTGCATAGAGAAAGTTTAGGCGCGCGCCAAAGGAAAATCAGGAGCGCCAAAATGAAGATTGAGAATAAATATAGCTATTTAAAACCTCTGCAAATTCAGCCCAATTTAAGTCATCCTTCTTGAGGGGCTGGGCAATAACTTGAATTTCATTTTCGATTACTATTACGGCTTCCCTCAATCATGAAAACAAAATAATCGTTATTAAACTATCATTGTTCCGCACGCACATGCAGGCTTGTAAATGCAGCAAACCCTTTCAGCCGTGAGCTCCGCTCGGCCCCTCCCTCACCTGATAGTTAAGCTATCGGCTGGTCCAGAGAGTAGCAGGGAGATGTTGCGCATTGCCGGGTGGTTTGAAGAACTTCTAGATGACGAGAATAAAGGTAAAACTAATGGTGTTGTCTGAAAACACTTCAGACTCACAACAAACTAAAATAATGTGCAAGATGTGTCACGCGCGGACACGTGAGTCACGTGACATACGCGACCGCGAGAGAGAGAGAAAAAAAAATACGACCTGATCTGCACCTCTAAACATCCCGACCAATTTGTTTATTCACTTTAAGTCGAATCATAGTGGTATATGACCAAGCAATCACTGAATAAAAAACACAGGAAGTTTAAAGCTCCTTAACCCCTACCACCACAACTGTCCTGTCCACCACCCTGCTCCTTGACATAAATAAATCATGCCCTTACATTTAATACTATCAAAAGACGTGCCCTATCAACACCATTTACAACTGGTTATTTTTATTTTGACATTTATTTTATTCAATTATTAAAAATATTTTCACTTATTTAGCCTATTTCTATTCTCAGTTCAATTGGGCCAGTCATGGTGTTATTAGAAAAAAACCTTGTTAAAAGTAAAATAAATGCATAATGTTCTTAAATCAATGATTAACTGTCTTTAATAATCGTGATAACACTTATGTGATAACAGATTACTCAAAATAATCATGATTATGATTTTTTCACAATCAAGCAGCCCTACCTTCTTGCAATTCCCATGGTTTAGATCAATTAGAAACAATTAAAGTATTAAACAGGTAGGCCTAGTCATTATTAGTATTTTGACTTCATATCTACAGGTTGTTTATTGTGATTTCATAAGCGTCAGTGAGCTCCATGGTAACACAGTGATTGACAGGCTGACTGAAATGCTCTTGAGCTGGACATAAACTCCCCTCTCCCAACCTCACACCCTCTTAAAATACACAAACCGTTTGCCTTTACTGTTGCACAGTCGCGACCCCAAAAAAAGTTGGTCGCGTACTGACCCCCCAAAGGCCCATTCTGAGCCAGGAAAAACCCTGGAATCTGGTAATACATCAATCAGGCAATGGAAACTGTCACCTTATGTGTCTGACTCCTTATTTAAAAGAAGCGACAGTCTGTTTACTGCACAGTAGGCTATTATAGCTTGACTACATAATACAGCGAATATAAAACACTGTCAGCAATGCTTTGCGGCGCCATACACTTTTGCTGCTGCTGATATACGTAACTTAATTCTTAAAATAGACTTGCTTGTCATACGGAAGCATAATGATTCTATTGACAAAAAATGTTCCCCCCGTTGTTTTTCTGAATGGCCGAGGTGATTAGATCAGAGTTATGAGATAATATCCCCGTTAATTCTTCTCCATAGGCTACCATAAACTCATTCCTTAATATTTCTTACTCTAGTGGGAGGAGCGGAGATGTTTTTTTTCTTTTTTTTTAAGTGGAGAAGTGGGAGAATCAAGCATTTGTTTCTTCTGTTTCCATGGTGAATCGTGTTATCAGCGATCCATTGACGATGGCTTTTACGCACATGCTCCATCCACAGTGAACACGCTCAGAGTTGATTAATCCAACGCTGACCCACTGTTCTGAAACCGAAAACCCAGAGTTACTCATCACTGAGTTGATCAACTCAGAGCGCAGGATTAAACCCAGAGTTTGTAAAACCTGCTACCTGAAACAGGGCTCAGGTCAAAAGATAAACTTGACAACACCACTAAACTAAACGCTCCTCTCTGTTTGTTTGGACTTGTTCATTTACCAGGTTTTGTTGCGCTCTAGATTTCTTGTTATGTGATTTAAAAATGAAATAACGAATATTGAACTTTTCCTTTAAAGGAAAATGTATTTCATGATCTCAAAGTATCTGTCAAGATGAACTGACCTTATGTTGTGCTTTCTGTTCATTTGGGTTTGGAGAGAGAAGAACAGATAATTGTATGTTATCATAAACTAAAAACCCTTTTTGATTATACTGTGTTTGCAGGTGCAGCTCTAAAACCGTACATCACCATACTGGATCAAACAAAGGACTGGGCTCTGCTGCAGTGTGATGTTAAAGGAGTTTCTCCTAAACCTGAAGTCCAGTGGCAGGACAGTGAAGGAAACATCATTCCTGCTAAAGAACCACAGGTCACTGAGAGAGGAGACAGATATGATGTCACTGTTCTGACCAATGTGACCAAGACAGACAACTACAGCTGTGTAGCCACACAGGAGGAAATCCACCATCAGACTCATGCCAAGACCTTTGTCTTTATCCATGGTGAGGTTATTCATGTTTCATTGGTGTTTTACCGTATTTTCCGCACTATAAGCCGCACTGGACTATAAGCCGCAGGTGTTATAATGTTTAATTACCATATGTAAGAGTTTGTGCACAGAGGGGATTGTCGGGAAAGAGATGGCTGCTTGAGGAAGCTCCCATTTATTAAAATTTCAATAAACAAGTTGCATATTTGCATAACGTATTCAAGAAAAAAAGCATGGGCTGTAGTTGTAACAAAAAAAAATAGCCTAAGTCACCATTTAAAATGAGAAGGGCAGCAACTAATATAAAATGATTGTCCTACAATTTAAATACATATAAATAACTCACCAGAGCAGTAGACTTAAGTTGTATATCCAACCGCGTAATGCTCACTCCGTGTCCGTGAATAATTACCGCGACTAATTCCTCATTAACGGAACGTTACACCGGTTGGTTTTTGAATCTCATCCCCATATTCCCTATTGAAGGCTTCTTAACTGTTGTTGGCGAAAGGAGAGACCGTGTTCAGCTCCGCGGTGCCGTGGAGAACACAGGCTGCGCTGCGGTGGTACGGAGGTGACAGTTATTTGCAGTTGCTGTTTGACACTACGCTCAGTTTATTGCACTTGCATCAAAATATTTAATTTTGTTAAACTTTATTTTATCCGTTTTGAGCCGTTTTGTACACATATATAACATTTTAAAATATGGGCGGCCCGCCGGCCTAAAGGCTACAGACACTAAAAAAAAAAAACTATTTTCCTCATCCACCAATTGAGTTCATTTGAAACGAGGAGTCGATTACTAACGCCCATCCCTAGTAGCTACAGAACATATACTGTGCTGTGTAATAACAGGGTCGAAAAATGGGGAAAAAGTTGCGGCTTATAGTCCGAAAAGTACGGTAATTGTCAGATAATATGACTTTATCCATTGTGTCAAAGATTGTATTTTTGTGATTTTTATTATTGTTGTGTGTAGTCTATGACCAGTGTCCATGATATTCAGTTTCAATCTGAGTTACATCAGCTTCTTGTCATGTGTTGCAGTCAAAGTGTGTGAGGACCCATCCAGCAAAGTGCCTGAGGACCCATCCAACACAGACCCATCCAACACAGTGCACGAGGACCCATCCAACACAGTGCACGAGGACCCATCCAACACAGACCCATCCAACACAGTGCACGAGGACCCATCCAACACAGACCCATCCAACACAGTGCAGGAGGACCCATCCAGAAGAGAGGCCATCGGATGGTCGGTCGGGTTTCTGTTGGGAGCTTTGTCTCTGGCTGCAGTTCAGCTTGTTCTCGTATGGACAAAGCACATCTCAATAAACTTCAATAAAGGTAAGTTTATTTAATGCATCATATCACCAGACTCATAATGTGCAGACATGAACAGAACACTGTGACTGTCTGTGTCACATATGAACCAGTCTGTTGGTTCTAACATGAGGCCTCTGGTTCTAATGATTGATCCATTTAGTTAATAACACAGTTGTGGATTTATCACCACAACTGACCATTTAGCCCCATCAGACAGACTGAATATGTGACTATTCTTTACTCATGGTTTACACACCAGTGTGTGTTTGAACATGGAGGCCATATGTCATAATGTAAATGTTCTGGGGAGATCAACAGTGTGAGAGCTGGAGACAGTGAGCAGGTTTCAGTAAGATGTTTATTATGATTCAGTTGATGGTCAGAACAGGCATTTAAACAGTTCTGGGAGGAGGCACATCTGTCTGTGTGGGCTCATGTAAAGAGAAGTTGACTTTGTGTTATTTGTTATTTTCTTTGCTGCAGGTTGTAGCTGGTGGAAAAGTCCTGATGAGGGAACTCCAGATGAGAAAGGGGCACTCTCATCCAGTGAACAAAACGGCACAAAGGAAACTGCTCTGGTGGTCTAACACACCCTACACCACTGTTGTAAAGGTGCACATGAACACATATTGTACACAATGCAAATTTGCCATCTGCTGCCTTATGTGAGATATTTGAAAAAATTGGTTAAATGTACTAAGTAGTTACAATTTTACCAAACATGGCAGCTGAACATAACGATATTCAGCCTCTTAAATGACCAACGAGTCAACAGCTCTGACACAGATCAACAAAAACAGGTTTAACAAAGGCTGAATTTGTTTGTTTCCTCGCTGGCGATGTGAATGTCTTCTATTTTGATGACTTCATACAAAAAATTCAAGGCTGTTACAATTTCACTATCATTGTGTTGTATTAGAATCACGTTAAAATCGTTTGGTCTTTTATCAATGAAGATAATTATTTTTTATTGGTTATTAATAATGTTGAGGCGGAGGTTTTTTAAGGATGATATTGTTCATATCATCTCCAAATATGCAGCTTCAAAGGCTCAGGGCATCAAACCAGGGTGGGAGGATGGCCTAGAGGAAAGGGGCCGACCAGTAACCATGAGGTCTCTGGTTCCTGCCCACTATCTCTACCATTGTGTCCTTGAGCAAGACACTTAACCCCAGCTTTACTGCTCCAGGGGCGCTGTACTATGGCTGAGCCTGCGCTCTGAAGTGTAGTAACCTGAGAGGGAGTACGTGAAAACTAATGCTCTGAATAGTCAGGTGGCACATCAGACCAGCATTATGTTTGTGTTTTGTAATTTGATTGTTTAGTGCCTTAAAAACTTGTGAATTGCACAAGCTAAGAACTGCACTATTGTCACTGCTATGTGGCAGCTTCTTAACTTGGGGAAACATTTTTGGTAGCTCCTCTTTTATCCAAAGAACAACTCTTTATGAAACATGAGTACGGTTTCCTAAAGTCTTTGGCCAAAGATTATCTGATATGTATTCCACTGAGCTTAAGCTTTATGTAAATATTATGTCGGTCCGGTAGGGCTGGGCGATATTACGATATCATACCGTGGGCGATATGAAAGTGTCTACCGGGAGAGATTTGGCCATATCGTTTATACCGCGGAGAAAAAAAGTTCATGTTGCGGGAGGAAACCCTCCGAGTCCCTACAGTTACACTGCAGTTACACCGCCGCGCCACACGGCGGCTCTGCAGCAGAGTTCTGGCCTGTAATAAAGCTTCTCTACACTCAGCAGAAGAAGCCTCATCTATTGCTCTAGCTCAGGGGTGTCCAAACTTTTTTCACTGAGGGCCACATACAGAAAAATCTACGAAGGGCCGGGCCACTTTGCAAAAATAACACATTTATCAGGACATGTAGCTGCTCTGATGTTTAGTTTCATAGTGTCTTCGTAAATTATAATCCTTCTTCACGGCAACACTTTAACTTGCACATTAAACAGATACATTCCACCTCTTGTTAAATGCCATTGATACACCCAGTGTTTTCTGCTTTTGTGTTCAATGTCCAGCTGGGTGAAAATAGTAGCCAGCCGAGATCCCGCCCCTCCAAGGGGGATCCGGGGGTATGCCCCCCCGGGAGATTTTTTTTAAGTTTTTAAGTGAAATGCATGAATCTGGTGCACTTTGAGATGGAAATTAAGAGGCTAAAGCTGAAGAATTTTTTTATGAAAAAACAAATGGAGACACTGTGTCAGATGAATTAGAAGCTATTGGAGAAGGACACATGGGATTTTCCATAATAATATTAATTCAATTTAAAATAAAATATTATGCAGGGTCCTCTGGGATGGGCTTGGTGCTCTTTTTCTTTTATGGGACATATTTCTCTGTAATATAATGAGTGCCTTTAAATTATTTAAAAATTAAAAGGGCAACATTACATTATATTTTTAAAATGTGCCACGGGCCAATCAATCAGTTTTGACACCCCTGCACTAATAATAATAATAATAATTGATAAAATTTATATAGCGCTTTTTTGGAGGTCACTCAAAGACGCTTTACATGACATAGAGTATACAATAGGCCTACATAAAAAAAAAAAAAAAAAAAAAAAAAATTGGAATAGTCAGGTGTGGTGTGGGTGGGTCAGGGGTCATATGCTTTCTTGAAGAGGTGAGTTTTGAGTTGGCTTTTAAATGAATTGATTGAGTCTGCATTTCGGATGTTTATGGGGAGGGAGTTCCAGAGGGTTGGGGCAGCAATGGCAAAAGCTCTGTCTCCTGTGGTGCGGTGCTTTGATCTTGTGATGGGGGTCAGAAGGTTTGTGTCAGATGATCTGAGTTGGCGAGTGGGGGAGTGACGTTTGAGGAGGTCGGTGAGGTAGGGGGGGGCAAGGTTATTGAGGGCTTTGTAAGTGATGAGCAGGATCTTGAAATTTATTCGGTGCTGTATTGGGAGCCAGTGGAGTTTTTTGAGGATGGGAGTGATGTGTTCTCTAGAGCGGGTGTGGGTGAGTAATCTGGCAGCCGAGTTTTGAACATATTGGAGTTTGTGGAGGTGGGTGGAGGGGAGGCCGTAGAGGATGCTGTTGCAATAGTCCAGTCTGGAGGTGACGAAGGCATGAATGAGTATTTCTGCAGTGGAGGGGGAGAGAGTGGGTCGGAGGCGTGCAATGTTACGGAGGTGGAAGAAAGATATTTTAGTGATATTTTTGATGTGGGGTATGAAGGAGAGTGAAGGATCAAGGAGGACTCCAAGGTTCCGGACCAGGGGGGAGGGAGTGACTGTGTGTCCATCAATGCAAAGTGAGAGGTTTTGGGTGGAGGGGAGGCGGGATTTGGGGCCAATGATGATGATTTCTGACTTATTGCAGTTGAGTTTGAGAAAGTTGTTGTTCATCCAGGTTTTTATTGCAGTGAGACAGGTTGTGAGGGTAGAGAGAATGGCAGGGGTGATGGTTGCTGTGGAGATGTAGAGCTGGGTATCGTCGGCGTAACAGTGAAATTGTAGTCCGTAGTGGTGTATGATGTGGCCAAGGGGAAGAATGTAGAGGATAAACAGAAGGGGACCCAGAACGGAACCTTGGGGGACACCATGTGTGACTGGAGTGGTTGTGGATTTGCAGTTATTGATGGAAATGAAGTGGAATCTGTCTGTGAGGTATGATCTGAACCAGGAAAGTGCGGAGCCGGTGATGCCAATGGATGATTGCAGACGATTTAGGAGTATGGTGTGGTTGATGGTGTCAAAGGCGGCGCTGAGGTCGAGGAGGAGGAGAATGGTGAGTGAGCCAGAGTCAGATGCAAGCAGGAGGTCATTGGTTACTTTGAGTAGTGCTGTTTCTGTGCTGTGGTGAGTTCGAAAGCCGGATTGAAATGTTTCATACAGTTGGTTTGAGTGGAGATGTTGTTTGAGCTGGATGGTGACAGAACGTTCAAGTAATTTGGAGAGAAATGGGAGGTTTGATATAGGCCGGAAGTTGTCGGGGTTTTCAGGGTCCAGGCTGGGTTTTTGAGGATGGGTGTGATGGCAGCAAGCTTGAAAGAAGGGGGTACCATACCAGAGGTGAGGGAGGAGTTTAAAATGTCAGTGATGAGCGGGGTGAGATTAGGGAGACAGGCTTTGACAAGGATAGAGGGGATGGGATCCAGGGGGCAGGAGGAGAGTTTGATGCCAGTTAGCATTATGGTGAGGTCAGGTGGTGTTATGGGTGAGAAAGAGGAGAAACCTTGGTCTGCAGGTAGGGGGTCTGAGATTTCCGTGTCAGGGGAGGTGGGAGAGGAGGTGGTGAGCTGGCTGTGAATGTTTTCAATTTTTGAGTGGAAAAATGATAAGAAATGATTGCATTTGTCTGTGGTGAAGGAGTGTGGGATATTGTCCATTGGTTTTAGGATTTTGTTGATGGTGGAAAACAGAGTGCGGGGGTTTGAGGAGCCGGAGTGAATGATGTTGGAATAGAAGGTGGAGCGGGCTTTATGGAGTGCAGTTTGGTACAGAAGGGTGTGCTCTTTGTAAGCTTGGTTGTGTACAGTGAGTCCAGTTTTATTGCGAAGGCGTTCCAGTTGTCTGCGTTGTCTTTTTAGTTTGTAAAGTTCAGGAGTGTACCAGGGGGCAGAGTGAGTGAATTTGACAATTTTTGTTTTTATGGGGGCCAGCTGGTTGAGGCTGGTGGACAGAGTGTGGTTGTAGAGGTTGATGAGGTCCGTTTGGGTTGGGTTTTCAGGGAGGGTGGAGTCAGCTAGGGTGTTGGATATACATGTGGAGAGGGCGATTGGACAGATGGATTTGAGATTACGGAAAGTGATAGAGCGTCGTTGTTTAGGTTGTGGAGTGGGAGTGCTGATCTCTATAGTGATTGCTAGGTGGTCGGAGATGGTGAGGTCGGTGTGTGTGAGTGTTTCAATATTGATGCCGATGGAACAGACCAGGTCCAGAGTGTGTCCATGGCTGTGGGTGGGGAAATGTACATGTTGGGTCAGGTTGAGGCAGTTGATTAAATCCAGGAAGTCGGTTGTAGCTTTGCAGTCCGGGGAGTCAATGTGAATATTAAAATCACCTAATAGTAAAATGGATGAAGAGATGAGGGACAGTTGGGTGAAGAAGTCTGAGAAATCTGACAGAAAGGATGGGTTGGGTTTTGGAGGACGGTAGATGACAGCGATGATGATGGGTTGCGGGCTGGGGAGTTTAAAAACCAGGTGTTCAAAAGATGGTGCAGCAGGGATGGGGAGGGGCCGAAGGCTGAGGTTTTGCCGGTGAATGGCAGCAATTCCTCCCCCCCGGCCTTTAGTGCGAGGGTTGTCCAGGTATGAATATTCAGCAGGGGTGGTTTGATTTAATGCAATGTAGTCCAGGGGTTTTTGCCAGGTTTCAGTGAGACAGAGTAAGTCCAGTTTATTGTCAGTGATGAATTCATTTAAGATTAGGCTTTTATTGTTGAGGGATCTTGCGTTGAACAGGGCTATTTTCAGAGGCTTTTGTTTTGAAATGTGTGTGGAGGAAGTGGGTACCGGGCGGAGGTTGAAGTCATTCACTGGTTGGTTGCTCTGATGACGCGTATTGTTGTGATGACGGAATGAGGAAGTGCGGTAGCTGTGGTCGGTCCAGAGGGAAGTGAGATGGTTTTCGTTTGTTGAATTGAAAATAAACCTTCGACGGGAGCCTCGGTGAGTGTAGCGGCGTCGTCTTAGAAGTCCAACGGTTTTTATTGCAGCGGTGAGTTCCTTCGTGAGAGGTGTTTGATGATTTAGCCGGAGAAGTTGTGAAGTTGTGTAGCGTAGAGCCATGGCCGGGTTGATGGAGGAGGTAGATTGCTGTGACAGATGGAAGGAAAGTAGCAGGCAGAGGAATACCAGCCGCAACATAGCGGATGGTGTAGCCGAGCCTGGGCTACGGTGGCAGCGGTCCTAGCCGTGAGCAGGTGGATAGCCTGCCTGTCGGGGAACAGCGGCGGTTGTCACGCGGTGGCTGACTGCTGGAAGGCAGCGGTCCTACCGAGCAATGGCTAACCACTAAGGTAGTGGTGGTCACCCAGCAAGAATTTCACGCCGAAAAGCAGCAGCAGAAGCACCAGTGCGTGGTCGAAAGACCCAGGTAAGGGCCGTATAAAACAGTTTAAAATAAAATAATTCAGTAGGGAGAAGCGGCAGCCAAACGCGCCAGCGTCCTCTCGCTCTGAGATCCAACTAGTGGGTTAACTAAGAGAAACCCCCCCTTTTTTTTTTTTTTTTTTTTTTTTCAAAGGGCCATATTACATTATATTTTTAAAATCGGCCGCGGGCCAATAAAAACCGGGCCGCGGGCCGTAGTTTGGACACCCTGCTCTAGCTGTTTAGCCCATGTGTTTAGCTCTGGTGTGCGGTCACTACAGTTAACAAAGCAACTCCGTGTCACGGTGGCAGAGTATTAACGGTCAAAAATGTCATCTGCTGTGTGCGGTGATTCAGCGTGCTGTTGCCGTGACGCAGAGTTGTCTTGTTTTAAGCCACAAACTATATGGGTTAGCTCTCGTGAGCTAGCTGGCTAATAATGACATCTTTAGCATCTACTCGGGGCTTAACTCTAAAACATGTCAAACTTGAAAATATTATTTGTGTTGAAGCTGGAGTTAAAGTATTACCAGACATTTGCTTAATTTTGACAGCTTTTTTAAATGAAGATGAGCAAATACTGCAGGAAAATTATTTTTCATTATTTTGATATAGGCTACTATCAATTGGAAAATATAGGCTATTTGGTTGATTTTTATTTTGCGCTGACTGACTAAAGCCAGTCTGGTGTGGTATTTTGCACCAGTTTCTCTTTTGTATGGAAATGTAAATTCCAAGCAAAAGATGAAAATAATCTAATGTGATTAAAGTTCAGTACGGTTATTGTAATCCATTGAATTTAAAGGAAAAATACTATATCGTGATATATATCCATATCGTGATATAAGATTTGGTCCATATCGCCCAGCCCTACGGTCCAGTGTGAGAAATGTTTCAATCTCTTAATGAATGTAAAATTAACTACTTAACTTATCGTATTAGCACTAATTCCCACTTTATCTTTGCTGTGAAGACAAAGACGAGTCTTCCACATTCAAGCTGTTGCTCTGCATATACATTCTGTTGCTTGTCAAATAAAGACGACTCATTTTAACATATAATTCAGCACTGGAAAAAATACTGAGCTGTCTCTCTATATTTTCCAGAGCTGTATAGTGAGTCTTCTTTATATTATACCATCAGTAACGGTTACTAAACTATAACTTAAGTCTCTTAAGTTATAGTTTAAGATGCTTATTAATACTGTCTCTGCCATATAAGTATTTGTGTCTGAATGTATTTCATTCATCTCTTAATCTAATGCTAATAATCATGTTTGAAACATTCCACACATCAGTTACATGTTTTTTTATTTTTATATTTAAGTGTTAGTTTTAAGATTATTTTTGGGCATTTTTCAAGTTTATTAGCCAGTGTGGAGGGACAGAGATGAAATGGGGGAGAGAGGGGAATGACCCGGGCTGGAATTAGAACCCGGGTCTGCTGTAAAGAGGACCGAGCCTCTACGGTACCACCCATTCACCACGTAGTGTGATACAAGTGTCACCTGGTCATTTTCAGGACTTTCGTCCCGGATAGAGATTTTGTCACACATCCCACGTTGTTCACTGGGGTCATATTAGTCTATAACAGTTGAGATATTCTCCGCTAAATGAAGCGCATACTAAACTTTACCAGCACCTAGACTATTAGTGTTAAATCCCTTAACAAACAGGATATTATCAACCTTTACGAGTGTTAAGAGCCGTGAATAAAGGAAAATGAATTGAGCTCTATGTGAAAGCTCATGTGTGTTTCTGTTGTTACCTGATGATGCTCTTGTAGAGTTTCATCGTAACTGTTTTAATTAGGCTATTGTTCTGTTTTATTCAATTGATCTGAATGTTTTAATTGTTGTTGTCTCTTTGTAAGCTTGTTGTGTATTCTCATTGTATATTGTGTATCTGTAATGTGTCTCGACGTCATTGTAAAAGAGGGTCATCCCTCAATTGATCTTTCGAGAATAAATAAAGGAAAATGAAAAAAAAATCATGTCGACCAAAAATAAAACAAGTGAGAAATAAAGCGAGTTTGTTTTTCATTGTTTTTATGCCATGAAGATTATCATCGTCTGCCTTCTTGCGGCCACATAAAATAATTACACCACCACTCAAGCTAGACACAATGTGTTAGTATGGTAAATATACATACAATGGGTTTTATTTATTAATCTTTTTTTTTAAAATTAAAATAAAAAATGATATGTAATCCTACACTGTATCTGTTTACACTGAAAGAAAATCTGTATGATGTTATGTGTGTATGCAATAGGCCTATCAGATCTGCTTTTTTATTTTATTTTAATGTGAATTATATATATTTGAATGTGTGGATTTTGATTTGTGTGAAGTATTTTCATGGTATTTTCATAGTATTGGATTTCTAAAGTAAAGTAGCTGAATACTAAATTCACCACTGGTAGTTTGACATGTGTTGTAGGCTATACTATATCACTACAAAGTTATTCTCTCGATATAAGCTATAGACTATAAACAGACGAGAGCCGTGGCTTTAAGAGAGTAATGTTCATTTGTGAAAGGCACGTTTTATTACGTTTGCATTAGGTTTGTTTGCAGAATACAGGTCTCATTCAATACAAAGTGAATGCAACGCGTTGTAGTATTCCCCATAGATATATATAGAACACTAGCTTAAAGTAAAATATGTGTCGTATAGATAGTATAATATAAGGTCGTATCTACTGTTCTTTATATATCTCTGGGCGTGGCCTCTGATTATGACGCGTTCCGCAATCCGCACACTGACGTCTGTCTTTCGGGCTGTGTTTTGGATTTTGCCTTACGCAGAAAGTTTATGGTCTTAAGTTGTACTTAGCTATCAGTGGTTAAATCACGAAGCCTTAACGCACAGGATTGCATCAACTTTTACGAGTGTTTAAGAGCTGTGAGTTTATTTGGCGACGTTTAACTCCGGCTAACAACAACAACAGCTACCGTTACTTTCAATTTGGTTTCCTCTGTGGTTCGCTATATTTAGCCTAGCAGGCAGCACCTACTTCCTGACAACATGTTCGGTCTCGGAGTGAAGTTAACAGCACTGTGTGTCTGTCTGCTGTCTGCGTTGGAAACAATACATGGAATTGAACAAGGTAAGAAAACTAACGTCTACTACTGTGTGTTTTAATGCAATGGCCGATCGAATGAATGAATGAATGAAAACCTTTATTTATACAAACTCGAAAGGCATTGAGGTTCCCCTCATTTACAACGCCGACGAGCGCACAACAACAACAACAACAACAACAACAACAACAGAGCAACACAGAACAAAACAGAGAAACACAAAATCTTAGCAAGACAAAAAGACCAAAAGAAACAAAGAACCACAACAAAAGAGCTTAAAAAAGGAATTCAGTTAAAACAACCACAGTGGTGATGGTGAAAATCAGAAATCATAGATTTAAAAGAACAAAAAGTGGGGAGAATGGTCAATTTGAAGTTGCTCTGAAGGGCATTCCAAGAGGTGGGGGCACTATAGCTAAAGGCAGTTGTTCCCAGCTTAGAATGAGCTCTAGGAACCTTTAAGAGCAGCAGCTCACTGGATCGGGTACTATGAGACTGAGAGTTCCAGTCGAGCATAGGCTAGCTGATAAATAGGGTGGCTGTTTACCAATTAAGGATTTAAAAATAAATAAAAACCAATGTAACTCACGTCTCAATGACAGGGATGGCCAGCCGACTTTTTCATACAGGGAGCAGTGATGAGTTTTAAAGGAATCACCTGTAATGAATCTAAGGGCTGAATGGTACACTGAGTCAAGGGGTTTTAGGGCAGTAGCAGAGGCATGTCTGTAAACTATATCTCCATAATCCAGCACTGATAAAAACACTGCTTCGATTACCCTTTTCCTACAAATTTTTGGGAAACTTGATCTGTTCCGATATAAAAAAACAATTTTTTGACGAGATTTGAGAACAAGTTTGTCAATATGGGGTTTAGGCTATGCTATGTATGAATGCTGAGTAGATTTGTCAACAACACGGGGAGATTGTCTTATTCGAGCCAGTTGAATTATTTTGTACATAACAGTTGTGTAAGAATTCTAATGTGTAAGATAAAACAGTTCAACAGTTATTTCATATGCAGGAAACAGTGACATAGATGCTCTATAACTAAACATACTAAACACGTTATTACACAGCAGCAAACATTCAGATTATTGGTTTACAAACATAATCAAGTCAATACTCAATTTCCCCCCTTACACTCACAGTATCATCAAATCTGGGGTCAACATTCAACACACCCTGTATGTTGCATTGTGGTCCAGCTTGCTATGTCAACAACACAAGTAACAAGTTACACACGCACGCACACACACACACATTATACACGAGACAAAACATCACCATGCTAACTTCAATGTGAAGGGTCTTGCACTAACGCTGCATAGGCCAGGCGCTCATCCCAAACCGATTAATCGTCCCACATGACACTGCCATGATGTGCAGAGGACCTGTGTCACTGTTAAACCTCTTTAGCCTGGGGGAAAGAGCTGCTGTGTTTCTGAAGAGCCTGATGGGTCAATATGACAATTCTCTCAGTTAGCAGATACACAACAACTACAACAAAGGGGAATGTTTTGTTGATTCTAGATTCCCTTATTGTATCTGGACCGAGCTTTGTTGTGGCCAAATGTACAATAAAACCAAAATATAGAGTTTAAGTTAGAATAAATAATATGGCTACTGACTGATCAGCATGTAAACTGGAGAAAGTGTTCTGTGACTTTCTGATTCTTAACATGTCTAATGATGGAAACATGTTTTTCTCTTTCTCAGTGGTCATCACAGTGGAAGAAGGCAGTGTTGCTATGTTACCCTGCTCCCTCAGCACCAAGGAGAACATTGAGTCAAAGCTCTTTGACTGGAAGAAAGTTGAAGGAAAGAAGGAGGTTTTCATGTATGATGGAGGCGTTCATAATAATAACGGCCGTGGCGGACAGGACCCACAGTTTAAAGGAAGAGTTTCACATTTTCAAGAGCAACTGACAAAAGGCAACGCCTCCATACTCATCAGAGAGACGACACCGGCCGATAGTGGAATCTACACCTGTGTTTTTCCACGTCTTCAGCCAATTCAAACGTCCCACATCAAACTTGTTGTTTTCAGTGAGTGCTAATTATGAATTGTTCAGTGTCACTTCGTTTTCAATGCTTTATTTTTTTGTGCTGAAACATTGAGCTGAATTTTTATTTTTTTATTTTTTTTTTATTTTAAAAATACTAACAGCTCACACCCAGATCAGCCAAACACTTCTAACACAGTACGGACAGTGGAACTTCTTGCCTTCTTGCTTAAAGACGCCAACTGGCACTTATTAAATTGAAAAACTGTGACACATTGATCCACAGACCGCTCCTGGTTCTCCTGGAGCAGCTCTACTGACTCTGTCTTTCTGCTGTGATCTCTGCTCGGTGAGGGAGCTTCTGCTTCTGCTTCTCTGTCTCTGTCTCAACTCAGGTGACTAACACTCTGCTCCACGCTCTAACCTCTCCTGAGTTTACATGTTAACAAACTGAAGTCATCTTCACATTGGGAGTTAGGGCGCGCTCACACTAGGCCATCTGTTCCGTGCCCGAGCACGTTTGCCCCCTAAAGTCTAGATCGTTTGGCTAGTGTGAGCACGCCATCCATGCTCCAGCTCCAACACTTCCTCGGCCACGGCAAGCTTGGGAGGGGTGTGCCGGGCACAGTACAGATGCTAATGAGATGACACACGCACAAGAGAGCGCACTTTGCAACGAGAATCCTTAAGCAATTTTTTTTTTTACATTTTAATAAAACAATAGCTTAAGGATTCTCGTTGCTCTAATGTGGAAGTGGAATATTTGATGCAAATTTGGCCGGATGAAAATATTCAAAAACAATCGTATAGCCTACAAGTAGACTACGCTCCAAATCCTAAACGCTCACGGTGACGTAGGGAAGGAGCCATCGTGCCCAGGCCACGAGCAGTGTGAGCACAGGCCAGTGGGGAGACGGGAGGGGGGCAATCGTGCTAGAGTATGGAACGGGGCAACTTTGCCTAGTGTGAGTGTGCCCTAAGGGGGTCACTGGAAGTGTTTAAATCCAACATTGTTTCCTTCCATCTTTCAGAGACCCTCAGAGATCGATCAGGAGAAACCAAAGGTCAGTTATGATGTCATATCTCCATCTGCAGAACTAAAGGTTTATAAACTTAGTCAGTTAGTGATCACTTTGTCCCTACAGTCATGAGGCGTTTTAGGAAAACGTTGGTCAAAACTACGTTTTAAGAACTATAATAGTTCACTGTTCCTTCTATTCGGATGCAATAAAACAGGTTGTAAGTTGTAAGAACTAAGTTTCTAGAACCGTGCAATGGTTCCTGTGTTCTCAAAGAGCCTATATGGCCCAGTATTGTTTGATTAGACACAATATTTGAAGCACATTGCAGATGTAATATGTGACATCATCAAATAAGACTTTAAGGTTTCTCCTGAACGTCCCATCAAACAATGCTGTGGTCTATAGTCCAGGCTCATGTTGTGCTTTCTGTTGATTTGTGTTGGAGAGAGAAGAACAGAAGGTATGGTATCATAAACTAAATATACTATATTTGCAGGTGCAGCTCTGAGGCCGTACATCAAGATACTTAATGCCACAGAAGATGGAGCTCTGCTGCAGTGTGAGGTCTTCGGAGCTTCTCCTAAACCTGAAGTCCAGTGGAAGGACAGAGCTGGGAAGATCATTCCTGCTAAAGAACCACAGTATACACTGAGCGGAGGCAGCTATGATGTCACTGTCCTGATCACTGTGACCAAGACCGATCACTACCGCTGTGTAGCCACACAGGAGGAAATCTACCATCAGATTGAGGCTGAGACCCTGGTGCCTTTCAATTGTGAGATTTCTCTCATGATATTTAATTAAGTTTTCAAAGATCTCTTCAAAATTTAGTTTTTTGTGGCGTACGACCAGGTTGATATTCAGTTACATTTTGAGTTACATCAGCTTTTCGTCATGTGTTTCAGTCAAAGTGCCTGAGGACCCATCCAGAAGAGAGGCCATCGGATGGTCGGTCGGGTTTCTGTTGGGAGTTTTGTCTCTGGCTGCAGTTCTGTTTGTTCTCCGACTGATGAAGTGCATCACAATAAACTTCAATAAAGGTAAGTTTATTCAATGTTTCATATCACCAGACTCATAATGTGCAGAAATGAACCGAACACTGTTACTGTCTGTCTGTGTCACATATGAACCAGTCTGTTGGTTTTGACTTGAGGCCTCTGGTTCTAATAATGATTAATCCAATTAGTTAATAAAACACAGTTGATCATTTATGGCGCTTTTCCACCGCACATGTAGCTCGACTCGACTCAACTCGACTCGACTCAACTTGGTTTGGTAGCAGCACGGGTCTTTTTCCTCCGCAAATAGTACCTGCTGAACGTGGGCGGGGTCGTCGTAAGGGGCTGAAAGCCTACTCCAGAGCAAAGTAGCAAAGCAGAAATTACGAGCAGTTGTTGCACTATTAACTGAACCAACCGCCAAAAACACGGATGAAAAATGTTTAAGAAATACCGCCCTTGTATCTGTTTGCTAAAAGAAGTAGAAGAATATTGCTACGGGCCATTAAAAGGGATGGTTGTTGTCCCGATGTGTGACTCTGCCACACAGTCAGCTGTAGGGATGCGTCACGTACATCCACGTAAACACGGGCATGATAAAGTTGACTGTTTAGTGCTTGTTTCAGGATACGTGTTTTCAAATGCAAGCCGTGTCTCAGCCTGAATATTTTATTGAGGTAATCAGTTCAGTCCGAGGCTTGTAATGTAATCGCTCGCTATCTCTGTCCCAGCTGGCTACTATTTAGCCTAGCTGCTAGCTGCCCTACATGTCTCCTCTCGTATGTAAGTAACTTCCCCAACAACCAACACTGGGTGAGCTTAGCGAATATATGGAAAATAAATTCGGATCTGTGATGCAAATCAAATGAAAGAGAGCCAGAGAAGGCTGCACGTGGCGTAAATACACTCAAAAGTCCCGGAGAGTTGGGGGGAATAAACAACAGAATGAAGCCGGTAGTCTCTGGCCACTGATTGGCCAGACAATAGTCTCTGGCCAATCAGTGGCCGGCCGTCTGCCGACGTCACCTTTTAGCATCGGCTCAGCTCGCTTGGACCCTAGAGCGAGGCGATACCAAAAAAGCAGCCGCTACGTGGTACCAGGTACCATGAAATTGCGGTGGAAAAGCCAAAAATGCGAGTCAAGTCGAGTCGAGTCGAGCTGATACCATGCGGTGGAAAAGCGCCATTAGTCCCATCAGACAGACAGAATGTGAATATGCTTTACTCGTGGTTTACACACCAGTGTGTGTTTGAACATGGAGGCCATGTGTCATAATGTAGATGTTCTGGGGAGATGAACAGTGTGAGAGCTGGAGACAGTGAGCAGTAGGGTTGCCGAAAATTCCCGGAATTGAGCCTTTTCAATTCCGGGGAAAAAAGAGCCTCCTCCCGGGAGATCCCGGGAATTCCCATTAAACCGGAAGTGCCTTTTTAATACTTTATTTTGTACCCACGTACTCGGCCGAGTGGTTTATTGGGGATGTTATAGCCTCATAAGCCCAGGGCAGACTGGATGCTAGCTCTAGAATGAACTAAGGGCATTAAAAGTGAAGTCATCTAAAGGCGTTTTCAGACGGGAGGAGACGTTCTGTCTACAGGTGCACTCGACATGAACCGGTGGAGATAGGAGGCTCCGCGAGGAAACGCCGTGCGGTAACCATGGAAACAACTTTTGTTTACAACCCTGTGTCGCTGCTGTTAAATATCTACTCATATTGTTAACATTTGTTTAGTTAATAAGTGGATTAGTTATTCAATTTGGGTTGGTTTAAATGTCTACTGTGTGGATTAGGTCTAGGTTTCACTTTAGTGTTTGGTGGACGGAACGGGGCGAACAGCGATGCTCTAGCTGTTTCATCTCATTAGATTCATGTCGCTACAAGAGAAAGCAGCAAAAGAAACAGGCTGCTTTATGTTCATCATACAATCTTGACTTGAATACAGAAGAATGGTGAATATCACCATCTCATTAAGGAGAGAAAAGTTAAACACTGTTCAGCTGTGCCAGGCTGCCAGCGCGTGTGTGTGTGTGTGTGTGTGTGTGTGTGTGGAGAGAGAGAGGAGCACAGACGTGACAGTTTAGCTGTGCGGCCGCTTGTCGCTCCGTCTGTAGAACTGCGGACTCTTCTCTCTCCACTCGCATGTCAATAGCTGCGTTACAGACGTAACAACAGTTTAGTGCGGCCGCTTGTCGCCACGTCTATAGAACGGTAGTGCGTCTCGCTCCACTCGCATGTCATTGAAAATGTATTACCAGACACGTCAAAAGCCTCCCTTATGAAAAGGCCATGATGGCGAGAGTATATTTTATTAGTAAAGGCCACTATTAATGAATTAAAAGAATTAAAAAAAATAAAAAACGGGAGGACGGGTCCCGTAGCCAATTTCCGGTACTCCCGGACTGACTCATTTCCCGGGAATCCCGAAATCCCGGGACCCGTCCGGCAACCCTAGTGAGCAGGTTTCATGAAGATGGTTAAAATTAATCTGTTTATGGGGGTCAACCTCATGATCTGTCTCCACTATTCACTGTTTGAAAACTCACTTCTGAAAGATGATTACACATTGAAACCGTTTTGGGAAGGGGCACGTCTATTTGTTTGGACCACAAGAATAATATCTGTATAATTGAAAAGTTGACTATGTTATTTATAATTTTCTTTGCTGCAGGTTGTAGCTGGAGAAACTGTTGTGAAGACGGACCTTCACCTCAGAACGGAATTGACATAAATCAGCCAAGATCAGCAAAGGGAGAGGAGGCCAAGCAGCTCCTGTGTGAACGCTGTCGTGGCCAAATGGAACCCACACTGCGGAAGTAAAAGTGCATGAACTGAGGGGGTGAAAGGTTAGAACATTTCTAAACGGTAACACAACAACAATTGAGATAATTTTAAAGTATTATATTGTTCGTATCAAATCCAAATATGCAGCTTCAAAAGCTCAGGGCATCAAAACAAGAAGGGACTAATACCCTGAACAATCAGGTGACACATCAGAACAGCGTTATGTGTGTTTAGATCATGCTTTTTGTAATTTGACTGTTTAGTGCCTTAAAAGTTTTTAAAGTTTAGTGTGACTGAGGCCATGTTCACACGGTAACAGTCTCAATGAAAACGGAAAGATTTTTCCTTCACATTTTCAAAATTTTCCGCGTTAAGATGCAATTGTTTTGGAAACTTTCATTATGCTCATGGTTTCGGAAAACGGGCAGAAGTTGCTGTAGTACACATGCCAAGCCAGTAGTCGACTGTCACACTTAGCCTAGATAGCTTCCAGCACAATTTGGTACAATGACAAGCTTTCTGTCCTCTTATTTCACCGCATAGTAGAACTTGTGGAAACAGAAGACATGTGCTGTGTCTGAAATCGCGCACTTCTGTACTTACACTTACTTTTTTGAGTGCACTTTGCGCAAAACCGGTGAGTGTGCCAAAATGCAGTGCACTGTAAGTTCCTCGGTCGTGCACTCAAAACGGTCTAAAACTTGAGTGTGGAGCGATGGACACTTTCCACACTCAACGGCAGCCATCTTGCCTACGTAGCGGAGTTGTTCGTATCAAATCTACACTTATATATCGAAGAAGGTAGTTTTTTCCTTCCAGTCTGTGTCCGTATCGGAGGCAGTGCCCTCCATATTACGCTGTAGGGGTGGATGTTTTTATTATCGGGAACAGTGTTTCCCATAATGTTTATACATCTACAATATACACGTGCATTTCACAAAATTAGAATATTGTGAACAAGTTTATTCCCCCCCCCCTCCCTTAGTAAATTCAGAAAGGGAAACTTTCATTTATAATAGATTCATTACACAGGAAGTGAACATTTTTTAATTTTAATAATTACTCACCGGCCACTTTATTAGGTACACCTGTTCAATGGCTTATAAAAACAAAAAGCTAATCAGCCAATCACAGGGCAGCAATTTAATGCATTTATGCATTTAGACGTGGTCAAGACAATGAACTGAAGTCAAACCGAGCATCAGAATGGAGAAGAAAGGGGGTTAAAGTGACTTTGAACATGGCATGGTTGATGGTGCACGGCAGGATGGAGCCATACTCAGATTCAGATTCAGATTCATTTTTATTGTCATATGCACCGTTACAGCACAATGAAATTTGTCTTTTCAGTACACACCTCTCCAAGAAACATACAAGACAGTGACAATAACATGGGTGGACAGGAGATAGTGTAAACTGCAGGGTCGCAGCGGGCGCGCCCCTCTTTCATAGGAGGAAAAGGAGAACAACAGGGGAAGATAGGTCAAAAAATGCAAATCTCGAACTACGTTCCTTATGGGAGCGCAGTGCTGATCAGTGAAAAAACCACCTTAGCACAAATAAGCAACATATAAACACCACAGACAAAGACTCGTAGACATTGCACATTAAAGGAACGGGTTAGGGCTTTATGGGAAGGTAGGTGTCACAGCCCAGGCACCAGGGGCGTCCAGCCAGGCGCCCGCCCGCAGCTTCCGGTCCGCAACGAGGGAGGGAGAGGGGGACGGATTCAAGAGGGCTTGATTAGTCAGGGTTACTGTGTGCTATGTGTTTACGTGTGTGTGTGTGTGTGTGTGTTCCGTGAAGCTATCTCTGTCCAGACGTAGTGGGAGTCTACAGGCGCCAGGTGTTATGAGACAGACGTGGAGACGGCCTCGGGGCCCGGTCACAGATAGAGTTCACAGGAGAAGTAGGTGATGGGAGGGTGGGGTAGCGTCTCTCCACGTAAACATCCCGGGAGAGAGAGATAACACCGCGCCAAGGACGGTGTGGGGAGCCAATTGAGAGATTGTGATTTTGTTTTGGTTGAGACTAGGCGCTGGAATGAAGCCTGTCTTACAGTCACTGGTTTCCATCTAATAATCCGAAATCCAGTGGCCTTTTCCAAGTGCCACGGCCGGTTAATGGCAGCCATGATCGAATCCACTTTCTGAATAAGTCCAGGAATCACTTCCAGCTTGCGATTCACCTCGCTTATCACTTGAGTCTGTCATTAACGGCCCGGCACAAACCCTCAAAGACGGGCAGCTTCTCAATGGCCTGATGTGCTGCCAACGCCTTGTTACCGTTGCGGTAAATCAGGAATCCGCCAACTCCAAACAGCAGGAAACCTGATACCATGAGCCCAAAGATGTAGATGTCTTCGGCCTCAATGGAGAGTATTGCTAGACACATCTGGTTCCAGCCACTCCACCCGTCCCAGGTGTATCCAACAGTAAAGGTTCCATCCGGACAGGAGGCTTCTCCTTTGCCCCCTTTTCGTCGAGAAAATTTGGTCCATTGCAGAAAGACCCCAGCTGATCAGATCCATAATTTAGGTTTTTCGGAGGAATATGCAGAGAGACACTCGGAGGTTAGACAGAGACAGCACAGGACAGGAGAGAGCAGAGCAGGAAAGATAAGGGTTTCGGGAGGGAACAGAGTATGCGACTGCCCTCGTTGAAGTGCAGAGAAGGAAACTTTCATGTTGTTTACGCCAAATTCTGAACCTGCCATCTGAATGTCACAACTGAAATCGAGACTCATCAGACCAGGCATGATTTTTCAATCTTCTATTGTCCAATATTGGTGATCCTGTGAGAATTGTAGCCTCATTTTCCTGTTTTTAGCTTACAGGAGTGGCACCCGGTGGGGTCTTCTGTTGCTGTAGCCCATCTGCTTCAAGGTTGGTCGTGTTTTGCGTTCAGAGATGGTATTCTGCATACCCTGGTTGTAACGAGTGGTTATTTGAGTGACTGTTGCCTTTCTATCATCTCGAACCAGTCTGCCCATCCTCCACTGACCTCTGACTTCAACAAGGCATTTTACGTCAACACAAATGCCGCTCACTGGATATATTTTCTTTTTCGGACCATTCTCTGTAAACCCTAGAGATGGTTTTGAGTGAAAATCCCAGTAGATCAGCAGTTTCTGAGATACTCATACCGGCTCTCCTGGCACCCTAAGCATTGCCATGTTCAAAGTCACTTAAAACCCATTTCTTCCCCATTCTGTTGCTCGGTTTCAACCTCAATAAGTTGTCCCGTCCAGGTCTACATGCCTAAATGCATTGAGTTGCTGACATGTGATTGGCTGATTAGTTATATGTGACAAGAAAATGAACCGCTGTACCTAATAAAGTGGCCGGTGAGTGTGTGTGTATATATATATCGAAGAAGGTAGTTTTTGCCTACCAGTCTGTGTCCGTATCGGAGGCAGTGCCCTCCATATTTCACTGAAGGGGTGGAAGTTTTTATTATCGGGTACAGTGTTTCCCATAATGCTTATATATTACAGTACATTGCAACAGAAAAGTGCCTGTTGTCCGCATCTGTGTCTCAACTTGTTCTGCTGTCTGCTCTGTTTCAATAAATATTTTTACTGAAGACGAGTTCCAAGTCTCCTGAAACTTCTTTAAGGCCGAGTTGACCAGCTCCAGAAAAAATTATTCTACAGACAGGTATCGGATCATGAGGAGATGTTCACTGTTTTTTACAAAAAGTGATTTTGACAACAAGTCATTATGTTAGAATCACTGACTCCACCTTTAATAACTGTATTGTATTTATTATTAAATGTATTAATTAATTAAGTATAATGACAGCTATAGTCCTCCATACATGTTGGGTCTGCAAATCGCTGTGAGATGAGCAGGATCAGAAGGGAACTAAACGTGTATTTATAGAGCACATTTTATACACAGAGGCCAAACAAAATGCTTTACACAGAACACAAGTAAGTATATATGACTAAAAGACGAAGACAATAATTGACACCATGGATAAAGCCTACATGAAGTATAAAAGGCACAATGCATAGAGAGAAAATAAAACATTAAGGTCTTCAGTTTAGTTTTGAAGGTAGCAGTGGAGCGGGTAAGTGCTAAAATCTTTCAATTTTTGATACAAGTGTGAACATTGGCATAAGCAGAGACAAAAAAAAAAAATATATATATATATATGAAAAAAAAAACCTGTACATTTCCATGAGACATTTTCAAATTCACAATTTAAAATGTCTTGAACAATTTTCTTGTCCAGTGTTCCCATGGAGACGGCTCTGTGCTCATGCCAATGTTCACTCTTGTATCATCAACTGAAAGATCCTGACGAACATAAGCCCTTAGCCGCTCCACTATAGCAACAGTTTGGGCCGATCTAATATATTCAGGAAGTTTATTCCAGGGATGTATTTTGGCTCTAGATTATTGAGGGATATATAAACAAAATAACAACATCTCTAGAGTCAACTCTGTGACAGACTGGGAGCCAGTGTAGACTTCAGAGGAGTGGCGTAATAATGTGATCAGCTTTCTTTGTTTTTATCAAAGGGAAATTAATGGCTGAAAAGTGATTTGCGTTTTGTAGCGATTGTAATAAACGTTGTCGTATAAAATACAGGAGAAGTCAGAGAGTTTATTAATTAAAACGGTGTTAAATGATGCCAGGAGATTATTGAATACTGTGGATATATTTTTGGTGTTGCGTTGAGGGAAGAATGTATAGCTCAGCAGACAGACAGTAGGACCAGTGTAGAGAGACGAATATTTGATTTACTTGAAACCCTGAATATAACTGTACAGAAGGCATTTACCAGCAGGTGGCGCTAATGCAAAGAGGAAGCCAACCGCCAAAAAACAATAACAAAGACGCATGCAGCAGAAGATGCATTCAGGTCTCCTCAGATTGTCCGAATTCCGAGTTGTGAAGTCGCTCTTTCAATTTCGGTGTGTTCACGTGCTCTCAAGTCTGAAAGTAGAAATGTTTTAACAACAACCAAAAAAACATCAACATTTTATTTAGTTTAACCTTCATGTCTATAATACAAGTACTATCATATAGACACGAGGGTCTCATTCTCGAGGGAGACCCGTTAGACATAGACAACAGTGGCCTAACATAACGTTATAGACAGACATGTTATTGTTTCATGAGTTCAAACAAGTCAGCTCATTTTAACATCCATGTTGTTGACGTATATGACAGCTAGTCGGGCCCTTTTATGTACTATTTATGGTTGGGCCCTAAATCTTTACCGAGTTTCAACAGAGTTGTTCCGTTCATGTGCATTTTCCAGGAACTCGTTATTCCGACGTTTCTGACACCCATGAAGGCAACATCACATACTAGGCTGTGTTTTTGTTTTTACGCGGAGAGTTTGTGGTCAAAAGTTATTAGTGTTGAATCCCGAGGCCTTAACAAACAGGATAGTATCAACCTTTACGAGTGGTAAGAGCCGTGAATAAATGAATTGTTCTCTATGTGAAAGCTCATGTGTGTTTCTGTTGTTACCTGATGATGCTCTTGTAGGGTTTCATCATTTCGACCAAAAATAAAACAAGTGAGAAATACAGCGAGTTTGTTTTTCAGTGTTTTTTATGCCACAAAGATTATCAGTGTTTCTGTTGACCGTCTTCCGTCTTGCGGCCACAGGAAAGAATTACACCACCACTCAAGCTAGACACAATGTGTAAGTATATGTAACATACAATGGGTTTTATTTATTCATCTTTTTTTTTAATTAAAATAAAAAATGATATGTAATCCTACACTGTATCTGTTTACACTGAAAGAAAATCTGTATGATGTTATGTGTGTATGCAATAGGCCTATCAGATCTGCTTTTTTATTTTATTTTAATGTGAATTATATATATTTGAATGTGTGGATTTTGATTTGTGTGAAGTATTTTCATGGTATTTTCATAGTATTGGATTTCTAAAGTAAAGTAGCTAAATACTAAACTCACCACTGGTAGTTTGACATGTGTTGTAGGCTATACTATATCACTACAAAGTTATTCTCTCGATATAAGCTATAGACTATAGACAGACAAGAGCCGTGGCTTTAAGAGCGTAATGTTTATTTGTGAAAGGCATGTTTTATTACGTTTGCATTAGGTTTGTTTGCAGAATACAGGTCTCATTGGTCTCATTCAATACGTGAATGCAACGCTGTGTCCCCATTTCCCCTCGATGGGCGTGGCCTCGGATCATGACGCGTTCCGCAACGCAGCGTGTCGACTTCCGGTTTCAGACGGTGTTTTTGTTTTTCCATGTGTTTTATGCAGAAAGTTTATGGTCTTAAGTTGTAGTTAGTTATCATGTCAGTGATTAAATCACGCAGCCTTAAAGCACAGGACTACAGCAACCTTTACGAGTGTTGAATAGCTGTCTGTGAGTTTATTTGGTGACGTTTCACCCCGACTAACAATAACAGCTACCGTTAGCTTCACTTAAGGTCTCCGGTCTCTCTCTGTGGTTAGCTATAGCTAGCCTAGCAGCACCTACTGCCAGACAACATGTTCGGTCTCGGAGTGAAGTTGACAGCACTGTGTGTCTGTCTGCTGTCAGTGTTGCCAACATTACTCGGACTTGAACAAGGTAAGAAAACTAACGTCTACTACTATGTGTTTTAATGCAATGGCTGATCCTGTAGTAGGCTATGCTAGGCTATGCTATGAATGAATGAATGCTGAGCAGATTTAACACGGGGAGATTGTCTTATTCTAGCCAGTTGAATTCTTTTGTACATAACACTTGTGTAACAATTCTAATGTCTAAGATAAAACAGTGTCAGGTTTAAGGTTAAAGTGTTATTTCATATGCAGGAAAACAGTGACATAGATGCTCTATAACTAAACATACTAAACACGTTATTACACAGCAGCAAACATTCAGACTATTGGTTTACAAACATAATCAAGTCAACACTCAATTTCAACAATAAAACATCATACTCGATCTATCCAATCTGGTGTCAACACTCACTGCATGCAGTCACTGTATGTTTCATAGTGGTCCAGCTTGCTATGTCAACACAAGTTACTTCAAGTTGAATGTTTAATTAATGATAGATTCCATCATTTTGTCTGGACAAAGCTTTGTTGTGGCCAGTATTAAAGAGGATGCTGTAAAACTGGTTTCAAACTTAAAGACCAATACCATACAACACCAAGAGACATTCTTTAGAAAGAGGACAAACCAGATCCACTGCTAAAGAGGCTGTCTTGTGACCCATCATCTCATAAAGGTTTAAACAAACTGAAATGATTCCAGTATGAAACATATCCATAAATAATCTGATCTGCATGTAAACTGGAGATCTGTGACTTTCTGATTGTTAACATGAATAATGATTGAAACATGTTTCCTCTTTAGATGTTGTCACGGTGTCTGTGGAAGAAGGCAGAGATGTTATCTTACCCTGTTCTCTGGTCGGCACCAACATTGTGTCAAAGCTCTTTGACTGGAAGAAAGTTGGTGAGAAAGGTGAAGGGAAGAAGGATGTGTTCATGTATGATGCAGGCTCTCTCCGTGATAGTGCACGTTCAGGTCAAGATCAGCAGTTCGATGGTCGCGTCTCACATTTTAGAGATGAACTGAAGCACGGCAACGCCTCCATACTCATCACAAAGACCAAGGTGGCTGACAGTGGAGACTACACCTGTGATTTCCTGGAGCCAAGTCAAAGTCTTCAGCCAATTCAAACATCCCACATTAAGCTGCTTGTTTATGGTAAGTTCTCATAATAAGTGACTGGCCCGTAATGTGTTCTCAAAGTGATGTCATCTAAAATGTATTTTGTGATCTCAAAGTATGAAGATCATGTAATGTTCTAATCATGAATCAACCTGAAATCTTTTCCTCTTTTTGCTCTTGCTCTGTTCTTTCAGAGCAGCTTTACTGACTCTGTCTTTCTGCTGTGATCTCTTCTCTGTCTCTGCTCGGTGAGGGAGCTTCTGCTTCTGCTTCTCTGTCTCTGTCTCAACTCAGGTGACTAACACTCTGCTCCACGCTCTAACCTCTACTGAGTTTACATGTTGACAAACTTAAAGCTGGGGTGGAGGATTTTGGGAGAAAATGGCAGTTGGGATAGAGATTTGAATCCAAATACCTCAACCGCTCCACTTGTTCTCTTTGGTCCCTCCCCTATGGTCCCTCCCTGACACGCTCTACACCAACAAAGTCGTGCCAAAGTGAATGGACAGTCCCAACAGCCAATAAGAACGGAGAATCGGAGCCTCGCTCTGATTGGTCAAAGTGTCAGCTCATGATAACTTTGACCAATCATAAATCATAGACCCCAGCTTTAAGTATGTTATTATTATGAATTATTATTCAATGAAAATATTTAAGTCCAACATTTTTTCCTTCCATCTTTCAGCGACACTTAAAGATCGATCAGGAGAAACCCCAGGTCAGTGATGATGTCATTAATATCTCCATCTGTGATGTGCTTTAATTCTCTAGGACTCAGTGTCTCCATGTTGCATATTGTTCACACAGTGTAGCAGGTAAAGTGGGTAAACCCTCTGCATAACTAAAAGTTAAATCGCGGCCTTTCGCGCGGTTATGACCGTACACAAGCACAAATCGCGCTCGCTAGCAAAAAAATCAAGGCCACCCGCGCCCCACCGTTTGAGAATCACTGCTCTACAGTCACAGGACCCCAGTATTGTTTGATAAGACACGTCAGTGGAAGCATGCACATTGCAGATGTAGAAATAAGTGACCTCATCAATCAAGACTAGTGATGGGTATCGTTAGGATTTTCTTGTAACCAACAGCAATACTGACATTGTCTATTGATACTGATAAAAATGTATGTTCTTATTGATTGATACTACATATTTTGAAGACAATATAAAGACATAGCATGAAAAGATTCCACAATTATTTGATGATTCCTTTTTGGCAGAAGTCAAATACTATTGTTGTTACATTTTGATGAAGATGCTTATGTGACTCACTTTTAGCAGCATTTTATTAAATATTCTAAAGTGAGCCCAAACTTTGGATCTGTTTTTCTGACAGTTATGACTGGAAAGCGCAGAAAATAAACACCTATTTACAGTCAAGAATAATCGCAGGTTTCGTCGTCATTATTCAGAATTTGAAAATGATCCTATTTTATAATGAATTAATGTTGCATAAACACCAATGGCAGTATCATTTGTCAAGGAACTCATTGATATTTTGGTACTGACCAGTCTTGAACAGCAACCATTTAGTATAGGTTGTCGATACTAGGGGTGTGAACGTTTACAAAAATGTCTAACCGTGTACACGACGGATTTTTTTTCGTGTACACGGTTAACCGTGACGTCATAGTCCCCGTGCGCCCGCCGTCTTGCAGGCGCGCGTGCACACACACATACGCGTTTGTTCGCCTGTAAAACTATTATTTACTATCTATGCTGTAAACACACAGTTGACATGGACCACGCTCGTTTTTATATACTTTCTATGGTTTACAAACCTCTTATAAAAGGTCCATGGCACACACTCACACACACACACACGTTCGCCTGTCATGTGCGCCGTCATTATCGCGCTTCATTCATTTCCTGATTAATATAGCCTATCGCACATTTCTACGATTTCTACATGTCCACGTTTATGCAGGTTGAACAGGTGTTATAAAGTTTGGGCTACTTACGAGCTTAGTTCACGTCAACCGGGTAACTTTAATCTTTAGGTCATCTTTCATCACTCTTCCGTGGCTGTGAGACGAGCCCCAGCACGGCGACTCCCCCCGTATGTGTGTGTGTGCGCCGATACACACACTCACTCACACACACACACACACACACACACTCGCCAAGAGACAGACAGATTCGGCAGACTAGCCTTTATCATCCCCAATGGCTTTATTAGTGAGGTAAAATCAATAAATGCGTGTCTCCAGAACATAATTAAAAACTTTGAAAAAAAGAAAATTTGAAATTTGGAAAAAAAATTTTAAAAAACGGTTTTCGTTTATTGATTTTTCCTAAACGGTTATGATTACTAAACGGTTACACGTGTACACATGCACACCCCTAGTCGATACCCATTGCTAATCAGGGCTGGCCACTGTTTTCTCCTGAATGTCACATCAAAAGATACTGGTGTTCATAGCTCAGGCTCATAATGCGCTTTTCTGTGTCTTTGTTCCTTTCTCTCAAACACAATGTATTCCACATCCACGAGAAGGGAACAATGGGACATTTTACATTTATAGTTCTGTAATAAGTTTTCATTTTAATAACGTTCACAGGTGCAGCTCCAGAGCCATCCATCAAGACACTGGATCAAACAAAGGATCAGGCTCTGCTGCAGTGTGTTGTTAGAGGAGCTTCTCCCAAACCTGAAGTCCAGTGGCAGGACAGAGCTGGGAACATCATTCCTGCTGAAGAACCACAGGTCACAGAGAGAGAAGGCCGCTACGATGTTACTGCCCGGACCAATGTGACCAAAACAGACCACTACCGCTGTGTAGCCACACAGGAGGAAATCAAACATCAAATCTATTCTGAGACCTTTGTCTATATCGATGGTGAGGATTCTTTCATGATGTTCCATTAAGTTTTCAAAGATCTCTTCAAAATGTTGTTTTTTGTGGCGTACGACCAGGTTGATAGTTACATCAGCTTTTTGTCATGTGTTTCAGTCAAAGTGTGTGAGGACCCATCCAGCAAAGTCGCCATCGGATGGTTGGGCGGTTTTCTTTTGGGAGTTGTAGTTATGGCTGCAGTTCTGCTTGTTCTCCTACTGACGAAGTGCATCACAGTAAACTCCAATAAAGGTAAGTTTATTTAATGTTTCATATCACCGTACTCATAATGTGCAGACATGAACAGAACACACACACACACACACTTATGATATGAAACAGGTTGTCGGTTTTGACTTGAGGCCTCTGGTTCTAATGATTGATCCAATTAGTTAATAAAACACAGTTGATCATTAAGTTCCACCGAACAGACTTAATATGTGAATATTCTTTACTCATGGTTTACACACCAGTGTGTGTTTGAACATGGAGGCCATGTGTCATAATGTAAATGTTCTGGGGAGCTGAGAGATATGGGAGAAGTGAACAGTGTGAGAGCTGGAGACAGTGAGCAGGTTTCAGTAAGATGTTTATCATGATTCAGTTGATGGTCAGAACAGGCATTTAAACAGTTCTGGGAGGAGGCACATCTGTGTGTGTGGGCTGATGTAAAGAGAAGTTGACTTTGTGTTATTTGTTATTTTCTTTGCTGCAGGTTGTAGCTGGTGGAACAGTCCTGATGAGGGAACTCCAGATGAGAAAGGAACACTGGCATCCGGTGAACAAAACGGCACAAAGGGAACTGCTGTGATGGTCTAACACACCCTACACCACTGTTGTAAAGGTGCACATGAACACATATTGTGCACAATGCAAAATTGCCATCTACTGCCTTATATGAGATATTTGAAGAAATTGGTTTAACTAACTAAGTAGTTACAATTTTACAAAACATGGCAGCTGAACATTTCAGCCTCTTAAATGACCAACGAGTCAACAGCTCTGACACAGATCCACAAAAACTAGATTCACAAAGGCTGAATTGGTTTGTTTCCTCGCTTGCGATGTGAATGTCAAAAATTCAAGGCTGTTACAACTGCACTATCATTATTTTTTATTAGAATCACTTTAAAATCGTTGGTCTTTTATCAATGAAGAAAGTGAATAATTACGTTTTTTATAAGTAATTAATAATGTTGAGTTGGGTATTTCTAAAGGATGATATTATTCATATCAACTCCAAATATGCAGCTTCAAAGGCTCAGGGCATCAAAACTAGGGTGGGAGGATGGCCTAGAGGAAAGGGGTTGGATCCCTGGCACCGGACAGGAGGGTGTTTGTAGTAAAACTAGTGGTGGCTGCTATTACATCTACGGTGCCCAAAATCTCTACCATTGTGTCTTTGCAAGACACGACTTAACTCCAGCTTTACTGCTCCAGGGGCACTGTACTATGGCTGACCTTCCGCTCTGAAGTGTAGTAACTTGAGAGGGGATATGTGAAAAGAAAAATTTCACTGTAGCAATTGACTAATAAAGTAGCTAAACTTAACTTAATACAAAAAGGGACTAATGCTCTGAATAGTCAGGTGGCACATCAGACCAGCAGTATGTTTGTGTTTAGATCAGGGGTGTCAAAGATCAAACTTTTTTCACTGAGGGCCACATACAGAAAAATCTACGAAGGGCCGGGCCACTTTGCAAAAATAACACATTTATCAGGACATGTAGCTGCTCTGATGTTTAGTTTCATAGTGTCTTCGTAAATTGTAATCCTTCTTCACGGCAACACTTTCCTTGCACATTAAACAGATACATCCCCCCTCTTGTTAAATGCCATTGATACACCCAGTGTTTTCTGCTTTTGCGTCCAATTTCCAGCTGGGTGAAAATAGTAGCCAGCCGAGATCCCGACCCTCGTAGGGAGGTCCGGGGGTATGCCCCCCCGGGAGATTTTTTTTATGTTTTTAAAGTGAAATGCATGAATCTGGTGCACTTTGATAGGAAAATTAAGAGGCTAAATCTGAAGAATTTTGCATGAAAAAAATGGAGACACTGTGTCAGATGAATTAGAAGCTATTGAAAAAGGACACATAGATTTCACATAATATTAATTTAAAATAAAATATTATGCAGGGTCCTCTGGGATGGGCTTGGTGCTCTTTTTCTTTTATGGGACAAATTTCTCTAATATAATGAGTGCATTTAAATTATTTAAAAATTAAAAGGGCCATATTACATTATATTTTTAAAATTTGTCATGGGCAAATCAATCAGTTTTGACACCCCTGCACTAGTAGGTTAACTAAGAAATGCAAAAGCCCTTTTTTTTTCAAAGGGCCATATTACATTATATTTTAAAAATCGGCCGCGGGCCAATAAAAAGCGGGCCGCGGGCTGTAGTTGGCCCGCGGGCCGTAGTTTGGACACCCCTGGTTTAGATCATGTGATTTGTAATTTGAAAGTTTTTCCTTAAAGCTTGTGAATTGCAAAATCTCAAAACTGTACTTTTGTCACTGCTTTGTGGCAGCTTCTTAACTTGGGGAAACATTTTTTGTAGCTCCTCTTTTATCCAAAGAAAAACTCTTTATGAGATGTGAGTGTGGTTTCCTCAAGTCCTTGGCCAAAGATATGATTCCACTAAACTTAAGCTTTATGTAAATATTTGTTATCGCTCCAGTGTGTGAAATGTTTCAATCTTTTAATGAATGTAAAAGTAACTTATTAACTTATCGTATTAGCACTTATTCCCACTTTATCTTTGCTGTGAAGACAAAGACGAGTCTTGCACATTCAAGCTGTTGCTCGTCATATACATTCTGTTGCTTGAGCTCTTGTCAAATAAAGACGACTCATTTTAACATATAATTCAACACTGGAAAAAAATACTGAGACTGCCAAAATTGAAAAGGTGTAACTATTTCTAGATGTATTTGAGTGAGATCAACATTTGTAATATATTCTTTAGACTACTGATGGCACTTCTCTCAAAATCCAACTAAAAGTATTCTCATTCAGAGCATTTCCATAAATTACTGTAGAAAAAAACTTTTAAGAAGAATTTGGAGCTGTCTCTTTATATTTTCCAGAGCTGTATAGTGAATCTTCTTTATATTATACCATCAGTAACGGTGACTAAACTATAACTTAAGTCTCTTAAGTTATAGTTTAGGATGCTTATTAATGTTGTCTCTGTCATAGAAGTATTTGTGTCTGAATGTATTTCATTCATCTCTTAATCTAATGCTAATAATCATGTTTGAAACATTCCACACATCAGTTACATTTTTTTTATTTTTATATTTAAGTGTTAGTTTTTTTTTTTTTAAGATTATTTTTGGGCATTTTTCAAGCTTTATTAGCCAGTGTGGAGGGACAGAGATGAAATGGGGGAGAGAGGGGAATGACCCGGGCTGGAATTAGAACCCGGGTCTGCTGTAAAGAGGACTGAGCCTCTATGGTACGTGCCCTTACCACGGAGCGCTCTTGTATTTAAGTGTTTTGATGCATTTCTATGTAATGTTGTGAGGGAGTGTTTGATATGTATGCTACAACTTGTGCCTGTCTATTTTCTTCTCAAATGTATCCACTGTGTCTCTCAAAAGACACTCAGAGCTCAGCTGTACAGATCTCAATAGAAGCCATGTTTGTTCAGCTCAGACCTAAAACATTGATCTTCCAGGGTCCAGGCTTGGTGCTATTAGAGATTTCAGAATATATGCTGAGGACACACAATACGATTCAGGTAGCCATAGTTACTTCTTTATGATTAAGTATGCAATATAATGTTCATACGTGCTTTCAACAGCCTTATTAGGATGTGCCATAATGTGAAAACACTGATATCAGGAAGTGACTGTATGAACTGGTTACATTTCACTGTGTCTCAACTTGTTTTTTCTCATCGATCATGTTTCAATAAATATTTTTACTGAAGACGTGTTCCAAGTCTCCTGAAATTTCTTGAAGGCCGAGTTGACCAGCTCAGAAAAAAGATTTTTTTGATTATTGAATACTGTGGATATGTTTTGGTGGTTCGTTGAGGGAATAATGTGTAGCTCAGTAGACAGACAGTAGGACCAGTGTAGAGGGACCAATATTTGTTTTACTTGAAACCCTGAATATAACTCTACAGAAGGCCTTTACCAGCAGGGGGCGCTAATGCAAAGAGGAAGCCAACCGCCAAAAAACAATAACAAAGACGCATGCAGAAGAAGATGCATTCAGGTCTCCTCAGACTGTCCGAATTTTGAATTGTGAAGTCGCTCTTTCAATTTCGGTGTGTTCACGTGCTCTCAAGTCTGAAAGTAGAATTTTTTTTAACAACAACAAAAAAACATCAACATTTTATTTAGTTTAACCTTCATGTATATACTACAAGTAATATCATATAGACACGGCACACGGGGGTTTCATTCTCGAGGGAGACCCGTTAGACATAGACAACAGTGGCCTAACATAACGTTATAGACAGACATGTTATTGTTTCATGAGTTCAAACAAGTCAGCTCATTTTAACATCCATGTTGTTGACGTATATGACAGCTAGTCGGGCCCTTTTATATACTATAGTATCTATGGTCGGGCCCTAAAATCTTTACCGAGTTTTATATACTATCTATGGTTTCAACAGAGTTTTTGTTCCGTTCATGTATTTTCCAGGAACTCGTTATTCCGACGTTTCCGACACCCATGAATGCAACATCACATAGCCTACTGCGAGGCTGTGTTTTTTATATGAGACTTTTAACTCCGGCCTAATGCGTAGGCTAGGTTTCATTTTAACATAAGCAGGGGTCTTGGGGTACTCCTGCCGATTTCGTGCATTCTGGTGAACTTCCATGCACTAATTTGTGTCTTCTGTATTTATTTACGGTGGACATGTCTTAATTTCTGTAAAGGAAAAGACAACAGGCTCGCAGTGACACAAATATAATTAAATATTAAGCAATAAGGCTCTCAGGCATTCTGTATTGCATTCAAATATTTATTCTCCTGTATTTTTCAAAACTTTCTGCACATTGAAGACGTACGTATCACCTTTTTGAGTGTTTTTTTGTGGACTCATGACGCATCAGCAGTGTTAACTATTTTGACACTTTACATTGGAAAATGGCAAAAGTTAAAAAACAGATAGCCTAATGGTTGGTAGCATACACCCTTACACACTTGACACAATCTAATTCACCCTGAAGCTGAGAAAGTGCATCATATTGGGCTTAACAAGCTATCTACAATTTACGTTAGGCCACACATCGCACTGCCCAAGGTTGACTTGCCGTCTGTCTGCAAAGGAGGCAGAGTCAGAGCCATGTACGGAGCATAAATAATAGGCGTAGCGAGCCGAATGTCAGCAAGTTTAAGATGGTACAGTCCATTGTAGGGGTGTTTGAAATCATTGGGAAATATATTAAACATTAGGAAGGATATACAGTATCTCACAAAAGTGAGTACACCCCTCACATTTCTTCACATTTTTCTTTATTTCTTTCCATGGGACAACTCTGAATAAATGACACTTTGATACAATGTAAAGTAGTCAGTGTACAGCTTGTATAACAGTGTAAATTTACTGTCCCCTCAAAATAACTCGACACACAGCCATTAATGTCTAAACTGCTGGCAACAAAAGTGAGTACACCCCTTTGAAAAAATTTACAAATTGGGCCCAAAGTGTCAATATTTTGTGTGGCCACCATTATTTTCCAGCACTGCCTTAACCCTCTTGGGCATGTAGTTCACTAGAGCTTCACAGGTTTCAACTGGAACCCTCTTCCACCCATTCATGACGACATCTCGGACCTGGTGGATATTAAAGACCTTGCGCTCCTCCACCTTCCGTTTGAGGATGCCCCAACAATGCTCAATAGGGTTTAGGTCTGGAGACATGCTTGGCCAGGCCATAACCTTTACCCTCAGCTTTTTTAGCAAGCCACTTGTCGTCTTGGAGGTGTGTTTGGGGTCGTTATCATGTTGCAATACCACCCTGCGGCCCAGTTTACGAAGGTTGAGTGCACATGGTCAGCGTCGTACACAGAGGTTGGCTTTGGAAAATAGACGCATGAGTGCTGCCAGCATTGCTGAAGGGCTTGAAGGGGTGGGGGGTCAACCTGTCAGTGCTCAGACCATACGCCGCACTCTGCATCATACTGGTCTGCATGGCTGTCGTCCCAGAAGGAAGCCTATTCTAAAGATGATGCACAAGAAACCCCACAAAAAGTTTGCTGAAGACAAACAGACTACAGACATGGATTACTGCAACCATGTCCTGTGGTCTGATGAGACCAAAATACATTTATTTGGTTCAGATGGTGTTAAGAGTGTGGAGCGGCAACCAGGTGAGGAGTACAAAGACAAGTGTGTCTTGCCTAGAGTCAAGCATGGTGGTTGGAGTGTCATGGTCTGGGGCTGCATGATTGCTGCCAGCACTGGGGATCTACAGTTCATTGAATTCTAACATGTACTGTGACATACTGAAGCAGAGCATGATCCCCTCCCTTCATAAACTGGGCCGCAGGGCAGTACTGCAACATGATAATGACCCCAAACACCCCTCCGAACGACCACTGGCTTGCTAAAGAAGCTGAGGGTAAAGGTTATGGACTGGCCAAGCATGTCTCCAGTCTTAAACCCTATTGAGCATCTTTGGGGCATCCTAAAACGGGAGATGGAGGAGCGCAAGGACTCTAATATCCACCAGCTCCTTGATGTCGTCATGAATGGGTAGAAGAGGGTTCCAGTTGCAACCTGTGAAGCTCTAGTGAACTACATGCCCAAGAAGATTAAGGCAGTGCTAGAAAATAATGATGGCAAAACAAAATATTGACACTTTGGGCCCAATTTGGACATTTTTTCTTAGGGGTGTACTCACTTTTGTTGCCAGCAGTTTAGACATTAATGGCTGTGTGTCGAGTTATTTTGAGGGGACAGTAAATTTACACTGTTATACAAGCTGTACACTGACTACTTGACATTGTATCAAAGTGTCATTTATTCAGTGGTGTCCCATGGAAAGATATAATGAAATATTTGAAGAAATGTTAGGGGTGTACTCACTTTTGTGAGATACTGTATATGTTATATATGTTATTTTCACCTCTTTTGAGGCATAGGGGTTGTGCTTTATTACTTTTTTTAGGGGGACACATGTACCTCTACTAGTTATTTGGGGGGGGGGGGAGGACACATCCGCTGCACCCCTCCTACGATTATGACTCCGGCTAACAAAGCCAACAACAGCTACTTTAGTTTCACTTTAGTCTCCTCAGCGCAGCGTCCATGGTGGTTCGCTAGCCTAGCAGCACCTTTATTTTTACTCCATTATTACTTCCAGACAACATGTTAGGTGTCAGAGTGAAGTTGACAGCACTGTGTGTTTGTCTGCTGTCAGCGTGTGCAACATTACAAGACGGTAAGAAAACTATAACGTCTGTGTGCTCACGCCATCGACGCTGTCTGATGTTTGATGCGAGACAAGACTGGTTCAGATCATATTGTAAATGATTGTTAAAGCTGTCAAATAGCGTATCAGAGATTGGTTTATGGTTTGTGTTGCAACATTGCCTTTAAAAGAACTTAAAATGAGCTATCGACGTTGTTTCGATATTGGGTGTTCCCGCTCCTCTTCTGCCGTGGAAGTGAAAGTAAATGTGTGGATTAACTTAATACTGATTACTTTTAATATTTGTAATTATCCATGTTGATTGTTTATCATTTTAAGTCATTATTGGTTATTATCTTTACAGTCTGTGGTTCTTATTAGGCTGGAATCAGGAGCTGCGCCTCCTACAATTCTCAATTCAACTATTTCCCTCCCAGAGCAAAGTATTACATTCACGCTAAAAAAATAATGTGACCAGGGGTTCCGACAGAAGGATAAATAAGAATTCTTAAAAGTCATTAAGTTAGTTAAACTAAAAATAAGTATTTGGATTAAAGCTTTGTTGTGGTGATTATTTACGAGGAAGGAGGCTGTAAATCTTGGTTAAATTTAAACGTACAATACTCAAAATAGTGTGTTTCTCTGCTGTTATCCTCACACTGAGCCCCCGGTCTAAAACAAGTTAGAAAAAGGACAAACCAGATCCACTGCTACAGAGGCTGTGTCACGTGACTCATCATCTCATAAAGGTTTAAACAAACTGAAATGATTCCAGTATGAAACATATCCATAAATAATCTGACTACTAGTACTGACTGATTATCTATCTATCTATCTATCTATCTATCTATCTATCTATCTATCTATCTATCTATCTATCTATCTATCTATCTATCTATCTATCTATCTATCTATCTATCGTGATGGCCAGATGACGCTTTTTGAAGCCTTAAAGCTATTCTTACCTTTGTATGGTTTTTACACTTATTTTAAATGACTTTAAAATGGTATAAATAAGGTTTTTACACTCTAAAATGCATGGTAGACCCACCAGGAATAAAAAGAAACAATTATTTCAGTCTCATAATATTAGGTGAAAACTACCGATTTGATTGGCCGACAGACCTGTCTGTTTTCCCTGCTTCTGTATGGCGCACTCTGCGCGCGTCATCAAGGCGCGTCCTCAAGTAGAGGGTTTGTTTTGATTCTACGGCAGACAGTAGCGAGTAGCGACTGAACATGGAAGACCAAAGTGGATCACTGAACCAGCCGCTCCGAAGGAAAAAACGACAAGTTTAGCAGAAAAGGCCACAAGAAAGAAGGAGCTTGATGCTGCAAGAGGAAAAACTCGGATAAACATCGGGTCTGCTTTTGTGAAATGGAGGGAACTTATGAAGCAGCAGCCCGAGCTAACAACGGACGAAATGGTGGCGGAGTTCCTGCTGGAAAGGTATTTTTTATTTTGCATAACCTAACCTACAACCTCATATAACCTTACGATTCACCATTTGTTGCAGCCACTTACCGGGATCACGTATAGCATAATGCTAACGGACCTACCGTTAGCTCCAGCTAATGAGGCAGTTTGCTCGGGAAATAAAGACATATTCTCCGCTTACAGTCTTCCTCACCGTTTCACACAGCACTAGTGTGCTTTAAATTGTTTTGGCTCATTGACACACACATTCATACACCGAAGGCAGCAGTTAGCAGGGTGCTAACTGTCCATGTGTGTAAATCATAGTAGGCTACGTGATATCATATCCGTGTTTGTCGCTGTTTCCATGTTCAGTACGCACAGTTTATCATAATTTAACTTTCTGCTACAACCCGCCAACTCACGTTAATATTTGTGTGTGTGTGTGTGTGTTTTAGTTACGGAAATACAACGTCGACACCAATAAGACGTGGTTTTAAGAGGCCTCCTCCGCCAGCATTGTCCACCATTGCAGAATCAATTTCAGAACGGTAAGCCTTGTTTGTTAATGTTATTGTCTGCCCATCAACTTGGATCACACATGTTTTTTTGTTTTGCGATGATGACGTGAAAAAGTAAATTGTTAAAAGTGATACGTTATTGGTGTGTAATCAAGCCTAGAGCTTATGCTAAACAGTTTCCCTACCCCCATCAGAACATGAGAAATGTAACTGATGTTTCCAGAACACTATAAATCATCTCTACTCATGTGCTGTGTGGTAACAACAGCAACGTATCTAATGTTGTGAAAAATGCCCATTATTTTTTTCCGGTATACATCTGTAGAGAGGAGGATTTCTCTGTTCATGGAGTGGAGGCTTTGCACAGCTGCTCACCAGAGACCTCACTTCACACAATACAAACAAGGTACAGTTATCAAATGTTTAAAAATAACATATTTTTAAAGTGAACAGACATTTTATTCACTCATCCAAACTTAGAATTACGTAACACTGACTTCTCTTTCTGATTTCCTAAATGCAGTGTTACATCAGCACATGAAAGATTGGGTGACATCAATGAGGACGAATTCAATGATATTACAAACTCTATGTAAGTGTTTTCAAGGACAGAAGATGAGACTTTTCATGATATTTTCTGGTTTATTATTTCTGTAAATGTGTAACATAATGTAACTGGGGTTGTCTGTCATCAGCCTTGACTATGCTGAAGAGGATGATGACGATGACTACAATGAGGATGAATACGATCCTTCTTGGCATCCAGACATGGAGGCGCAATCAGAGTTGCTGCCGGAAGAGGAGGACACTGCAGAGGAAGACTCTGAACAGAAAAACAAAGACAGAAAATGTTTTAACTTTATAAGAATATCAGGGTGAAGAGAGACATAGGAACACTTTTGCATATATATATATATTTTTTTTACTATAAATCAGATCTCTGAAATTATTCTGATGAAGCTGAAATTCTAGATCAAAAGAATAGCAAAATGTGTTTCCAATATCTCTGCCAAGTTTGAATATTATGTAGTGAGGCAGAGCAAAATAACAAGAATTCATGTTATTCGATGTATTTACACAGAACTCACTGTATTTAAAACTTTGTGTTATTTGGCTGCTGGTTATATAGGTTTTTGTCATACTGGAATAATAGTGGTAGTGTTGGATTCATCAGGGGCTTAGCTTTCATATAAGGTGAATGAACCATCGGAGAAATGGAAATGTGGAGAGTGGGTTGAGTTTCTGACGCTATTCAGATTTTGATATTTGATAATAAAATGCTTGGTGTTGGAGTTGTGTTTGGTCTGTGTGAAAATGATTTATATGTGCTTGTAGAGGAGTTGCTTCTTTTTCATTTTATGTGCAGTATGACTTCTTCTACATAAATAGGGCAGTGTGTTATTACTCTTGCTGTGGAGAACTCCCCAGGATCCCACATGTTGGACCCAAATGTCTATTTATTATGAAGTTCAAGCTTTCGACATTGAAGCATAATGTTTAGAACAGAGTGATAAAGTTAACCACGCGGTAGCCGTTAGAAGTTTAACCCGTAACCGACGTTACACTAAAAACAAGCTGAGACCGCTTATTAGCTAACATTATCATGCGTGCAAAAAAAATATGGTAACTAAAAACATAAAGCAAGTAAATGGTGAACTGCATATAACAACCATTGAACTGAAACATATATATGTGTAAATGTATATGACTTACCGGTGCTTCTGAATCCGACTCCATTGTTTTGCTTTGGTAAACAAAAACTCACGTGCGCGCTCGGAGGCAGTGTATTGCAAGTCTGCTTGTCGCTCGGAGGCAGTGTATTGTAAGTCTGCTTGTGTGAATAAAGTTTTCAAAAAAAAAAAAAAAAACGGGGCTGAGAATGAGGGGGTGGGGCTGCATTGGAGGAAGGCGGGATATTATGATTGTGCTGAAATGCTCAAACTCAAATCCCTCCGAACTGCTTTAAAGCCAGATGGTTCACAAAAAAGTTCATTTCTCGAGGCTTCATTTGAACCGATTTGAACACAATACAACCCCCCCTGCTGGTCAAACAGTTTTAAATAGCCAGATCATTCTATCAATTTGTAATACACTCAATACTGTCCTGCAACAGTGCAGCCATGGGAATGAGTGACAAGTAAATAAATCAATACATCTCAGTAAATGCATTTCATGTATTGTTCATGTATTAATTCGTATAAATACAACTTATATTTAGTTTGGTGTATTATTATGGGTATGAAACATGATAATGCATATACGTACATCTAATAAATCTATCAATAAATATTTTTTGTCAAACTTTGAATTACTCATAATGACAGGAATAATTATTTTCAAACTGTCGCAGTGTTATAACAAGGTAAGGGGCAGTGAATGTGCTTGTGCAACTTAAGGATTTGATTAATTTTTATTGAGAAACAAAATTTGTTCCACTGTGCTGGGGTTCAGACAATTTCTCCTTTTGGAAACATCTTCTCCTGCTTTGGAGAACACTCTTTCACATGGCACAGATGAGGCAGCAGTGCACAAGAAAGTCACAGCAAGTTGATCTATCTATCTATCTATCTATCTATCTATCTATCTATCTATCTATCTATCTATCTATCTATCTATCTATCTATCTATCTATCTATCTGACTGATCTTCATATAAACCGGAGAATGTGTTCTGTGACTTTCTGATTGTAAACCTGAATAATGATTGAAACATGTTTCCTCTTTAGATGCTGTCACAGTTGAAGAAGGAAGAGATGTTATTTTACCCTGTTCCCTCAGCACCAAGGAGAACATTGAGTTAAAGCTCTTTGACTGGAAGAAAGTTGAAGGGAAGAAGGAGGTTTTCCTCTATGATGGAGGCGTTCATTACAATAACGGCCGTGGCGGACAGGACCCACAGTTTAAAGGACGAGTTTCACATTTTCAACATGAACTGACAAAAGGCAACGCTTCCATTCTCATCAGGAATACAAAACTCGCCGACAGTGGAGACTACACCTGTGATTTTCCACGTCTCGAGCCAAGACAAACGTTCAACATCCAGCTGGTTGTTTTCAGTGAGTGCTATAATTATGAATGTTTCACAGCTTCATCCGTACAAGGACAAATGTATTTCATGAAGCTGCACAGATCAGTATTTTTATGATCATTTTAATGTTTCCTTTATTTAACCAGAGACCCTTAGAGACCGATCAGGAGAAACCCTAGGCCAGTGATGATGTCACTACATAACTAAAGGTTAACAAACTTCAGAAGTCAGTTAGTGATCACTTAGCTATAGGGGAAGGTGGGGTGATTTGTGCATTTTGGAAGATGCAAAACCCCTTGTTTCTAGAAAACCGTGGAAGAAATTGGAAATGTGACCACATATTTAAGAAGAGCCATCCATTTGACTCATCCTGTAAAGAAGGGAGACACAAGGAATAAGATATAAGCACATTTAAGCTCAAAAAACTGTGTTTTGCCTTTCAAAGTAAAATTTCCATGATCAAGGTTTTTTGATTATTGTGTCTGAACAATTATAGACACGTTTGAAAACATTTGACACATGTTTAGTGCTTTGGTATGCTACACTTTGAGTCTATATAGTTAGCACAATGTCAACCCTAAATTGCTGCATCATGCCTATTATCCAAAATTCTGGGGATGGGGTGATTTGTGCGCAAGGGCCTGGGTGAGTTATAAGTAAGTAAGTAAGTAAAATGTATTTATAAAAGCACATTTATGACAGTTTGCACTGTCCAAAGTGCTGTACATAGTGCATTCAGTAGGTAAACAATGAAGGTACAATAACAATAACCAAAATAAAAGACGTAAAGCCCATACATCCACATAAACACAGATAGTAGTGCAGAGGTAAGATAGTTAATGGGGAGGAAACACCAGGGTGTACATATGGGTTTTGAGCCTTGATTTAAAGGCAGAAATGTAGGGGGAATCACATTTGTCAGGTGGCAGTTGGTTCCACAAGCACGGAGCAACTAGTGCAAAGTACATTTCTGAGAGTTGTGCCAGTGGCATGGCTGTATACGCTGGTCACCAAAAGAAAGTGATTGTCTACAGTAGCTCAGAAGAGAGTGACATCTCAATTCCACTTAACGACACCACTGATGAGAGTTCAGATGGCCAGAAAGATGATGATGGTGACTACGTGGCGTGATTTGTGCGTCAAGACAACTTTTTTTCCGAAAGCTATATTTCTTAAACAGTTTATTCCAGATCCAAAGTTTTTATTGCCAGGGATGCACAACATCCTGAAATATATGTACATATTTGAGTTGGAGACATAACTGTCAAGGCCTCACTTTAAAATCACTTTGAGTAAAAAGTTGCACAAATCACCCCACCTTCCCCTATATTATATACGGGGTCTCCAAGCTCATGTTGGGCTTTCTGTTGATTTGTGTTGGAGAGAAGAACAGAATGTATGTTATCATAAACTAATGGCGCTTTTCCACCACATGGTATCAGCTCAACTCGACTAAACTCAACTCGCATTTTTGGCGTTTCCACCGCAATTTCATGGTACCTGGTACCTGCTAGTGGCTGCTTTTTTAGTATCGCCTCGCTCTAGGGTCCAAGCGAGCTGAGCCGATGCTAAAAGGTGACGTCGGCAGACGGCCGGCCGCTGATTGGCCAGAGACTACCGTCTGGCCAATCAGTGGCCGGCCGTCTGCCGGCTTCCTTCTGTTGATTATTCTCCCTATGATTCTCAACAACTCTCCGGGACTTTTATGTGTATTTTGTCTCGCCGCGTGCAGCCTTCTTTGGCTCTCTTTCATTTGATTTGCATCACAGACCCGATTTTTTTCTCTCCATATATTCGCTAAGCTCACCCAGTGTTGGTTGTTGGGGAAGTTACTTACATACGAGAGGAGACATGTAGGGCAGCTAGCAGCTAGGCTAAATAGTAGCCAGCTGGGACAGACATGATAGCGAGCGATTACATTACAAGCCTCGGACTGCACTGATTACCTCAATAAAATATTCAGGCTGAGACACGGCTTGCATTTGAAAACACGTATCCTGAAACAAGCACTTAACAGTCAACATTATCATGCCCGTGTTTACGTGCATAGGGATGTACGTGACGAATCCCTACAGCTGACTGTGTGGCAGTCACACATCAGGACACAAACCCTCCCTTTTAACGGCCCGTAGCAATATTCTTCTACTTCTTTTAGCAAACAGATACAAGGGGGAGTATTTTCTTAAACATTTTTCATCCGTGTTTTTGGCGGTTGGTTCAGTTAATAGTGCAACAACTGCTCGTAATTTCTGCTTTGCTACTTGACTCCGGAGTTGGCTTTCTGCCCCTTTGTATGACGACCCCGCCCACGTCCAGGAGGTACTATTTGCGGTGGAAAACCACCCGTGCTGCTACCAAACCAAGTTAAACTGAGTCGAGTTGAGTCGAGTCGAGCTACATTTGCGGTGGAAAAGCGCCATTAATCATCTTTTTGTTTATGTTTGCAGGTGCAGCTCCGAAGCTGTACATCACCACACTGCGTCAAACAAAGGACGGAGCTCTGCTGCAATGTGAGGTTCTTGGTGCTTCTCCTAAACCTGAACTCCAGTGGAAGGACAGAGCTGGGAACATCATTCCTGCTAAAGAACCACAGGTCACAGAGAGAGGAGGCAGATATGATGTCATTCTACAAGCTACTGTGAGGAAGACAGATCAGTACCGCTGTGTATCAACACAGGAGGAAATCCACCATCAGACTGATGCTGAGACCTTTGTCTATATCGAAGGTGAGATTTTTCCTGTGCTCTGCTCATTGTTGGATACTCTTAGTTGTTAATTGTAGTTTTTTTTTCATATGTATTTTAATCGTAGTCATTGCTGGGCGGTACGACAAATAACTAATATCACAATATTTTCCCAAATTATATGGTTTCACGGTATATTAGGGTATTCATTTATTTTTGCATGATTGGGCATAGGAACGAGCGTTTTTCATTATTAACATACTCAGTGAACGTTAGTGTATTGCTCGTACTGTGTAAAAGACGTTACTGCACGGGTCCTACAAGGCAGGGGATGTATGTATTGCCCTTTAGGGTGCGCAGAGCCTAAAGGCTGAAAACCCAACCACTGTGTTATAAAAAGCTAATGCTACTGCTGGCTGTACCCGCGGTGCAACAGTGAAAAGGGTCCCCCTCTCAATAGAGAACACATCCCAAGTGAGACCCTTCACCATGGTTTAAACCTTTGTTTCAGCTGTTCTCTGGTATATGTGAGAAATATCATATGCAAACTTTACACCGGAATTCGGTATGAGCCGCTATGCCGCCCAACACTAACTGTTGTTTTGTTTTGTGTAGTCTATGGTCAGTGAGCTGTCCATGGTATTCAGTTACACTCTGAGTTTCATCAGCTCTTTGTCATGTGTTTCAGACTGCTCCAGCAGAGTGGCCATCGCATGGTCGGTCGGGTTTCTGTTGGGATTTTTGGCTGCAGCTCTGCTTATTCCCATACTTCAGATGTGCATCATAAGACACCGTAATAAAGGTACGTTTATTAAATGTATCACCGTAATTATAATATACTGACATGAACAGAACACTGTGACTGTCTGTCTCTGTCACATATGAACCAGTCTGTTGGTTTCTAACATGAGGCCTCTGGTTCTAATGATTGATCCAATTAGTTAATAACACAGTTATGAATGTATCATCAAATCTCCTCATAAAGTCCCATCAGACAGACTGACTGTGTGAATAAGCTTTACTCATGGTTTACACACCAGTGTGTGTTTGAACATGGAGGCCATGTGTCATAATGTAAATGGTCTAGGAGAAGTGAACAGTGTGAGAGCTGGAGACAGTGAGCAGGTTTCAGTAAGATGTTTATCATAATTCAGTTGATGGTCAGTACAGGTGGAAGCTCAACTGATGTGAAATGTGAAAGATGAGATGATTACATTTGAATGAATGAATGATTTTATTTATTTTTTTGACCATTTTGATATAAAAACATGAACAGCACTCTGTCACACATTAAAGTACATAAACTAGCCAGGGAGGGACAGACACAAAAAAGCCCGAAGGCTTATTTCCATTGTGGTCCCTGTACACAAAACATACACAACATATACACGTACATAAAAATCACACACACAACAATGACCCCCACTAAGGCAAGCCTAATTATGCCTAAGCCATTTTTTTTAGGGCCTTTTTAAAATTGCCTAAACTCCCGACCACCTTGAGTGCTCCCGGTAACCTGTTCCACAGTGCAGCACCCGTATAAAAAAAGGAATCCTTTCCCATGTTGGTCCTGAGTGGTACAAAATCAGTGGTGCTCCCCCTAGTGGCATGTGTGTGAACTTCACTTACACCATTAAAATAGTTTCTAAAATATTTGGGAACATCCCCATTTAAAATCTTATATACCATACACAGTTTAATCTGAGATACACGATCAACAACTTTCAACCAACCCAACCTCTCAAAGTGGGAAGATTCCAGATGAGTTCTCATCTTAACAATAGTTCTGGGAGGGGGCACGTCTATTTGTTTGGACCATAAGAATAACTCATGTATAATAGAGAAGTGACTTTGTGTTATTTGTTATTTTCTTAGGCTGCAGGTTGGATCTGGTGGAAACGTCCTGATGAGAGAACTCCATATGAGATGGGAACACTCTCATCCTGTGAACAAATCGGCATGAAGGGAACTGCTCTGACGGTGGTCTAACACACCCTACACCACTGTTGTAAAGGTGCACATGTACACATATACTGTTCATTGCAAATGTGCCGTCTACTGCCTTATGTGAGATATATTTGTAGAGCTTGTTCAGTTTTGCCTTAAAATACCAAAACATTCTAATGTTCAGCCTCCTAATGCCCAACGAGTCAACAGCTCTGACACAAATCAACACAAACTAGATTCACAAAGGCTGAATTTATTTGTTCCCTCGCTGACAATGTGAATGTCTTCTATTTTGCTGCCTTTTATACCAAAATTTCAGGGCTGTTGCACCCGCACTATCATTGTATTTTTAGTTACATATTTAAGAAAATGTTGTTTATGATCATTCAGTTTATTCGAAAGCGGGCCATGGATGGTGGTGATTGGAGGCAAGGATGTGATCAGATATTTTAATTGGTTTGCTTATTAGTAATGTTGAAAACGATGTGTTTCATGGAGCCTTGATCTTGTTCACTGTCATGGAGTTGTTATTTTTATTCTATTTTTTTTATATTAATGCCACTATTGAGTTCAAGCCCCTGTAAACCCAAATATACAAAATCCTGAGCCATTCAGGTAGGGATTTTCATGATAGGAAATCATCTGAAAAGAATTATAGACGTATTTATTATCTAAATGAAAGATATTCTCATTTGATACTTACAAACATACACAAAAAAATAAAAAAAAAAGCTGTTAAAAAGTTGTTACACCCATGTAGCACTTACATGTGGCACTTTGTAGTTTAGTTCATGTGAAGCTATAGCACTGAAGTGATTCTTGTTGTTCTGAGTTTGTACCTTCATGGATGAATGCACTTAATGGAGGTCGCTTTGGATAAAAGCCTCAGCTAAATACAATGTAATGTAAATGTTTTAGTATTTTGTTGATTTGGCAATTGGCAGCTTCCAATGGTGCGATGGAGAGAGTGATAATGAAAGCGGCAGTTGTGTGACTTTAGTTTGTTAGTTGTGATTGATGGTGTTGAGTTGGATGTTTAGAGGATGATATTGTTCATATCAAATCCATATGAGGCTTCAAAGGCTCAGGCTCCTTAATCACAATGGGACCTGCAGATCCTTGGCTCTCGGTCTATTAAAATATACACAAGCATCTCACAAAATTAGAATATCAGGGGAATTCATTTTTTCCCCAATTATTTAATTCAAAAAGTATAGATTCATTACACAAATTGTGAAATATTTCAAGCATTTTATTTGGATCAATACAGCTCACAAAATCTAGTATATTTTAAATAAATCGCAGAATTTTTTTCCCATAATATTCTAATTTTGTTGGATGCAACTGTATATTTTGGGTCTCGAATCCCATACTTTTTCTTTTTACTTTCTGCAGCTGTCCATAAAAGTATGTACCCTTGCATGTAGTGTGCACATCATTGGGACATACTATTATAAAATGTCCTAAAGTTTAATGTCAGTGAAGTTAGGATTGTGAACTTGTTTTTCTAGCTCCTCTTTAAGTTTGGATCTCCAGATAAGCTGTTGATGACATATGGTTATGGTTCCTTAAAAAGGTCCTTATAGGCATATGATGCCACTCAACTTAATGCCACTACGAGTAAGTCGGCACGTTGGCGACACCTTTGAACAAAAGCGGTAGTATTTTAACGACGCCAGCTGTCGTGAAGCTGTTTTCTAGCTCGTGCAGGGAGTGCAAGATTCAAATAATCAGGAAGCAATATGGTGCGTGTCCGTGTGTTGAAAGTGTGGAGGGCACCGGACTCTTTTTGGCTCTGTGAGTCTATGGGTGACACAGCATCAGCTAATGGCAGTAAGTGCTAAACACACCTGATTGCAATGAGTTGATGCATTGTCACCTCTCACGGAGCTGAACGAGTCCGTGTCCTCACACCAAGCGAATGAACGAGAGATGGCAGTTAGTTAGTATGGATCACGATGAGGTAATGTGTTTATGTTGTAAATAATGACTATTTCAGATGAATAATGGTCATCTGATGATGCTGGTGAGGCAAAGTAAACTTTGTTTTAGTAGGCTACCGCTCATTCATTTAGGAGTAAACACTGCAGTCTAGGTTCGCTGCGTGAAATTGTGTATACGTTGCTTGGCAACGCCCTCCTGCCCGCCTATCACTCTCCCTTTTAGCTTTTCTTCATTGCATTTTCTTTTTTTTATTTGATGGTTCAGCCCCGTTATCAGTCATTATGACGACAAATAACTGTCTCAAACAAGGCTCCCGCTCCCCTTCCCTCACCTGGAGCCATAGGCTTCTCAAATCGCGTTCCTGCGCCGCACTGAAATCTGCGACCAATACGGATATGTGACCATAGAGCATGCACGCGTGAACCGAAAATCGGACTGGGTGTACGACCAGATCAAATGCAGTAATAAAAACTATATAAAAAAGTCTTTCTTTGCACAGATGGTCTCGTTTGCTGTTAAAGGTAATTTATGATTATGAGAGGAAACATGAGGCTGTTTAAAAGATATTTAAATGTTACTCGTTGCTGCTTTAACTTGTCTCAGAAAATCACTTATTATTCCCACTTTATCTTTGCCATGAAGAAGAGTCTTCTAGATTCAAAGCTGTTGCTCATATTGATGTTGTTGCTTGAGCTCTTGTAAAATAAAGACGACTCATTATTACACAGCTCTGGGGTAAAATAGAGACCAGACCACCAGAAATGATGACTTTCTCTGGTTTTACTATTTAAAGATATGTGTTTGTGTAAAATTAACATTCATATTTTATTCATTCTTTAGATTATTTCTAATTCTAATGAAAAATATTGCCTTAAGGTCATTTTCATTGATTAATGTAGAGATGCCGATTTTAGATTTTCCCCTCCAGATCTGTATAATGAGCCTTATTGTACATTCTTTCATTGTTACTAAAGTAGAACTTTAGTCTCCTAAGTTGTAGTTTTTTGTAACTGTCTCAGTTACCGGAATATTTGCATTCAAATATTAACTGTATTCATTGAATATCCTCTTATGTCCTGAATCTCGTGTGAACAATGCTTAGAAGTATTGCAGCCAGCTATATTTCTGTTTTTTGAACTATATTATTTTGATGCGTGTGTGTGTGTGTGTGTGTGTGTGTGTGTGTGTGTGTGTGTGTGTGTGTGTGTGTGTGTGTGTGTGTGTGTGTGTGTGTGTGTGTGTGTGTGTGTGTGTGTGTGTGTGTGTGTGTGTGTGTGTGTGTGTGTGTGTGTGTGTGTGAGAGAGAGAATGGGTGTGTCTGACTTAATGGGTCCAAAAACAATGTAAAACGTTTTGAGTCTGTAAAGAAACGGGAACAAGCGCTTTATAATTGGAGTCAATTTACCATTTATTTTTTTATGATTATGTATCCAATCCTTTTCAATAACCTTATTTGGATGTACCATACTGCTTGTATGCCAGAAGTGCTTTATGTGTATAGCATGAGGTTAAATCACTGATCAGGGAGTGACTGTATGAACTAGTTACATTTCACTGTGTCTCAACTTGTTTTGCTTGTTCAAGTTTCAATAAATATTTTTACTGAAGACGTGTTCCAAGTCTCCTGAAACTTCTTGAAGGCCGAGTTGACCAGCTCAGAAAAATGATTCTACAGACAGGCAGGGGATCATGAGGAGATATTCAGTGGGTGGTAGGATGTCCTAGAGCAGGGGTGTCCAAATTTATTGGCCCGCGGCCGATTTTAAAAGTATAATGTAATAGGGGAAGGTGGGGTGATTTGTGCAACTTTTTACTCAAAGTGATTTTAAAGTAAGGCCTTGACAGTTATGTCTCCAACTCAAATATGTACATATATTTCAGGATGTTGTGCATCCCTGGCAATAAAAACTTTGGATCTGGAATAAACTGTTTAAGAAATATAGCTTTCGGAAAAAAAGTTGTCTTGACGCACAAATCACCCCACTACGTGGGGTGATTTGTGCGTCATTGTGTCACAATGACAAAGTCACCATCATCATCTTTCTGGCCATCTGAACTCTCATCAGTGGTGTCGTTAAGTGGAATTGAGATGTCACTCTCTTCTGAGCTACTGTAGACAATCACTTTCTTTTGGTGACCAGCGTATACAGCCATGCCACTGGCACAACTCTCAGAAATGTACTTTGCACTAGTTGCTCCGTGCTTGTGGAACCAACTGCCACCTGACAAATGTGATTCCCCCTACATTTCTGCCTTTAAATCAAGGCTCAAAACCCATATGTACACCCTGGTGTTTCCTCCCCATTAACTATCTTACCTCTGCACTACTATCTGTGTTTATGTGGATGTATGGGCTTTACGTCTTTTATTTTGGTTATTGTTATTGTACCTTCATTGTTTACCTACTGAATGCACTATGTACAGCACTTTGGACAGTGCAAACTGTCATAAATGTGCTTTTATAAATACATTTTACTTACTTACTTACTTATAACTCACCCAGGCCCTTGCGCACAAATCACCCCATCCCCAGAATTTTGGATAATAGGCATGATGCAGCAATTTAGGGTTGACATTGTGCTAACTATATAGACTCAAAGTGTAGCATACCAAAGCACTAAACATGTGTCAAATGTTTTCAAACGTGTCTATAATTGTTCAGACACAATAATCAAAAAACCTTGATCATGGAAATTTTACTTTGAAAGGCAAAACACAGTTTTTTGAGCTTAAATGTGCTTATATCTTATTCCTTGTGTCTCCCTTCTTTACAGGATGAGTCAAATGGATGGCTCTTCTTAAATATGTGGTCACATTTCCAATTTCTTCCACGGTTTTCTAGAAACAAGGGGTTTTGCATCTTCCAAAATGCACAAATCACCCCACCTTCCCCTATGGCCCTTTTTTAATTTTTTTTTTTTCCCACATTTCCCCTCAGAACCGGCCCAACGACTCTGAGGGGAAGAGTGTCTGTTTGATTTGCAAGGAAAGTGTTGCCGTGAAGAAGGATTACAATTTACGACGACACTATGAAACTAAACATCAGAGCAGCTACATGTCCTGATAAATGTGTTATTTTTGCAAAGTGGCCCGCACCTTTGTAGATTTTTCTGTATGCGGCCCTCAGTGAAAAAAGTTTGGACACCCCTGGCCTAGAGGAAAGAGGGCCGACCAGTAACCATGAGGTCGCTGGTTGGATCCCCGCACCGGACAGGAGGGTGTCAGTAGTAAAACTAGTGGTGGCTGCTATTACATCTACGGTGCCCAAAATCTCTACCATTGTGTCCGTGAGCAAGACACTTAACCCCAAACTGCTCCAGGGGCGCTGTACTATGGCTGACCCTGCGCTCTGACCCCCTCAATACAATTGTGTGTGTTAAGATATGTAGGGGAGGGGTGTGACTTACCTTGCATGTATGTGTTAATTGACTAAATAGAGACTTAACTTAATAGTTTTACAATAAGTGATTTGGACTACAAGCGTTCTCCAGAATCACTGACTCCACCTTTAAATTACTGCAATGTATTTATTTATTATAACTACAAATTTTAGTTTTTTAGTTTAAGTAAGTAAGTAAGTAAAGTTTATTTATATAGCGCCTCTCGCAGACCAGGGTCACAAAGCGCTTCACATTAAAAAACATAATAAAATACAATAAAACGACACATATACAGAGTCTGTTACAAAGAAGAGTTTCCTAAGAATGTGCAATATAATACTATGCAATATAATACAGAGTACATAGACATGGATCTAAAAAGCCTGTCTGAACAAGTGCGTCTTAAGCTGACTCTTAAAAATATCCACAGAGTCCAGAATGCGCAGGGACTGGGGCAGGTCATTCCACAGACGAGGAGCAACAGCCTTGAAAAATCTGTCTCCTCTGGTTTTAAAACGAGTGCGAGGAACCATCAGGAGGTTCTGCGTGGAGGACCTCAGGACCTAGTTTATTTCACATACAAATCTCTTTACATGTAGTAGAAAACCATTTTAAAATACATGTGTGGGTGTGGCAGAAACCTGTACAGGCTTATGTAGAAACACACCCAAAAACATTTGCATATTAATATTACTGCTCATATGCTTACACAATAGCGTACCAGCAGATCAGCACACACACACACACACACACACACACACACACACACACACACACACACACACACACACACACACACACTCACACACGCACACTGAGATAAATGAAAAGAAACAAAAAACAGTACCTCAGATTACAGATGATCTACTGTTATATGGTGTTATTGTGTCAAGAGTTCTTCTTACCATGAACACAAAACATATTTTGCCCGAACATGTTGATGACGCATACAGTGCTGCTTGAAAGTGTGTGAACCCCTTGAGCATTTTGGAATTGTATTTAGTGTAACCATTATTAATTCTTTTGTATCAATGCCAGCATTTCTTATATGAAATAACAGATGTTTGTTTATCAATTCCACATTTTTCTTTTCCGGAAATCAATTGTTTAAACAGATAAAACAAATTATTTGCTTGAAACTTTTATATGTGCAAAAGTTAGTGAACCCTGAGCTGCATTGCTTAAATGGAGCAGGTAAACACAATCAGATGGGCCAAATTGAGTGATGAAATGGACCAATGTAATGAGAGATCTTTAAGGAAGAATTTGGGCGGGACCAGATAAAACAGAGATCAAACCAGGTCAGTTTAAACTCAATAAAAAATAAAATAAAATCAATAAAATTCTCAATGGCTCAAGGGGTTCACATAGGCCTACTTAAAAGAAGCACTGTATCCCTGCGTTCCAATCCCCATACTTCCCTACTATTCAGTATGCCAGAAAAAGATATAGGAAGTCCCAATACATGCACGTCAATTGTAGTATGCTGAAAATATATAAATGCTCCACTAACTCCATTTGGGTTAGGGTTAGGAGTATTCGTCGAGTATTTGTCTTTCTCGACAAAAAGAAAATAAATCTTCCTCAGCTGATTTTTTTTTCTCTCCTATGGCCCTAAAACTCTTCTGTACTTTAGTAGGCTATGTATTGTAGTAAAAAGAAAGAGTATGTAATTTGGAACGCAGGGTGAGTCAACAAAAACAAAAGAAGAAAAAAAGAAGGGGTTGGTTTTCCCGATATGTCTGGCAGCACATGAAGGCAGCATTATTCCAGCGCGATTCCGCGGAACTGGACCGAACCCAAGTGACTGATATTAACACCAGGGACATTCCGTTGTAGGGAGCTGAGTGGGAGTGTCAGTCATTGTTGATAAATGCTGCAGCCTCAAGGCACATGAATGCATTGTCCTTCACGAGCGTCTGTGAGTTTATTTGGGACGTTTAACTCCGGCTAACAACAACGTTAGTTTAACTTTGGCTTTTCTGTCTGGTTAGCTATAGCAGCACCTTCACTTCTCCTCCATTATTACTCCCAGACATTCAACATGTTTGGAGGCGGAGTGAAGTTGACAGCACTGGAGCGTCTGTCCCTGTGTGTCTGTCTGCTGTCTGTGTTTGGAACAATACATGGACTTGACAACGGTAAGACTTACTTTTACTATTTGTATTTATTCATATGGATTGTCATAATTGGTTATTATTTTTAATACACAGTCTATAGGTATTATCAATAGGTAGGATAGTGTTCTGTTACCGTATGTACGGATTAGCTGCGCGCCTCTTAATTAATAAATTTCATTTAGGAGAAAATCTCAACTGTTCCAGGCTAATATGACCCAGAATAACATGGGCTGTGTGTGAGATTCACAATTATCTATCCAGTGCGCAAAACCCCCCATAAAGGACCACGCCCTTTAGTCACTACATGTGAATGGGACTCATGATTTTTCAATAAAACGATCCGATGAGATATTACCTAATTTACGTACTAAAACACTTTAAGAAAATCTGGTTGAAAATCACGAGGATATCTTTATTACAGTTTTTATGGACAGCTGAACCACAGTGGGCACAACTGGAGCGACATGTCCAAAACTCTTTAGCTCGTTTTTCATTGCTTAAACACAGTTTTCAAAACTCTACACACTTATCTCATGGCTTAACCACAACCTGAACAACACTGTGGATTTCCAGCACTTTGTTCAAATGCTAACACACTGCTGTCACAACTTTAAACCACACATTCAAAACAGAATGGATTTCAGCCTAGTGCATTTCAAAGACTGTGGATTGCAATTTCAACTGAAACACTAAGAAGGTGTCTTGTTTTAGACTTGTAAGTGAACATACAGTATAAAGGGAAAGCTCAAAAGCACAATTTTGAGAGAAGTTGTGCCCACTATGGGTTAGCAATCGGAAAAAAACTGTAAAAGGGGAAATGAAGTCCCGTTAACATTTACCCTGCGTTCCAGTCCCCATACTCCCCTACTATTTAGTATGCCAGAAAAATGTAGGATGTCCCAATACATGCACGTCAATTGTAGCATGCTGAAAATACATAATTGCCCCACTAACTCCAATAGCATTTTGGAGTATTCGTCTGTGGTGGTTTTCAGTAGAAAACCACCACACGTCTTTATTCTTGACATTTTTTGTCATAATGGAAAAAAAAATCTTCCTTATCTGATTTATTTTCTCTCCTGTGGCCCTAAAACTCTTCTGTTTGTAGAGTAGTAAAAAGAAAAATGATGTGATTTGGAACGCAGGGGTAGTGTCTAAGGGGTGTGGTCACTGGGGGGCATTCGTGGTGTGGTAGTGTTGATCCGAACCAGATCCCCTCTCTGCCCCATTTCATCTTTCTGTCTCTCACTGTCTCTAAACTCTCACTAAAAGCATATGCCAAAAGCTCTAACCACAGCACACAACGAGCCCATTTACCAGATAGCCTTGTCATTGTGGTCTCATGTTTTCTAGACGGCTTTTCCGCCCTTTCATCCACTATTCCTCAGAACTTGGTAGGAAATGACAGACTCAGGGCATGTCAGAGGCTTCGCTGAAACAATGTCTTTTAAGGAAACAAATAAAAAAATAATAATTCCCAAGACACTGTGGTAGCCGAATCCCCCATGGCTCTCAATGATTCATTTACCCACGTCAACACCTTAGGCTTGGGAAAGTTTAAGGTTTTTCTTTGGAAAAAATAAAAGAAGTGAACCACACAAAAGGATGAGTATCCAACCAATTTTCTTTTACTTGTGACCAGATAATCTCTTAATTTATCTTGACCTCAGTGAAATCACATGGTGCTCCCATGACAATATGCAGAGCGTAGTGTACGTCAATGTTAACAGTTTCAGGTTTAGCGTGCAAACATTTCATGATTTCAATTATATTTACCTGCATGCTTCACAACATTAAAAGCTGGGGTATATGATTTCTGATTGGTCAAAGTGAACATGAGCGGTACACTTTGACCTATCAGAGCGAGGCTCCGATTCTTAAAAAAAAAAAAAATCCGTTTCTCTGTTCTTATTGGCTGTTGGGACTGTCCATTCACTTTGGCACCGAAATTGTTGGTGTAGAGCGTGTCAGGGAGGGACCATAGGGGAGGGACCAAAGAGAACAAGTGGAGCGGTTGAGGTATTTGGATTCGAATCTCTATCCCAAATGCCATTTTCTCCCCAAATCATATACCCCAGCTTTAAGTTATGTCCCTGTACATGTGAAACCATTGTGTAGTAGGCGCCTCTCTCTGTGCAAAGGGGAGAGTGTCGTACATTCTCTTGTGTCCATAGGCGTTGCTCTACTGTAAAAGGCAAAACACGGGCGCTCCGGTGGCGTAGTGGATAGAGCGTGTACCATATTGGCTCCGGCCTTCGTCGCAAGTTCAAATCCGACCCGTGGACCTTTACTGCAGGTCATCCCCTCTCTCTCTCTCTCTCTCTCTCTCTCTCTCTCTCTCTCTCTCTCTCTCTCTCTCTCTCTCTCTGTCTCCCTATTTCAACTCCGTACTATCTAATAAAGCTTGAAAATGCCAAAAAAATATCTTAAAAAAAATAAAAAGGCAAAACAGATGGGCTAAGGATGCTGTAAATCTGGGTTTCCAAACCTAAACACAGTTAGTAAAATTCAAACGTACAAACCAAAAATAGTGTGTTTCTCTGCTGTCATCCTCACACTGAGCCCCCGGACAAACTTGACCCCCTACAGTTTGCTTATCAAGCAGGTAAAGGGGTGGAGGACGCTAAACTCCTCATCCTGGACAGGGTCTACAAACACTTGGAAAAACCAAAATCACATGTAAGATTTTTTATTTGCAGACTTCTCGTCCGCTTTTAACAAGATGCAACCACATATTCTGATCAATCGTCTACTTGCTTATTCTAACTTACCCGATCAGCTCTTATTGTTGCTCTTAAACTTCTTAACGCAGAGGAAGCAGCCGGCTCTCCCCAGGGGTGTGTTCTGTCACCACTCCTTTTTATTCTTTATACAGACAGTTGCAGGTCTCATAAGGAGGGAAGCTGCATGATAACATTTTCTGATGATACCGCCCTCTTGTCTCTCCTTCAGGGTTCAGATTCAGACCATGGTAGCGCCCTATCTACATTTGTTACTTGGTGTGATGAGAATTTCCTTGACCTCAACGTGACAAAAACAAAGGAACTCATCATTGATTTTAGAAAAGACAACACTATACCGAAGGCTAGCATTATTCACGGTGAGGAGTTCGAGATTGTTGACACATACAAATATCTGGGAACTGTGTTTGACTCGCAGTTAAAGTTTGATGTCAATAGTGATTCTATTGTCCAACGCGGCCAACAGAGAGTCCACTTACTTAGGAAGTTAAAATCTTTCAATATTTGCATCAAAATTCTAATCGTGTTCTACCAGTCATTTATCGAGAGTCTCTGAACCTTTTCTTTCATTTGCTGGTTGGATGGCCTCTGTTAAGGACAGGAATGGGACAGGAAAGGTGTGTTGGCCTGAACAGCATTGTAAAGGTGTGCTCCAAAATAATCGGAGTTCGACAAAAGGACTTATTGAGGCACGTGGTCCAAACAGCTAAAACAATAGTAAACCAAAAGGACCACATCCTCTCCCCAGGATTCAGATGAATGCCTTCAGGCCGGCGCTTTGCAGCACCAAGCAGGAAAACGAAGCGCTACTCTCAGTCTTTTATTCCGTCTGCTGTCAGGCTGTTAAACCTGGACAGCAGTGTCTGGACATGATTCTTGTTGCTGTACCACTTGGGTATCAGTGTCGTTGTTAGGTACCTTACTTACTTATTTATTTATTTGGATCTGATGTTTTTTTATTCTTTTAACTGTGCAGGCCTACTCATGCCCAGCCCATTGTGTCTCTCTGACATATCCTGTGTCCTGTCTATTGTTTTTTATTCGCTGTATATTGTCTGTTATGTGTTGCTTAGTGTGTGTAGGACTGCTGAACTGAATTGCCCTCTGGGATAAATATAGTTGTTTGATTGATTGATTGATCTAAACAAGTTAGAAAGAAGACAAACGAGAACCACTGCTACAGAGGCTATAGGTTTAAATAAACTGAAATGATTCCAGTATGAAACATATCCATAAATAATATGATCAGCATGTAAACTGGAGAAAGTGTTGTGGAAATAGCCATTGCAGAGGTCGACAGTTCTTAAAGGTTAGGGGTCACTGCAGGAGACCAAAACAACCTTTTAATAGATATACGTCGACGGGTGTTGTTGGGACCCGTGATGTTGATGAAACCATCTGGCTATTTTAAGAGTATTAGCAACAATACCCACTTCTGTAAATGTCCTGTCTGGAATTTCTGAAATAAACCTTTCTGAAACACAATGATGATGTCCTGATTCTTGATTTGATTTTGATTTGATTTGATTTATATTTATTTCGTCCATGGATGTCTTCCAACAAAACTCATTTCCACATTCTCACATGTACAATCCATAAAACCATGACGAAAAGGAGGCAGGATGAAGAATATCTTATATTTCCTGCCCCCCAAAACAAAACAAACAAAAAGAAAAACACTCTACATGTCAACTCATGCCAGTGCATGACGATAATAAATGAAACAAAATAGAAACCAAAACATCAATCTAATAAATAAAACAAAATAGAAACCAAAACATCAATCTGAAACTGATTCCAAAACAAAGCAAACCATGATCACAACCATCAATATAGAAATCATACATTTTTCTTTCTATATTATATATAATAATATACAATATTTTTATTTCTATAAGTGCTCATACAAATTCATTGTTTTCTCTTTAAATCGTTTTTTAAACTGAAATATATTTGTACATTGCTGTAGTTCACGTTGCAGAGAATTCCATACTTTCGCTCCTACCACTGAAGTACACATTTGCTTTGCTGTTGTCCTTGCAACTTGATGCTTAAAGTGTCCTTTTCTTCTTCCTTCATTTTCTATAAGGATAAACAGATTTTGAAGATTTGCTGGCAGAACTTTATTTTTTGCTTTAAACATAACAATAAGTGTCTGCAATTCGACCAATTCTTTAAATTTTAAAAGTTTAGAGTGAAAAAATAAGATATTTGTGTGCTCTCTATAACCAGTTTTAAATATAATTCTTATTAATCTCTTTTGTAGAAGATAGAGTGACTTTGTGTTGCTTTGGTATGTGTTTCCCCACACCTCCACACAGTAGCTGATGTAGGGCAACACTAGCGCACAATACAGGGTTCTCAATGCCTTATAATCTAACACATATTTTACTTTATTTAATACAAAAGTACTCTTAGATATTTTTTTCTGTATGTGTGAGATATGTGGTTTCCACGTCAACCCTTCATCTAGGAGCACACCCAAAAACCTAATTTCCTTCACTCTTTCAATGATTGTTCCTGCTATAGATAGTACAGTACTTTCATCTTTTTTTCTATTACCGAAAAGCATGAACTTCGTTTTCTTTAAATTTAAAGATAGTCTATTAATATCAAACCATTCCTTCAGTTTAATCATTTCTTGTTCCATACTTTTTACTAATTCATTTAAATCATTTCCAGAAAGGTAAAAATTTGTATCATCTGCGAATAGAACAAAATTCAGTAACTTAGATACATCACAGATGTCGTTAATGTAAAGTATAAATAATATCGGTCCTAAAACTGAACCTTGCGGTATCCCACATAGAATTGGCATATTATTGGATTTGTTATCGTTATACTGAACATACTGTTGTCTTTTGTTCAAATAACTACTTAACCAATCCAATACTATTCCTCTCACACCATATGATTGTAGTTTTGATAGCAAAATTGAATGATCTATTGTATCAAATGCTTTCTTTAAGTCGATAAATACACCTATTGTATGCTTCTTATTGCCAGTTGCATTTACTACGTCCTCAACTATATTCATGACTGCAGAAGCAGTAGATCTCCCAGAACGGAATCCATACTGGCTCTCGTTCAACAGCTGCTTCTTTTCAATGAAATCATCTAATTTTTGAACAAAAATCTTTTCAAGGATTTTAGAAAATTGAGATAATAACGAAACTGGTCTATAATTTGTAAACATATGCTTATCACCATCCTTGTAAAGTGGAACCACCTTTGCTACCTTCATCCTATTAGGGAAAACCCCTGTTTGAAAAGAAAGATTGAATATGTAACTTAAAGGTTTAACAATGCAATCAATGGTTTTTTTCACAATGAACATATCTAACCCGTCCGTATCTGTAGATGTCTTGTTTTTTAATTTATTTACAATGGATAGAATTTTGTTTTCATTAATGTCTCCAAGAAACATTGATTGTAGTACTCTACTCCCCCTTATTCCTCCATCCTGTGGCCGTGCGTTATGTTTATCAATATTTTCTGCTAGCTTGGGCCCCACATTCACAAAAAAGGAATTAAATTCATTTACTACTTCGTTTAAGTTCTCAATTATCTTATTATTCTCATTTATGAAATGATGTGATATACCGCCCTGACCTGAAGTAGGCCTACTTTTCCCAATCAGCCTATTCAAAATATTCCATGTTCCTTTTATATCAGTTTTGTTTTTTTCTAAAAGGCTACCAAAATAATCTTTTTTCGCTTGTCTCATTATTGTTGTTAATTTATTTTTTATACAACTTATACTTAATTTCTGCTTCTTTTGACCTACATTTTATAAAATCTCTATAAAGTTTATTCTTCTTTTTGCATGCATTCTGTAGTCCCCTTGTGATCCAAGGGCTTTTGCCAAAGCGGTCCTTATACTTACACTTAACATGTATAATGATTGAAATGCTTTTGTCTTTCAGGCACAGCTGTCGTCACAGTGTCTGTGACAGAAGGCAGTGATGTTATGTTACCCTGTTCCCTCGGCACCAAGGAGAACATTGAGGCCAAGACTTTTGAATGGATTAAAGTTGGTCAGAAAGGTGAAGGGAAGAAGAATGTGTTCATGTATACTGATGATGGCACTCATAGCAATAACGGCTTCCCAAGTCAGGATTTTGGGTTTAAAGGAAGAGTTTCACATTTTCAAGAGGAACTGAAGCACGGCGACGCCTCCATTCTCCTCAGGGAGACGACACCGGCCGACAGTGGAAACTACACCTGTGATTTTCGACGTCTTCAGCCAAGACAAACGTTCTACATCAGACTTGTTGTTGTTGGTGAGTCTCATCATAACTACAAACATTTCTCTTTACAGGAAAATGTATTTCATGATCTGAAAGAATGAAGATCTGTCGCGCTGCAATGACCAGTGACTCTGATATAGAGCGACAACATGCTCCCTCTCAAGTAATATTGCTTAAAGGGGCACTGTAACATTTTAAGTAATTTATTAGCTAAAATCAATATCCTCATTCATGAATATGTCCTCACTGGTGTAAAATCACCTCTGCCAATAATCTGAATTATCCTCCTGAGCGGAGAATTACAAATATTAATATTACATTTTGTACATTGAGCAGGTAAGTCTTATGGAGGCATCCATGTTTTTGGAATGTCATCAGGTGCATTGTTTAGAATTTAGAATTGTTCTTGTCCTTGAAGGCCACTGTAGCTTCTGTTATTATTCTAATGGGGTGGGGTTACCCAGGGAGCTTTGCATTCTAGAACTTTCTAGAACTTTCTTGATGATGTCATATTGCACACTGCACCTTTTAGGATAATGATTGCAACATGTTTCCTCTTTAGATGCTGTCACGGTGTCTGTGGAAGAAGGTGGTCACATTGAGTTACCCTGTTCCCTCCTCACCAAGCAGAACATTGCGGCAAAGACGTTTGTCTGGAGGAAAGATGGTCAGAGGGGTGAAGGGAAGAAGGATGTCTTCACGTATGATAGAGGCGTCCAATCCAGTAAAGGACTCTCAGGTCAGGACCCACAGTTCCAAAGAAGAGTTTCACATACAGGGTTACTGAAATACGGCGAGGCCTCCATAGACATCACAAGCGCGACTTTGGCCGACAGTGGATTCTACAGCTGTGATTTTCCATGTCTTCAGCCACCGCAGAAGTTCAAAATCAAACTGGTTGTTACTGGTGAGTTCTCATCATAATGAATGGCTGGCCCCTAATAGGGGAGAACGGGGTAATGTGAGACACTTTTTACATTTGCTCTCCTCTTAGCAAGCTAAAATGATTTATCAGTCAAATGTACACATTTCCCATTAATTCAGGATGTTTCCTAGCAATGTACGTTATCAGAATGTATTCAGGACGAACAGCAGTGAAATTATGATTGTTTCAAAACAAGTTGTCATGTGTCTCACTTTACCCGATGTCTCACATTCCCTTGTTCTCCCCTATGTTTTTTTTTTTTTTTAATACTTTTTTTGGGGGGATTTAAAAACAATACAAAAAAAACACACAAGGGTAAAAGTGAACACACAAACAAAAGACAAAATAATACAAACAACTAACATGGCGTACTCCACTTCACAGGTTTCTTAAGACATTGTTTAAACTAAAGGTAAATGTTAAGCAAAAAATAAAAAGTCAAAAAGGTTTCATGAAAGTCACTTCAGCGCTGTTATATAGTCCAGGAAAGGCTGACATATCTGTTTAATCTTCTCTGCTTTTCCTGAAATCTCATGACGGATTTTCTCCATATATAGAGTACTAGAGAACTCCATGGTTTGGCTGTGTGTTTGTTGCTGCAGACTCGTTTCTTTATGTTTAGTTAATATATTGTATGATTGTCTATAATAAAGAATAATAAAAATTGCAAGTCATAAAAATAAATGACTAACATTGTTTCCTTCCATCTTTCAGCGGAGAAGACCCTTAAAGATCGATCAGGAACCCCAGGTCAGTGATGATGTCATTAAAGGAATACTTCACCCATATGGAACCGGGGTTCTATCATTATAAAATCACTATTATAATATAATGAATGAGGTTTTTCTTCTCTCAGTCTTCCCTTGGCCCAGCTGTCCTGTTAGTCCTAACCGTACATTTTTACTTGTGTGATGTCACACTAGTAAAATGTAGGGTTACACCAGGCCCCCAGGACTGTGCCTTTTCCGAGCAGCCAGCATGGCCAAGTGGCCACGCCTGGTATTACACGCTTTGACTGTCTAGGACTGGTCCGTAAAACAAAATGGAGATCATAGCAGTCCATCCCCATTCATTCCTAATACAATTTCGTCAAACAAGAATGTATCGCAAAATTTTTCTGGATATCAATCAAAGGCTCAAACTTTTCTTTAGACCATGTTCTAATAGAATGGAATATTTTGCTTTTCAAAACGCCACCGAAAGCGTTTTATAGCCGTTTTATTTTCAGTTTTAGCCGTTTGGCGTGTAGCCGCTAAAAGGAGTCGTAGTGAAACAACGGTTGCTTCGGCCGGCCCGGCCTCCGATGGCGGGAGGAGTCTTCGTTTATCGCTATATTACTTTATTATTAACGACGGGCTGTAATTTAAAGATTACATACAGAGAATCATCAGGGATTAGTAATTATACTTCCATGGTCGATAAACAATGCAACTGTGCCCGTCCCGCTTAGCTTAATGCACGGACATATTATAACGTTACACTGCACGAGAATGAAACGTACCCTGCGCGTCATGCTTTAGGGGCGTGCCAGGCTCTCATGAAAGCAGTATGGCATCTTCCTTGTTGCTTCTCTGCGCCAATGAGCAGCTTTCATAGGAATGAATGTTTCAATACGGTGTCCATTTCTTTATATGTCCATGGGTTAGACAGTGAGACCATAAAACACTCTGTCTGCCTTTTCTCAGGCTAGGATGAACGTATTTAATTTTTGTTGCACATTAATACTACATAGGATCTCAGAGTTCAATACACCTTCATATTCCCACCGGTGAAGTAGGTCTTTAAGATCTCCATCTGTGATGTGTGCTTTAATTCTCTAGGACTCAGTGTCTTCATGTTGCATATTGTTCACACAGTGAAAAACATCTTTGTACATTACATCATCAATTAAGACCACTGTCCACTGATTTCTCTTGAACATTCCATCGACCACTACCAGGGTTTATAACTAAGGCTCATATTGTGCTTTACTGAATTAGCTTTTTATTAATACAATGCTGATTTAAGGGATGTACTTTTTTACTTAAAAACGTTATGTCTTCAATTCATGCACATTTATTTTGGTTGGATGAGAATGAAAATCTTGAGTTAAGCTTTAAGAAGGGAACCTTTTTTGGAGCTCATTTTTTGCAGATTATTTAGTTTGTACATTTTCATTTAAGACTGAACTGTAAACTGTTGTGCCTTATTTTGTAACAAATTGTATTTCAACAAATAATTTGAAATGTTACAACTAAATATGGAAGTCTTATAAAACCCACGATTCGGCTGAGCACTTAATGAGCAGGACACAACAACAAAAATCTTTTTTTGTTTTGCAGGTGCAGCTCCAAAGCCGTACATCACTACACTCGAGGCCTCAGAAGATAGTGTTCTCCTGCAGTGTGAGGTTCTTGGAGCTTCTCCTAAACCTAAAGTCCAGTGGCAGGACAGTGAAGGAAACATCATTCCTGCCGGAGAACCACAGGTCACAGAGAAAGGACGCTACCACGATTTCTATATTACCCTCAACGTTACTGTGACCAAGAACGACCGCTACCGGTGTGTAGCCACACAGGAAGAATTCTACCATCAGATTTCTACTGAGACCTTTGTGCCTTTCTATGGTGAGATTTCTTTCATGCTTTGTTCACTGTGAGATGATTATACTGTGTGTGCATTGTAGTTAAGTTAAGTTACTATATGAGTCAATTGTTGGTTTCATTGAAATTTGTCTTATCTCATCTCCCCTTTCAAGTTCCCACACTCCAGAGGGGGTCAGAGCGCAGGGTCAGCCATAGTACAGCGTCCCTGCAGCAGTTTTGGGTTTAAGTGTCTTGTTCAAGGACACATTGGTTGAAATGTGGGGCACCGTAGACTAGGTTTTACAACTAACACCCTCCGGGGATCGAACCAGCGACCTCATGGTTCCTGGGAGGAGGAACCAGAGACCTCATGGTTACTGGGAGGAACCAGAGACCTCATGGTTACTGGGAGGAGGAACCAGAGACCTCATGGTTACTGGGAGGAGGAACCAGAGACCTCCTGGTTACTGGGAGGAGGAACCAGAGACCTCATGGTTACTGGGAGGAGGAAGAGACCTCATGGTTACTGGGAGGAGGAACCAGAGACCTCATGGTTACTGGTCGGCCACCTTTCCTCTAGGCCATCCTACCACCCAGAGTTTTCTAATATACCTTTGAATTATTGTTTTGTTTTGTGTAGTCTATGGTCAGTGAGCTGTCCATTATATTCAGTTACACTCTGAGTTTCATCAGATTCTTTGTCATGTGTTTCAGACTCCTCCAGACAGGTGGCCATCGGATGGTCGGTCGGGTTTCTGTTGGGAGCTTTGGCTGCAGCTCTGCTTGTTCTCGTGGCAACAAAGTGCATAAGCCGTAATAAAGGTACGTTTATTAAAGGAGCTGTAAGCGGAATGGTTCTTTTAGCTAACTTCCTGTCAGTTACTGCAGTTAGCAGTCCCCTCCCTCGTCCCTATACGTCACCACATTAATGCACTGCGGTCTTCAAACAGCGAGTTAGCTAGCATCATCTCAGATCCATAAGTGTGATAAAACATGATAAAAACCATCAAAACAGACATTGGGAAGGATGTTTACCTTCTCCGCCATTGTAGGCGCATACACATTCACCCATCTGTCGCTCTGCACGTGCACCGGCAGTGAGACGGGTGCCGGTTTGTAGCGTTCTCTCTTCTTAATGGTTATCGTTAGTGGGATCCCCGAAAAGTATATTTGCCGATTACATGCAGAGCGAGTGACTGAGAGATCGGCTTTATGAAACGTGCACACTAAGTGATCACTGTATGAATAAAGAGCGATTTAACACTTATATTAACACACATATATTGCTTACTTCACCTTTAATGTATCACATCACCAGACTCATAATGTGCAGAAATTAACACTGTGACTGTCTGTCTGTGTCACATACTGTATGATCCAGTCTGAACACATGTCTGTTTGTCGCCAAAAGAATAATGTGTGTGTTATAGAAGAGTTGACTTAGTGTGATTTATTATTTTCTTTGCTGCAGGTATCTAGAGAAACTGTTGCGATGACGGATCTTCAGATGAGAACGAGACGAGACGGTGTGGATCCTCTGGCAGCATCTGAAGTCTTCCTGCATCCACACTATTCGCACTTTACTTTAGTATTACCATGTAATCACCTGGTCAAGGTAGGGCTGGGCGATATGGGCAAAAATCAATATCTCGATATTTTTTTACTATATCTCGATACACGATATATATCTCGATATATTTCAAATCTCCTCTAGAGCACATCCTAAATGCTCAATTTAATTATTTTTTTGCATAACATCACACCAGTAATATGATTTAAATAGTCCCTGCAAAATGTGTCTGCACTAACAATGCATTAGGATACATGAAACATGTTTATAATCTTTAGTGCTTTCTATTGGAACAATTTGAAACTTGCACATGGCAAAGAGTTTGCACATTGTATTGATTATTCCACATCCTTCCACTCCCATACAATGGATCCAGCATTATTTTATTTGGAAACAGTTTTTTCCATCTTCTGTTAATCTGTAAACTGAGAACACTAATTATGACTCATTACAACCACTTACTAATTGTTTATCACCACTAACCCCCTGAAGATAGCAGCCACACTTTAAATGCAGAACCGGTTTTGATATTTATATTATACTATCTATGGTTTTGATCCATAATAGTAGTCTGTGTATAAAAGGCTCTGACATGTATAATGGTTACTGTCGCTTTAAGAGCAGTTGCTCTAGTTAAGTTTCGTTTTCTGCCTGCCTGTTTGTCCGAGAGAGATTCATGCGAGCGCAAGCAGCAGGTGGCTCATCGTCCCTCTGTTACTTGCCTTACTGTTTGATTCTCCTGTATTTAGTTAATGAAAATAAAACTAGAAGACAATCAGAGGATTTAAATAAATACGGCTGAGAATAATAGCCTATAGTCTAAAGAAAGCAAAGTCTCATCATCATCATCATCATTCCTTGCATTCTAACCGATGCACCATTCCTGGATGCTATTCATATTGATCTAGCCCTCCTGCATTATCACTAAAACACTGTTTTATTTTATAAAAAAATACTCGCAAATGTAGCCTACTTTACATAGACTTTTAGTTAATAAACGGTGTGCACCTCCCTTGGTGCTGACATGGACCTATTATAAGAGGCTGCCCGTAATAAATGGGATGCCGTGTTTGTGTGACGTTGGACCAAAAACTCCCCCGGCGCTCGTTCGCCTTCCTCTCATAAGGACCAGGCTCTGTACAGCGGCCGCTTATGCTGTCAAGCGCCCGTCTACAAAAAAGGTCCATGCTATGAACGACAGCCACCATCGCCGTCTTTCGCGCCCCCTCCACCCGCTCGTTCGGCTGTCATAAGAGCATAAGAGCATCAGAGCCCTCGTCTTTTTTTCTCCCCCTCTCGTCGTTGTTTTCACATGACAATAAAAGTAAACACTCACAAGGCACAGACTACGTCACAGGTGCGCGCCCAGGAGACTCTGGTTGGGAGGGGTGAGTGAGTGAGTTGCCAATGCATGTAGTCTGAGGCAGAGAGCCACAGGAAAGAGCGAGAGAAGCGAACACCAGCGAGTTTGCCAGTGGCGGCGGCGGCTAAAAAAAACACATTACGTGCCAATTTGTATTCGATGGTCGCGATAGGGTCATTTTATACATCCCCTGGAGCGCATCTCGCGATATATCGAATATATTCGATATATCGCCCAGCCCTAGGTCAAGGATCAAATTCCTTCGTGATTTTCTCTACTTATGACATCTATTGCAGTTTGTCCGTCCCGGGAGAGGGATCCCTTACTCTGTCGACTCTCCCTGAGATTTCTTCAATTTTTTTTATTCCCGGTAAAGGGTTTTTACTGGGAGTTTTTTCTCAGCCGAGCTAAGGGTGTAAGGGCAGGGTGTCATATTGTATCATATTGTATGGAATGTAAAGCCCACTGAGACAAATGTATTTGTGATTTTGGGCTATACAAATAAAACTGATTTGATTTGATTTGAACAGATCTGACGTAGATGAAACAATCTGACCAGTGTGAGATCCATCCAAGCTGCTCTGGTGGGAACACTGACGTGACTTAACGCCTTTGTAAAAGTGTGCATTTACACATACAGGTGAAACTCGAAAAATTAGAATATTGTGTAAAAGTTAATTTATTTCAGTAATACAACTTAAAAGGGGAAACTAATATATTATATAGACTCATTGCAAAGTGAGATATTTCAAGCCTTTATTTGTTATAATTGTATTTATTATGGCTTACAGCTTATGAAAACCCCAAATTCAAAATCTCATAAAATTTGAATATTACATAAATCAATGAAAAAGGGATTTTAAATACAGAAATGTCAGCCCTCTATAAAGTATAATCATCCATATGTACTCAGTACTTGGTTTGGCATGAATTCCTGCCTCAATTCCAATTAATTTTCCATGATATTCTAATAGTATTTTTAATTTTCATTTCATTAACTTTTATTTATCCTCGAGAGACCAATTGAGGGGTGACCCTCATTTACAATGACGTTCGAGTTTCACCTGTATAATGCGCTATATAACTGTGCCATCTACTGCCTTATGTGAGATATTTGTGGAGCTTGTTCAGGGATTGGTTCAACCTACAGAGTTGTTTTGCCTCAATGTTACAATGCAAAGTAGTCCAACAACATTATAATGTTCAGCTTTGTATCTGTGCAAAAAACAAGTTTTACAGAGGCGGAATGTGTTTGTTTCCTCACTGATAATGTGCTTTTATTCTATTTTGTTCTTTTATACCAACATTTCAGGGCCGTTGCAACTGTACTTATACTTGTATATTTTGACATTCAGGTAACCATAGTTACTTCTTTATGATTAAGTATCACCCGTGCTTTTATGAGCCTTGTTTGGTTGTGCTGTAAAGCCTGTATTCTCACTGCACTGTCTATACTAGTACATTACATACTCTGCACTTTAGCAGAAGCTTCCAAGGTGGACAAGTGCTAGCTCTTTGTTTGTGACTAGTAATGTCCCCACCTTTCATGCTGTGTTGATGTGTCGACTTCTAGAGTCAAAAAACAAAGTAATAATTGCAGCACTCAGGGGCACTTTACACTGTGAAAACGTGACAGTTTTCCAGTTTTTGGTTTAAAAAAAAACCCCGTTCAGACACAATTTATCTGACATCTTCACCCATACACATGTTTTCAGAGGAAACGGGCCGAAATCGCTGTAGAAGCAGTGTAGCAGCCATGCCAAGCCAATAGTCAGCTGTGACACAGCCTAGGAGATAGCTCTTCCAGTACAATTTGATGCATAAAACCTTACTGTAACCAAAAATGAATGCCACTAACGTTCATAAAGCGGTTGGTGTAAGCTTGGGGTTACAAGTAGCCTATTGTAAATGACAAGCTTTCTGTCCTCTTATTTCACCGCATTGAACTCGTAAAAACAGAAGACTTGCTGATAGTAAAGGGGCTTCGTGAGCGGATACCTTCCTGTTAGTCGTACTTCAAAATAAAAGTCAACTCACGTGTGTCCAGTGAAATGCTATTAATGTTTAGCCAGTGAAATGCTTTTACTGTGAAGCCGTAGCCTTAATGCTCCTTTTGTTGAACAGTAACTTAACCGCTGCGCGCTGAACTATGGATAGTGTTTTTTAATGTAGAGAGAGCCGTGTCGCTGCCCTGGCATAGAAGCTACACACGTTTATTTGGCTAGAAAAACCGGCAGAGCACAAATCTTTCCCCAGACAAAGTGGCCGGTGGTCTCAATAACTTACTAATCGCTTAGACTAAATTGGCGAGTGTTAGGCTATATTTTAGCCCTGCACGTCACTCTCCGCTAATCACAGTGATGGTGCCGTGGAGACACCGTTCATGTTGTCTTCTAACTTTATAACTCGCTTGTGTTGTGGGTATTTTGACAGCAAATGGTATAGACTACGCATGTGTGAGGGTGGAGCCGTGACGTCAGCGTTATCAGGGGAAATGGTTTCGGTGTTTACAGGAAACCAAAACCGTTAAGTTTTCCAAAAATCCTCCCTGGGAGGTGATCTCAAAAACCTGCGGTTTCATGCCTGCGTTTGCTGTTTTCCTGTAAATGATATAGTGCAACCGCGGGAATTTTCCGCGTTTGCACCGTTTCGTGTTGTCGTGTAAAGTGCCCCTCAGTCACTGACACTAAGGGGCACTTTACACGACAACACGAAACGGTGCAAACGCGGAAAAATTCCCCGCGGTTGCACTATATCATTTACAGGAAAACAGCAAACGCAGGCATGAAACCGCAGGTTTTGAGATCACCTCCGAGGGAGGATTTTTGGAAAACTTAACGGTTTTGGGTTCCTGTAAACACCGAAACCATTCCCCCTGATAACGCTGACGTCACGGCTCCACCCTCACACATGCGCATTGCGTTTGGAGATAAATAGGCATGCGCCGTCTTTGTAGGTCCATGTGCGCCAGTTGGAAAACAACAACAACAATGGCGGATCACCGAGCTGTATTCATTGTGCTCATGGACGTTGTGCTGTTGCTGATGAATTTGTTATCGTGCCAACAATCGCTCCTACAAGCAAATAGGCGAAGGCGCGCCTTTTTATTCAATTCTTACAGCCGACACCGGATGCACCGGAAATGCTATCTACTACTACCTTGTACCGCCAACTGCTGGCCTGGCATGCGCACTACAGCGATTTCGTCCCGTTTCCTCTGAAAACATGTGCACGGGTGAAGATGTCAGATAAATCGTGTCTGAACAGGGTTTTTTTTTTAAACTTAGGGGCACTTTACACGACAACACGAAACGGTGCAAACGCGGAAAAATTCCCGCGGTGGCACTATATCATTTACAGGAAAACAGCAAACGCAGGCATGAAACCGCAGGTTTTTGAGATCACCTCCCAGGGAGGATTTTTTGGAAAACTTAACGGTTTTGGTTTCCTGTAAACACCGAAACCATTTCCCCTGATAACGCTGACGTCACGGCTCCACCCTCACACATGCGTAGTCTATACCATTTGCTGTCAAAATACCCACAACACAAGCGAGTTATAAAGTTAGAAGACAACATGAACGGTGTCTCCACGGCACCATCACTGTGATTAGCGGAGAGTGACGTGCAGGGCTAAAATATAGCCTAACACTCGCCAATTTAGTCTAAGCGATTAGTAAGTTATTGAGACCACCGGCCACTGTCTGGGGAAAGATTTGTGCTCTGCCGGTTTTTCTAGCCAAATAAACGTGTGTAGCTTCTATGCCAGGGCAGCGACACGGCTCTCTCTACATTAAAAAACACTATCCATAGTTCAGCGCGCAGCGGTTAAGTTACTGTTCAACAAAAGGAGCATTAAGGCTACGGCTTCACAGTAAAAGCATTTCACTGGCTAAACATTAATAGCATTTCACTGGACACACGTGAGTTGACTTTTATTTTGAAGTACGACTAACAGGAAGGTATCCGCTCACGAAGCCCCTTCACTATCAGCAAGTCTTCTGTTTTTACGAGTTCAATGCGGTGAAATAAGAGGACAGAAAGCTTGTCATTTACAATACTTGTAACCCCAAGCTTACACCAACCGCTTTATGAACGTTAGTGGCATTCATTTTTGGTTACAGTAAGGTTTTATGCATCAAATTGTACTGGAAGAGCTATCTCCTAGGCTGTGTCACAGCTGACTATTGGCTTGGCATGGCTGCTACACTGCTTCTACAGCGATTTCGGCCCGTTTCCTCTGAAAACATGTGTACGGGTGAAGATGTCAGATAAATTGTGTCTGAACGGGGGTTTTTTTTAAACCAAAAACTGGAAAACTGTCACGTTTTCACAGTGTAAAGTGCCCCTTACACTGTGAAAACTATCACGTTTTCACAGTGTAAACAGCCCCTAAACAGAGTGATACAAGGTTCTCCTCTGGGCTGGGGAAACATTGGAATCCATGCCTGTATGTATTTAATCTGTGTAGACCGTGTATTTGTATTATCTTTTTATATGGAACTTTAAGTCCGGAATAAAGTATTCACTTACAGCTTTTTGCACATCTGGTTAGACGCTAACTAAATGCCGACGTCTCTTTTGTGGTATACGCTGCACAATACAATAAAACTGGGACTCTGCATGAAGTTCATTTTCATATTCATATTTGTTGTCTAAATATGTGTAGGCCTTTGCTATATGCTTGAGAGAACATTAAAGGGTTTAGTCTTCATGTTACCTCTGTCCTGTCATCAAAGAGTTGTATGTGATATTTGTACCTTCTCAATTCAATTGAAGTTTTATGTCAGACACAATCCATATCATTTGCTTGTATTAATAAAAATAAATAAAAAGATTATTACGTTAAAGGAGTTACGAGGAACTTTTAAATATTTCTGAAACAGTCACATTTTTCCTCTGATGATCATAAATTACATGTAACAGCAAACGAGCCCATCCTTGCAGAGAATACTATTTTTATATAGTTTTTCTTAATGCCTTTGTCATGGGTATACGCTCACCCAGGATCAACAGGTGGCGTGGTAAAAACACTTCCGCTTTTGTCCAAAGGGGGGCGCTAGAATGAACACAAACTGAAACTTCCTCGGAGCAGCTTTAAACACATGAAATGAAATGAGGCTGAATCATTGCTGAGTCAATAAAACATTATTGTTTAATGTTCGTCATTAATCATGAATCCACAACACAGCAGTTTGTTAAGTGAGTAGGAAAAGAAAACGTGAGTATTTACATCTACGGTCATACACGTCATACACAGTTTATACTCATGCTAACACAAGAAAGACTTTTATATACAACAACAAAACAACTCAATAGCATCATTGTACAAAGGAAAACCATCAGAGACACTCACAATCCGGATTTATCATCGATGCAAAAAATACACAGAATAAAACTAAACGTCCCCTCAGCTGCCCTGAAATAATCTGAATCATTATTAGACAAAAGGAAATTAATGAATCGTTTGCTTTGTTTAAGTTTTAAAAACAGTTTTACATCAGAAAGTACAAGGCAAGACAATCACAATCTACATGTTTACAAGGTTTTTGCCCTTTATTATGATCGGTATAAATACTCTGTCCTTGTTTTATGTACAGGGAGACCAACCCGACATATCTACCATTCCCTTCGCGATCCTTCTCTCTCTCTCTCTCTCTCTCTCTCTAAAATAATACAAACGTGTGTCCAGTGATTTTAAGGGTTACAACATGCTCACTGCGTCAACAAATTCCTTCTCTGTTAGCAGAACAAATCCTCACTACATAATATTATATAACTGCTTTTCTTATAAATGTTTCATTTTGTCTCTTGAATTCATGACTTCAATGCTAGCAAATGTCAATTTTGTCAAAGTGTACAGCTCATGTTAACTTTGACCAATCAGAAATCATACACCCCAGCTTTAAGAAAATGCGTCTCAAACACACAGTAGACATTCTGTTATTTGTACATCAAGTCTTAGTGTTCAGATCTTTTTTTTTCTATTAAAATTACAATGACAGGACACTTCGCTTGACACACACAAAAAAGCCAAATTTGAGCAAAATTTTCCCCAAGGAAGTTTTTCTCTTAGTGTTGATTGAAACAGGACAATGTGTGAGGGACTATTTTATCTCTTTTTACATATTTTGACTTTGATTTCCCTCTTCGTTTAGAAGGCCCAGGTGTGTGCGTTCCTACACACTTCAGCATGTGGCTCCCAGCTCATAATGAGAAAAGACTATGAACATTTCAAAAATCTGTGACTTTTAACTCGTTGTTAAAAAGCTTAAACCAGATTAACTAAAAGCTGCTCAGTTCAGTTGTGTTCCAATCAAACACAAAATATCAGGGAGAGATTAGATGGAGTTACAGGAGGAGAAATATGTACATTTTACATTTTTAAAACAAAAACAAACAAACAAAATAGAAAAGTGTAATCCTCCACAGTACTGTGACACCAACATCAGCAAAGTTAAACCCTGTAGATTCAACATCTTCTGTGACTTCAATGTTTCTATAAAGACAATTCAGTCAATGCATGGATCTCCACTTATCTGCCTTCACAGTCTGTTTAAGCTTCAACTGTCACTGAATAAACATGCATACAAAACAGTTTACTTGTTAAAAAATGTACAGTTCATTAATTTCATTTAAAAAAATGGCAAAAAGTGTGTATTTATTATAGTTAATGCTCTCTATAAATGTTGTGTATTTGTTCCCTCACACACACACACGTACAGGTCCTTCCCTCAAATGCCCAAAAACCCCTCCCAGCTTCACAACGCCTTTTCCAAACATCACAAGTTTAAATAACGTTTTTTCTTGACTCCTGAAATAGTGGGATGCGACATTTTCCCGGAGTGTTTGTGTGCGTCCCCTTTTTTTTAAAAACAAGTGCACGTCACGTCTCAAGCAGCTACTCGTCGTGGCTAAGAAAGCCGTTTATCTTGCATATATATTTCTACTTAGAACTCACCTCCAACCAAAGCTAAAAGGATTAAATATAAATCATATATATACTTCTTTATACCGTATTACATGTATCTACATCATTTTATTTTTGTTGGAAAATATAAATAGTTTTCATCGTTTGTTTTTCGACAAATAAAATAAATGCAAAAGTTTAATCAGAAACTTTTACAGTAACTGAGCTGTTGTGGAGTCACTATTATGATTTCTTTGTCTTGTTTTATTATTTTTATTTAAATGATCCCAAACTACAGCACAAACACTTATAATTGTCCCTCCTTTGACAGCAAATATAAAAACGATGTAAAGATAATTCATATATTTTTTTCGGTGCTCTGTTAAAGTGCTGCTTATCTTAACATCTTCTCAGGGAAAAATCGCCTAATTTTCTTTTTATTTAATAAAATTTAAAAATGTCTGAATTATAATATTCACTCAGTGTTATGAATGAAAAGAAAATATCAATAATTAACATGAGATGGATACATATCTGTGCAATTTCTGTTCAGGCATGACAGAGTTTAGAAATATGTATAAATGTATTTGTGCACATTATCGCGTGAGAAAGCTGATTAAATATTATCTCTTAAAGGTGCAGTGTGTAATAAATGTGTATTTTGGAGCCATCTATTGGTGTAAGTTCTAGATGTCACCCCTCCCTTTCGGAGAGTTTACAGAAGCTAGTCACTAAAGATGGCATCATCCACCACTGCCTCAAGTCTTTCCACAATATCAAGTGATGAGGTGAAGATGTATTTAGTTATTTATTCTATAGTACTTCTTCTTCTTCTTGGTCTTCCTACAGGTGCATTTCCCCGGGACACCTACTATATATAAAAACATGTAAGGCCGTTAAGTTTGTCCGTTCTGTGCTACTGTAGAAACATGGCGGTGCAACATGGCGGCCTCAGTGCCCCGCTCCTATGTAGATATAAAATGCTCATTCTAAAGTAATAAAAAAACTAATCAATTACACAGTCATTAAAACATACTCATGAACATTATATATTCCCTTTCTACCAAGTCTGTTCTGAAAAACGTCAATCAATTCTACACACTGCACCTTTAATTTTAGCCAAACAAATGGGATGCAGCAACATGATAAGAGTAATTTAACCGCTATGTTTCCAGCTTTTACCCTTCGTGATGAGTTTGGTTATGTGAGCGGGACACACAGTCTCTCTCAACATCAATCCCTCAATCGCTCCGTATAAATTCAACTTCATTTCCTTTCTTTTATCTCTTCTAAAAAAAGAATCTGTTAATATTCTGTTCATTTTTAAACCCACTACACACACTCCTACTCCTCACTGATGCCGTGCTCCCAAGCCACCTTAGCCTGGTCCTCCTTGGTGGCTGCTATGATGGGCTGAGATATCTTGCGTGGCATCGGTCGCGGTACGGGCAGAGCTGGCTGTGCTGCCTGGGGGTTGAGGGGGTCTTCCTCTGGGATACAGCCCTCTCTCAGGTAGGGTTTGGGGGGCAGGGCCGGAGGGGGCTCATGCAGGCTGTACAGAGGCGGGTGGCTGGGGATGAAGTGTGGGTGAAAGTGGTGGTGATGGTTGTAGTAGTATTGTGGATGCTGCTGTAGTCCATCTAGTTGTTGCGTTTGTGGAGCTCCAGTGGAGGCCGAGCCCGGAGCCTGGGGCTGGATTTGAGCCGCTGCCTGGGCCGGGGTGACGCTCACTGGGGCCGAGTTACTGCGACATGGCGGTGGTTTGACTACATCCAGGATTTCAGATTCAGAGATGCTGTAACGCACAGGCTGGTAGAGAGAGTCCACGTCTTCTTCGTTGGTATTCCAGGCCTGGGTGGTATTAGGCTCCAGGGCGGGAGGGGGGTCGGAGGAAGAGGTCGGCCCACTGAAGTTGCTCTCGCTCAGGGAAGAGACGCCGGAGCTCGCGCTGCCCGACAGAGTGGAACTACTGCCATCCAGGAGGGACTGGGGACTGGTGGGCGAGGCAGGTATAGGGTGCAGGGGAGACTGAGAGAGAGAGGGAGAGAGGGAGGGAGGGGGGAGGGGAAGAGAGAGAGGGAGGGAGAGAGGGAGAGGAGAGGAGAGAGGAGGAGGAGAGGGAGGGAGGAGAGAGAGAGAGAGAGAGGGAGGGAGGGGGAGGAGGAGAGAGAAGGCGGGAGGAGAAAGAGAGCACAAAACACAGACGTTTCATTTAAAGTCATCAATTCATGGAGACAAAGTGATTTAAACAAACGATGCGTGCAAACAAAAATGCACACAGACAGACAACAATTTTTTTTGAATGACAATAATGAAAATAAAACGTCCTCTAATTTTTTCTCTCTTCCGTGGCAGTTCTGTGCTCAGGAGTGTTAAAAATAGACAACAGACATTGACATGTATTTATTTATCTACTAGTCGTACACACACAGTCACGCGGGAGTGAGGGAGAGGAGAGGCAGAGGAGGGTACCTTTCTGAGGGAGCGCGCGGGGAGAGCTGGAGGGAGGTCGCTCAGCTGGTGGTGGAAAGCGTCAAAGTGCATCAACAGCTGTGGGCCTAAGGGGAACACACAGCAGGACTGGCTCAGAGAGATGAACACACACGCACACACGCACACACACACACGCACACACACATTCAGAACGCACACACACACACGCACGCAGAACGCATGCACGCACACACACACACGCACGCACGCACACACACACACACACACACATACACACACACACACACGCAGAATGCACGCACGCACACACACACACACGCAGAATGCACGCACGCACACACACGCAGAATGCACGCACGCACACACACTCGCACGCAAGCACACGCATGCATACACACATACACTCACACACACACGCTGCATTCCAATACCCATACATCCCTGCAATATAGTATGTAAGAAAGAAACAATTTAGTTTAGTGGTCAGAAGAAGTATGGTGAAAAATACCCAGATGTCCTATTACATCCGGTGGTGATTTTTAGTGTTGAAACCAGCAGCTTTATGGAGGTTCTGACCCACAATCCACTGCAGCAGAAGTTACATCACATGGACTGAGCCTCCCAGTGAAAACAATCAGCGATGAGACGGATATATAAAGCAAGAGGCAAGTTCAAGGAGCCATGTTAGGATGAAATAAATAAGTTAAAGTATGTCTTGATTGTATGCCTACTGCATGCAACCTTTTTATGAACAACTTTAGTATGTAGAATAGTAAGAAAAGAAGAAAGTATGAGCTTTGGAAGGCACACACACACACACCTCTGACCAGTGAAGGGAAAATAAAGGAAAACAGAGGGAAGTACAAGTGAAGGGGAAGACGTAGGAAGTGGAGGGCGAGTTCTTTAAAGTAGCTTCTAGGAACTTTCTTATGAAGTTCCTGAAAGTGACGGTTGATTTTCTGACTGGAAAAGACAATAACATACACTGAAACAAAGCACCACACAGACAGACGGACACACACACACACACACACACACACACACACACACACACACACACACACACACACACACACACACACACACACACTTATGCAGACATGTACATACACAACCTAAAAATAAAAAAAACCCAGAGACAAACCACACAGACAGACAGACAGACAGACACACAAACACAGACACACACACAGACACACACACACACACACACACAAGACGTATAACAGTGATTCGTACCATGCGGCAGGTTGCGTGGGGGGACGGGAGGCGCCATAACACTGTGTGCAGAGAGGAAGGGGAGGGCTTCTCTGGTCCCACTGTCCAGACTCCAGCTACTGGGGGCGGTGAGGACTGAGGGGGGGGGGGGGGGGGGGCACAGGACAGGGAGGTCAATGCTCTGGGTCGGAATATAACCCCAAAAGACCCAGAATGTAACAAGGCCCCTACATGTAATTTAAAAAAAATTAAAATAAAACGCTAAATTTAATGCAGTAACTGGTCGATAATGTAGGGCTTTCTCTATCGCGTTTACACCTTCACCAGTGTGGAGTGGAGTTTAAATAAAAGCATTATTTCAGTAGTTGTCATGGTCTGGGTTGGGTTTGTCTTGTTTTGGTATCCGGGTTTCCTGTTTTATTTTGGTATGTCTGTCTTGTTCCTCCCCATGTCTTGTCAAGTTTCCCTCCTGTGTGATTGCTGCTCCCTCCCCTGATGTGTTTCACCTGTGTCTCGTGTCTAGTATATATACTCCTTGTGCTCCTTTGTTCCTTGTCTGTGCGTTATGGTTTGTCCTGTTGCGTGTTGGTGGGTCTCGTCTTCTGTGTTACCCATGTTTCCCATGTTACCCGTCTTTTGCCTTTTGGCCGTCCTGAGTTTTTGTATTTTTTGTGGAGGAATAAATGACCTTTTTCTTTTTAACGTCTGCGTTTGGGTCCTACTTGCTTGCCTGCCTGCCTACCTCACCATAACAATTTAAGGCTCATAGTGTTCATACACAAACTTTCATACAACACTTCAGGCACTAAAAGTTTCTACATTTCGGTAAAACGTTGTAATGCTTTGGGCTCAGCAGCGTCTTGTTACATGGTCACATTGGGGAAAGTTTTAACCGTATCCATGCAACGGCCAAACATCGATACATACTGATGTCTTTAATACATGCTTATATTGAAAATCTCTTTGCATGTCTGTGTGTGACGCTATTCCCACATCTACAATTCTGTTAGTGTGTGTGTGTGTGTATGTGTGTGTGTGTGTGTGTGTGTGTGTGTGTGTGTGTGTGAGCTCTAACCTTTCTCAGCCACAGACAGGTTGGGATCACTGCAGGGTTTGCACGGACCAATCACCTGATGGAACAACGCTCGCTGGAAGTTGGTTGGCTGAAAATAAATAATAATAATTATCTAATTCAAAAATAACTTTATCTATAGCCTACTGCACTTTTGTTAACAATAATATAAAGGAATTGAAAAAAATAAAATGACATACACTGTATATGAACAGAAACAGTATCACTGTGTGGGGTTTGGTTTTGTTTTAGCTTTGTTTTGTTTTTTGTTTATTTACAGATTATTTTCTTACTAATTTTGTCTTAGGCCCTTTGGCCACGGCACACCTGGGAGAGGTGTGCCGTGGCCTAAGTACAGATGCTAATGAGATGACACGCGCACAAGCAAGCGCACAGGCTGCGTTCCTGACGTGAATTTATTAAGGATGCATTGTCCGTTAACGTCCGCTGCCTTACTAGTCGGCACCAGAATTGCCCACCACTTGGACTTGTAGCTACATAACATGTGTGAGAATTAACGTGTGAGTAGGCCTAGGTGTGGGCTAATAAAAGAGGGAGAGAGCTAAATAGGTGAGCGCAGAAAGCAAAGAAAAAAGGTTTTCGTGTTTAGGCTACTCACGTTCGTTAGATGATTTTTTTCTTTTTCCTCCCGTCAGCTGTCATAATACTGCCTTTACGCATGGTGGTGGAGACGAACCCAACACAACACACAGCGGGACTCCGCGGCCCGGTGATAAGGAAACAGTAGCTACTTTATAAAGACACTTAAAATAACGATCTCTGCCCATACAAAAAGTTCTGACTTGGATAACTTGATGTGTATAAAACCATCCGGTACGTTTAGTCTGATGACGGGCCGTTATATTAATAATAAACAGCGTGCTGCACACATATGAGACTGTCCACCCCGACCTATTACGTCAAGTAATAGGTCGCTAATGTTTAAAAATAAAACAATAGCTTAAGGATTCTCGTTGCTCTAATGTGGAAGTGGAATATTTGATGCAAATTTGGCAGTCGTATAGCCTACAAGTAGATTATGCTCCGAATCCTAAACGCGCACGGTGACGTAGGCACTGCAATCGTGCCCAGGCCACGAGCAGTGTGACCACGGGCCAGCGGGGGGAGTGGGGAGTGGGGGGGAATCGTGCTAAATCTTCCTGCAGCCCTAGTGTGAACTGTGTGTGTGTGTGTGTGTGTGTGTGTGTGGTACCTGTCCGTTCTCTATCATGTTAGAGTACATGGCGCTGCTGGGCCGGTCTCTGTGTGGCGGCAGCAGCATCAACATCTCTCTGTTGTGTCGGAACTTATCTGGAAGAGAGGGAGAGCCCACTGCAGACAGACAGGCAGGCAGACAGACAGACAGACAGACAGGCAGACAGACAGACAGGCAGGCAGGCAGACAGACAGGCAGGCAGGCAGGCAGACAGGCAGACAGGCAGACAGACAGACAGACAGACAGACAGACAGACAGACAGACAGACAGACAGACAGACAGACAGGTTATGAATGGACCAGTGCATTGAAATAAATAGACTTTATCATTATTAAATATCAAAATTTATCCTCATAGAATGTTTTAAAATTTTCAGATGCTTTCCAAGAAAAGAATAGAAAAAATTCTCTCAGAATTTAAACAAATATTTCAGAGAATTTTTAGACTTTTTAACATTCAAATTCCATGCAATAAGCATCGATGTTTTCTGAGAATGAAGTTAGTAATTAACCAGAAAATACCTCAAATTTCAAGCTTTTTGTCTGAGAATATCAAAGTGTTCCTGCTTTGAAAGGAGCAGTTTACCTTTGATGGCGTGTGTGTGTGTGTGTGTGTGTGTGTGTGTGTGTGTGTGTAACTGTGTGTGTGTCTGTGTAACTGTGTGTGTGTGTTTGTGTGTGTGTCTGTGTAACTGTGTGTGTGTGTGTGTGTGTGTGTGTGTGTG